>JAOXYD010000004.1:2939472-2955912 GCA_028565735.1 Pinacopodium congolense | reverse complement strand
AACACGTAGAATACTTCTCTACTGAAAATATCCCAACACCACTCTGGTGACTAGTAAATGAAACATAGGATACCTTTTATCAAAAATAGCTTGACACCACTTTGATGCCTAACAATTAAAATCACAATATCATACCAGTCATGTTAATGACCATTGAATACACTTCGTCATAAGTAATTAATTCTCTATTATTCCTTTTCCAATATACTATTATCTAGGAAAACTATAATTTCTATCATACAACTATTATGCATTATCACATTTAACCATATTTTACTGAATTTAACAATCTCATCATATATTTATATAATTGCACTTTAATTTTTATGGCATAAAAATATAAATTCACACAAGTACAATACATCTTTCATAAAAATCAATATTTCAACTCATAAGAGTTTTAGCAATACTTGTAATATATTTGATATTTACGATGAATACATAAAATTTAATTATGCAATCATATACCACTAATATTACAAAAACACATACATAACATGTAACATGTAGAAGGTGCACTCTAATTAACTAATTACATAATTTTCCAAAAAAAATTCGGATCTTGATAGTCATTTCGAGCAACTACTCCTCATCTCTATCACTTATACCTAATTATCCAAATTTTAAATTAGACATAATCTAAACTTAAAAGAATAAAATTTGTCTTATTTACTTTATTAAAGAATAAATTTTGTCTTATTTACTTTATTAATTAAACTCCTATTATAGTTTATCATTTTATTCTTAGTTTTTATTATTTTATCATTATTACTTTTCTTTTTTTTCTCTCTCCCTACTTACTCCTTTCCACTCACCCACTTATCTGTAATTCTCCTTTTTCTCTCTTTTCATTTTATTTTATTTTATTATTATTTATCTTTTTTTTCTTCTCCATTCTCACCTATCACTCGACACCAATGTTTTAAAAATCGGTACCATATCGGTATCAGTTTTTGCCCTAGAATGGTACTTTACCAGTATCGGTTAACTTTTTAAAATTATAAAATGGTCTCTATATTTTGTAAAATTTGAAAAATGATCTCTATATGTATTATGCATCCGCTGTAAACATAACTCAACTTGTTTTAAATATTACATTAATATAATAAATATAATAAAATTTTTATATAATATTTATAGTCAATAATATCAATTTTCACATATTTCTCAAATAAATTAAAAACTGAATTAATATAAACAAAATAACAACCATCAAACCATCATAACTTAATATCAATACATCAAAACATCATAACATAATAAAAATATATAAAAAACTATTTTCTTCATTCATATTAATACTAATTTTCATCTATTTTTCAAATAAATATCAACTTGAATTAATATAACCAAAATGATAGAAACATGGATACACATAAGAAAGAAGAAATAAATATAGTTAATGAATCATTAAAGAGTCATGCAACTATAATGTCAAAATAGAAAACTATAAAAAGAACATAAAATAAGATCATCCTAAACATCTCTAATTATGAGCTAATGGTGGTGAGGGACAAGATCTCAAATCATTAATTTATGCATGTATCCCATAAAGCAAGTGAAAATTAATTCTTACAATTGATCTCCAGTGCTCTCTCAATGAACAATAAACTCTCTATGAAGAAAATCAATCCAAGCATCAAGTGAAGTTTGAGCTAGAGGAGGAGGCCTAAAATATGTAGCCTCATCATCAATATGTAAAGATACATTGTGTCTTAGATTAGGCTCATCAGCATGAATAGGAGGAGGAGCATGATGCTATTTTCATTGATGTGGGCGAGTCATATGACCCTTAGCAATTTGATAACCTATGCGCTTTAAAGTATGTTTGTCAAAAAAAAGAGTGAATTTCAAATTCATCTTTCATGAAAGGAACGTAAAAGTGTCAGAAAATGTGTTTAAAATGAAAAAGTAAGGGATGTTTAGACTCTTCTTCTTAGAACATACAAAATTGATCATATTATGAAGAATAAAATCTCCTAGATGAATTATTTCTCTAACCATCAAAGTGGAAAGAAAAAAAAAGGTCATCTAGGCCTAAATCATTAAAATGACCACCTAAGAAAAGAAAATTATATTCAATAAATAGAAGATGGAAACGAGGGATTGTATTCAATCTACTCACATCTTTAGGTCTTTCAACAATTCTATCCTTATCAAAAAGCTCAAAAATAGTCTTGGCTCTAAAAGGAATTTAATGTTAACTACCATTATGTTTAGACAAGCAATCATAGTGAGAAAAGACTGAAGGGATTTAAATTCCTAAGATATCATTGATAGAATCCCTTATAAGACGAATGGATACATTTTAAACTTTAAAAATAATAAAATACTCATCTTTATCTCTATGCTTTCTAAGATTATAAAAGAAGAGTCTAACATTATTGGGACTAATCCTAAATAAAAGAGTAAGAAGGGATTCCCACCCTTGATCAATGAAAAAAAAAATGAATAAGCCCATATTGCTTATAATGATCTAAACAAGAAGAACCAATAAAGTTATTTTCATGAATGTTTCTAAAAGAAAAATCTTGAAACTTAAGAGAGTCGATATCAAAATAATCATCTTTTTAAATGACACGAAAACTCCTATATCTATAAGTGCCACCACCTCTAGTTCTAACCATGATAAAAGATAAATCAAAGAAAATCTAACAATACTTTAAGATAAAGTTTTAAGCATAGGTATCAATTTGTTTATGATCAATAACACAACCAGCATATAGTAAGAAAAAGACATCTTCATATGTCAAACAAATTTTAAAATCCTAGATGCTCCTTCATGAGTGCATGACATGCATCTTGATAGATTAAAAACATTGAGGACTCAAATTTTACCAAATCAAATTCAATTAATGATTATATAAAGTCATCCATACATCTAATTACGTAAATATATATTCAATTTCATAAAACATATCAAAATTTCAAAAATCCTCAATTTTTATATTCCTAAAATTAGGGAAATTTCAAAATTTACCTAATCAAATGTAATTGATGATTCTATAAACTCATTCATACATCTAATAACATTAATATACATTCAATTTCATAAAACATAACACAGTTTCACTTAAAATTCAAAATTTTCCAATTTATGTATCCTAAAATTGGGGAAACTCAAATTCTACCAAATCAAGTGCGATTGATGATTCTAAAAGTTCATTTATACATCTAATTACATGAATATCTATTCAATTTTATAAAACATAACACAATTTCACCATAAATTTAAAAATCCCCAATTTTATATTCCTAAAATTAGAAAAAAAAATTCAAATTCTACTAAATCAAATGCAATTGATAGTTCTATCTGCTCATTCCTACATTTAATTACATGAACATACATTCATAAAACATAACACAATTTCATCTAAATTTCAAAAATCTCCAATTTCTATATTCCTAAAATTAAATAAAATTAAAATTCTATCAAATCAAGCGCAATTTCTAATTTTATAAGCTCATTCTTACATTTAATTATATAAATTAACATTCAATTTCATAAAACATAACAAAATTTCACCTAAATTTCAAATATCCCCAATTTTGAAACACTAATTCTACCTAATTTCAAATTTAATTCAATCTATATGCATTCAGATCGAATTCAACTTCTAAAATTCTTAAATTAAATGAATTAAACACTAATTAACAACTAATTGAATGAAAATTTAATGAAATTGAAAAATATCAAAACTTAAGGTTAACAAATTTACCAATTTTAGCTCAAATTCTTCAAATTGATTGATGAAATTGGATGTAGCTTTAGGAAGATATTAAGACTCCTACCATCTATCCGAATTTGACCTGAAACTATAAAATTTGTTGGATAATAATTTATAAATCAAATCTAAAAATTTTAGTGCTTTGTGATTGTTTGGTATTTTATGAAGTTTTTTTAAGTGATTGGAGTTAGATGAACGTAGTGGGCCAAGAATTAAACTTAAAAAGTATAAGTTTTTACACACACAAAATGTTGTACAGCAGTTGGGTAACTTGGGTTTACGTCAACCGAGAGAGATAAGGGAAGAGGATAAAGAAAATGAGGGAAGCCGATAGTGGGTAGGTAGTTGACGTAAGCATTGATCGATTGATGCTTAAAAAATTTTGAAAAGAAAAAACCATGCCGAGTCGATTTTTTAGAACTAGCCCAAAACTAGTCAATAAGAGTCGATTTTATAGGCACAAGCCGAAATATCAAACTAGCACAATATTTAACTGACTTGTAATATTAATGGGCTGGTACGGTATAGGCTGATAGTATACCGTTGACCCATATCAATATTTAAAAGACTACATGACACTCTCGTTTCTCTCTCTACTTCCCCCCCCCCTTTCTTTATCTCCCTTTTCTATCCATAACACCACCCATTCTCTTTCTTCAAAATCATGCTCATTCTTAATACTAAAAAGTAAAACCTAAATACCCATTTAAAGAAATAAACTTAACCAACTAATTAATCTAAAAATCAAGTTCAAATAGATTTTACAAGGAGAAATTAAGAGAAATTACAAAGTGTAAATTTTAGAAGAACTTTATGGTTTTGGAAAGGAATTGTCACCTTCAGTGGATTCCAACCTATCTTTGTGGATAGGAGTTGTAGAGAATTGAAGATGGAAGGGAAGGGAAACAACAAAGAAGAGGAAGAGTTCTGTGTGGTTTGTAACTAGAGGGAGTGCAAGAAGTGGTGGACAAGAGTATAGAGAAATAAAAATATTAGTTCTTTTATTTTTAATGAATAATGGTTTTTAGAGTGTGGAGAGGAGAGATGAAAGAATGAATCAGGGTGGTTTTTTTTTTTCTCCTTTTCATTGTAAACATAAGTTAGGCTATAACTTACCTTAAGACCAACCCAATAATCCATGGTTATTACAAGTAACCTTTACAACCACACTCTTTTTCAAGGGACAAGAATAACTTTTTTTACAATTTCAACCTTACAACCCTAAAATACACTCACAAAGATCCTTCTTGACCAACCCAAAGTTTTTAAAATGGGGTCACACTAAAAATAATGATGAATGTACAACAAATTGATTCCCTTCTACTTATACTGCAAAATCCTCAAGATAATTGTATGTTACCATTGATATGCATTTAAAATCATTTAACATAATTTTTACTATTGAAACTAGCCATTGGAACCTGATTCTCATGCCCACTAATTGGCTACTCGAATGTATTAGTTGATTAGTTTATACAAAAACAACATACTTGTTGAGTAGTCATATACATTAGTTGACTAGTCTTATCCCAAATTGATTTTTAATACTTTAACACATCCAAATTACCCTAAAACACATCCTAATATTTTCAAACACTTATTTTCCATAAAATTCAACATATCAAAATAATTACCCAAAAGATATTAATGCATCAAGAGGATTACTAAAAATATTTCATATACAAATCCTCTTTATTATAAAATTTATATGCATAAACTCTAAACATTAATGCATTATATATGAATTGAACCCATTAACACTTTAAAAAATAAGATAAAACAATAAAAAAAATACAAGGCAAAATCTATTCAAAATATCTATCTTGATCTTTGAACTATATTCAACACTTTAATCTTCACATATAATCTCTTTACCTTTAATGCTCTAATTTTGGCTCTAGTTTGCATTGATTTAGCTATTTTAACTTCCTATTTTCTAAATATATCAAAAAATAAAACCATTAAAATAATTTTTTTTCTTATCATCAAAACATACGTGCAACTTCCCATAATTTAATACTAGGATATCATGTGTTACTAGTGGCACAGTGTATATGAATTGACCCTAAAGATGAGCACAACGTGTTATAGACATATAAATTTTATTCAAATGGGATGATGAGCTATTAGGCTTTGAACTTGAGATATTAGATGTCTTTAACTCTTATGATATAATTCACTATATTACATATAAATTGTATGCTTTATTTTTATTTTTATGTTTATTTTTTACCTAGTTTAAATAGGAACAATTTTTTAAAAAAATAAAATTAAAACCTCATTTAGATCTTTGATTTTTAAAAACATAAACCAAATAATATTTTTCTTATAATTGAGTCCTATACTCAATGCCTAAGTGCTCAGCGTAACATAAAGTCTAAAATGACCCTTAAAATAATTCATTTCTCATTTTACTTATTTTGGTTAAATGAATACATGGTGTTAGATTTAAACTTATTTAATAATACTAATCATTACAAGAAAAGGTAGGATTAATAGATCAAGACCCAATCCCTAGACAAAAGCTTTAAAATCCAAAATTAATTCAAAGCTTTAGGTACTAGTTACAAAGACTAACCACTTTCTTTATTCTCTTATCAAATTTATTTCAAACTCCATCATCCAACTATGGGCACTTCTTTTGAAAATGTTTGTTAAAATTAGTATCATATTTTATTTTTTCAATTAGTATCATATTTTTTAAATTTTCAATTGGTACCATATATTTTAATTCTCAATTGATATCTTTTCTTACATTTGATATCAATTAGCATCATTATCATATAATTGGTATTACTTTTGGTTTTTACAATTAGTACCATCGTTTACAAAAGTTCACCATATTATTTTACAATTAGTATCATTTTTATAAATGATTAACATAATTTACAATTGTCATCATATTTTACAAGTGGCATAATTTATTTTCAAATGGTATCATCTTTAAAATTGTGCATGTCCTTGAAAAAATTTAAAAATGACTACTTTCCCCTTACATGATTAAAATTGACACGCATAAATTTAAGGAAAGTATATCTTTTGACATATTTCAAATGATTTTGCATGACTTATGAAATGTTCACATATCATTGATGTATAATGTATGTTTAAAATGTAAAATGTGCATGAATAAGCATTTTTCATGCAAAATATGCATAACATGTAATTTTGATGCAAAATGTGCATAAAAATGTGTTTTTTATACAAAAGTTGCATAATATGTGTTTTTGGTACATAAATATGCATAATAGATGTTTTTTATGTATTTTTTTGTATAATGTAGAAAAATATGGATTCTTGAAGCATAATAATACATAATACATTATTTATGATGTATTTTGCTTATCTTGTCCCTTTTACGTGCATAATTATTCCATAATGCATAATTGCATTCATTTAGGGAAAGCATCATATTCAATTTGTACCTTTTAATATGCATGAATTAAGGGGGAGTAAGTTTTAAGAATTAACTACAATTGGTATCCTTTTTTATGATGTCAAAAAGGGGGAAAGAATAGTGTGATATTAAGATTGAATATAAGTTTTAAGCATAAAGGGAGAGTGACATATCATTTTATAATGTATGGTAAATTTATACAATATGTGCTTATTTGCACTTACTATCACATGTTTTGTCATCACCAAAAATATGGATATTGTTGAATCAAAGAGGTTTGAATCATGTGTTTTTATGATGACAAAACATTATTCTTACTAATGTTTAAGTTTTTTTTATGAATTTATAAGCTAGACTAATCTTAAGAGTAAAAGAACTTGGTGAAGATAAGGTAGAAAAGCTTAAGCATTGGATGATCAAGGATCAAAGGATAAAGTTTGATGACGAAGATTGAAGATCAAGTTGAGATGGTTTTAGGAAAGGGTCTTAAGTTGTAAGTCTTCTTGATCTTAATCAATGTTTGAAAAGGACTCTCACATTTGCATGATACATTTGCATATAGGCATATAAGAGTTTAATTGTCATTTTAGGGATGAATTGAATTTGTTTATGATATTTTTCATGTTAGGAATTGAATTAGTATGGCATATAAGCTACATATTACATAATCAAGAAGTATTGTAATGAATTGTATTAGTTTATGCTTTTTTATGATTTTAAGTGATTTAAAATGTTACTTGAAGTTAATTAAGCATGTTTTAATATGTTTAAGTCTTATTGTGTTATGAATTTTGGTTTATGAAATGTTTGAAAAGTTTTAAAATTGTTTAAGAATGAAAAGTTTTCATAATCAAGGCATTTCTTATGTTTTGAATGAATTGAATTGTTTATATGATCTAAATAGCCTTGATATATGTTTTAAAACTTATTTGAAGTGTTAATTAATGTTAGGAATTTATTTTAAAAAGTTTGGAATTGATTTAAGCCTTTTCATGTGTTTTTGGAACCATTACGAGGAGTTGATAAAAGATATACGGTGGATTCCAGACCCCCATATTGCCTCTATTTCCAGAGACCAATATGGTGGGTTGGCGGACGCCATATTGATCTCAGAGACCATCATATTAGTCCTAACAGTGTAACGGCTAGTTACTTTTTTGAGGTTTTAACACCTAAATGGCTAGTTTTGATTCCTTCTGTCTCTAACTACTTTTTAACATTATATATAAGTGTTCTAAGTCTTTCTTAATATTCTTTATGCCATTTTATGAAAGATCAAGACCTTGAAAGCCATCTTACTTAAGTTTTGATAATTTTCTTACTGCCCTTCATTCAATCTTATTACTCTTTTTTTAAATATGTTTCTAAAATCTCAAAATCATTGTTTTCTATTAGATTAAGTGTTTAAGAGATATTTGGATCCAAGTTTTACATTTTATGGTGTTTAATTCGTTAGATTCAAGCTTTCAAAGTCTCAACACCAAAACTATTTCTATTTTGGTTAAACTTCTATAAACTTCTATATTCTTCAATTTTGAGCTTGCAAAACTATTTATGTTGATTCAAAATTATCATAAACATTTTTCTTAAGGCCTTAAGAGTATAACAAAGCTTTTACTTTGATTTTTAAGTACTCATAATTTTTGTTTGAAATCAAAGAACACAGGTGGCTCAAATTTATTAAGTTTTCTGTACAGCTCTTTGTTCAATTTGATTTGGCTTTTAAACTGGTTTTTGGTTCTACAAATTTTTTTTTTCAATTTGTTCAAGGTCTTAGGAGGTTTCCTGTAATTGTTTTTAATTTTTAAGTGTTGATATTATTTTTTTGAGCTTAATCTTTACAAGTTACCCAAAGTTGTCCAACTTTGACGTTTTCAATTTTTTTTTCTTAATTTTAATCCACTGTTTAATCTTTTAAAATTGTGCTTATTGTTGCGATTAATTTTTAAATAATTGATTAAGGTTTCAATAGGTTTATATCATTTTATTTGCATCATTTGAATGGCTAAATTCATTTGAGTATAGGCTAGAAAATATATCCTATGTATTTTATCATCTTAGGCTTAATCTGACTTTCGGTTGCCATAATCATGTTTTTTATTAATTAAATTGATTTTTTATGATCTATTGAGGAGTAGGAAGCTTTATATATATATATATATATATATTGCATCTAGAAGTTGCAAAATTAATTCTATTAATTGAGTTTTAATGAAACACTATAGAATGTGTGATTTGGTTACATAATTAGGGGAATTACTTTGTGTTAATTGTTGATTAGATTATAGGTTACTCTTTTCCTTTTAAAATAGATATGATAGGTTTCTCTTGGCCTATATAAAATAAGATTTGAATTGCATAAGTATTTGATTGTGAATCGGATTGCCTCAGGTCTTATATGTGCGTTAGAGATTGCATAAGGTATAAGCATTGCATTTGTTGCATTTAAGCCCTTATATTATATTGATTTTAATCAAGGTTTGATAATTTATATAAGCCTAAGTAGAGGCTTTGGTAGCCTAAGTTTTGGGCTTAGTTTAAAGGATAAAAATTGTGTAAATTGATTTAGTTATAAGGGTTACTCTTTATCCATTGAAAAGTAAGATTGGTGGGTTCCTCTTGACCCTTAGAATTCAAGATTGTTATGTAGATTTCTCTTAACCTTAGAATAAGATTGGATTGGGTATCTTCACCCTAAAGTAAGATTGTAGAGGTTCGCCTTGGCCTTAGAACTAAGATTGTTATAAAGGTTTCTCGTAGCCTTATAATCAAGATTATTGTAAAGGTTCATCTTAGTCTTATAATCAAGATTATTGTAAGGGTTACTCTTCACCCAATTAAAGTAAGATTGATGTTAGTGAATTTCCAACACATAGTTGGAGAGAGGACATAGTCTATCTTTGGCGTAGGCGAACCTTTATAAATCTTGGTGTTCTCTCTTTCCCTTAACTCTTTAACTTTATACTCTTGTGTTTGATTTGTTATTAGTTGAATTTGTTTATTTTTTGCATAAAGTTTGACATATCATTTAGGTTGAATTTTGGTTAGACAATTTATTTAATTGAACTTGACCTAAGGTATTTAAAGTGTGTTAATTACAAAGAAATTTTCAAAACACCCAATTCACCCTCCTCTTAAGTGCCATAAGGCTTAATTTTTTTTTAATTTTAAGTTTAAACCCTAGACATCACTATAGAAATTTTATTTTAAGTCTTAAATTAGATTACAAGTCCTTAAGAATTCAACCATATGTTTTATTTCTAGCCTTTTAGCATGCTCTTAGTTATCTCATACCTAAATTAATTTCAATTTTGTTTCCAAAATTTTCAAAAACTTTTTTAGACCTACATAACTACATAGATGGGTAAAATAGGATGTTTGAAACCATTTTTATTTTATAATTTAGCCCTTGATCTCTTCTTTTTTTTTTTGTAGTTTAGGACCTTTTGAGTTCCTCTTCCTTATGTTTTTCTTTGTCCTTCCTTAACAAAATATAGTGGTGACTCAATTAGACATAAATTCAATTTTTCGCTTCATTTTTATTAAATGCATCTAAGTACATCAATATAATTTTATAATTACACCCAGAAGGGGGTGAATTGAGTTATGTGAATTTAAAGAAAAATTCCACTTAAAAATGTAGTTTGATTAAGTTTTAATAAAATGAAGGTATGCAATGGCGATGTATTTAAATTTAAATAAAATAAAAATAAATAGCAAAGTGAGATTGAAAATTAATTTTATAATGATTTGATATACAAATATTTTCTACATCTGTTTTGAAGACTCATTTTGGATTCAATTAAACTCTTCTTTTGATTAGGTGAATAGAAACATTTTCATATGTCTCTTTGTTTTCCTAGGGTAAAAAGGAACTTTTTTTTACAATCATATTTAGTGTCGACGAGGAGCCAAAAATCTCCTTGAATCAACTCCCTAATTAAACTTTACAATTTTAATAAGCCTTGCTCGCTTACTTGATGCTTTAAGACAAAAAATCAATTCATAATGAGTTTATGTGCTTGAAGTTCTTAAAAACTCTCTTAAATGTGTTATAAAATTTACAAAATAGTCCATAAATTTATTATATTATATAATTTTTAACTTAACTTTAAAATTAAAAAGTCTAAAATACAAAAAAATTTAAAAAATTAAAAAAATATTTTTTTCAGATACCGATTGGTACCGACCGGTATCAGCCAATACGGTACAAAACAAAAAACGTTGCATCTAGGTCGACAAAAATAGAAATTTCTATTATTAAAGCTTATATGAAACTGTTTTAATTTTTGGATTTGATTTTTAAATTTTTTAAATTTAAAAGTTGATAAAGAACATCACAAAAATTAAAAAAATACTAATACAACATAGAAATCAAAATAGATAACACAAAAATTTATAAAAATATACAAAATTCAATACAAAAATACAACATATCCATTAAGACATTCATAAATAAAATTATTTGAATTATTTTTATGTGCATTAAATTATTTTACTTATAATAATTATTAATAATCATGAAAGGAGTACCTGACCTAAAAATTGTTATTGTGAAAAAATTACCCATTAGTCTATCAATAATCTTTTTTGGTTTTACGTATGAGGAAGTAGACAATGAAACAATATGACATTATTATTGGTAACACTCGAATGGCTCAAAAAGAGCCTAACTGTATAACACACTTTTTTGGTTTCGAGCTGATTCCTTATTTAAAGACACGTAGCTTTATATATAAACCCCCATGTATCTTTGTCTGTGCACTCCAAGGACTCAAACCTTACACTCATCGTCAGCCAATTTGTCCAAGTTTCGAAAATTCTGAGGGTCCTTTCTCTACTTCATAGCAACAATCCTTTTCTGATAATTCAGAACCACAACTAAAAATGGGCTTCAGTCTATCAGATTATTTGCTCGTAATGAGGCGACTACTAGTCATCTGGATAGTGATGGTGGGAATGTCAAATTGTTTAAGTTACTCAAAATGCCAATTTCAGGCAATCTTCAACTTCGGCGATTCAAATTCCGACACTGGCGGGTTTTGGGCGGCATTTCCGGCGCAGTCGGGACCATGGGGCATGACCTACTTTAAACGGCCGGCCGGTCGTGCATCAGATGGGAGGCTTATTGTTGATTTCTTAGGTAATTCTGCAATGCTCTCGTCTAGTTTTACAAAACTGACGGAAGGTTAAGATTCGTGGGTATGAGATCTGAGAAGTAAAATTTGAGAATGACATAATCTTCCTTAATACTCATAAACGTTAACAGCATAAAGCAAGACATCTCCTTAGTGATGAAGATATGTGTTTGCATGTTCTTGAACATCATTGTTTTGAGTGTCATTTGGATCTCAAGCCTGTGGACTGGAGAATCAAAGATGGATTCTGTAAAGTTGCTTTCAAGGATTTTGTCATCTGCTTGTGATGGTGACCAGACTCTGACTGGTTTTTTTTTTCGTTTGGCAATTTACTACCAGAACGCTGAAAACTTAGCTGGAAAATTTTGTACTACTAGGAGTCATTTCAATAATAGACGTCAGTTATTCACTGGGAAAGTTTGGCCCTACATATTACATACCCATTTCCCTAGGGAGTTCAATTAAGTTTAAATAAGTTAACAAAAGTTTAAATAAGTTCAAATTTCAAAAATTAATATTGGTTCATATAAAGTCTTTATTAAATAAAACTTAATAAAGAATTTAAATTTCTATATGTTTTTTCTGGGAGAGTTTTCTTTTGACAGGCCAAGCTCTAGGATTGCCGTTCCTAAGCCCATATTTGCAGTCGATTGGATCTGATTATAGGCATGGGGCCAACTTTGCAACTTTGGCCTCTACCGTGCTATTGCCTAACACTTCATTGTTTGTAAGTGGAATCAGCCCTTTTTCACTGGCTATTCAGCTAAATCAAATGAAGGAATTCAAGCTCAAAGTCGATGAATATCACTCAAAGGATAAAACAGGTACACCTTAATTGCTTCACTTAGGAATTATGTAATCTATACTTGATAGTGCCTAACTGAACTAATCATATTGTTTATACCTTAGGTTCCACGAAGCTACCATCACCAAACATTTTCGGAAAATCGCTCTACACATTCTATATCGGTCAGAATGATTTCACCTCCAATTTAGCAGCTATTGGTGTAGGAGGAGTTAAGCAATTTCTCCCTCAGGTGGTGGCTCAAATTGCTGGAAGTATTAAGGTCAGGATTCAGGAATACGAGACTATAATCTAATTTTTTACTACTTTATTTCAAGAAAGTGTTTCTCTTGAAAGTGATTGTAGAAGGGTGTCAGGTTCTGTATGGGATGCTCTCTATACATCTTTAGGCTAACTTTGATTCATGAAATATGGATTCTGAAGGAGTTGTATGCGTTAGGCGGACGAACTTTTTGGGTCCTGAACCTCGCACCGATCGGCTGCTACCCTGCTTTCTTGGTCCAACTTCCTCATAATAGCTCAGACATTGATGAATTCGGTTGTCTGATTTCTTACAACAATGCAGTTGTGTTCTACAATAATATGCTAATGCAGACTCTGACTCAGACAAGGAAAAAGCTCCCAAATGCTTCGCTTGTATATGTGGACACGCATGCTGTTCTTTTACAGCTCTTTCAAAATCCTACTTTACACGGTATGTTAATAACTTGTAAATTGCATGTTTCCAATAAATCATTTTATAAATTTGTGCTTTTATACAGGTCTTTTAAAATTATATTTTGAAAGAATCATATTTGTAATTCTAAATCTTTTACTATTTTCTCAATTAAATTCTATATTTTAAAAATTTTTTATTGAAGTTCTATGTCTATACGAATTAATTCAAAACAGTCATTCCGTTAGATTTTCGTTAATAAAATTATGATGGAAGGACAACCTTGAATTAATCTATATAAATATAGGATTTAATTAAAAAAATTATGAAACATATTAACTCAAAGTAATCATTTCATTAACGAAAGTCTGACGGAAGAACTGCTTTGAATTAATCTGTATAAATATAGGACTTGAATAAAAAGTTTCAAAGATATAAAACTCAATTGAAAAATGGTGAAAGTCTTAAAACTACAAATATGATTATTTCTATAGTATATTAATAACTTGTAAATTATGTATTTAGGATGAGTAAATAAATTTATTTTTTACTTTCGAGCTTTCAATTACTATATCCCTGAAAACAGGGCTCAAATATGGCACTAAGGCTTGCTGTGGACTTGGTGGAGGGGCATACAATTTTGATCCTCGAGTGTTTTGCGGAAATACCAAGCTGATCAATGGAAGCAAGCTTACAGCATCAGCTTGTAAGGACCCATATAACTACGTAAGCTGGGATGGAATACATTTGACAGAAGCAGCAAATATGATTGTCACAAAGGCCATCCTCAGTGGCTCTTATTTTGATCCTCCTTTTCAACTTCATCGCCTATGTCACCTCCATTCAATTGGTTGATTTGTAGTTCCCTTCAAGAGTCTTCTCAAATTGAACCTTTTCATTACTTTATGTAATGCAAGGGCTCCTTAAAACTTGTCCCTGAGAAATGGAATAACAGTTCAGACTCTTGTGAATGGGGAAATAATACAATATTTGTTTTATTGCTTTTTATTTCTCATGTAATTGGTAAGAAGAGACTTTTAAAATCTCTTATGGATTCAAAATCTTATAGAATATTCTTTAATTTTTAATTTTTATAGATATATTAAAAAAATTGTAGCATTTTATAGCATTAAAAAAGGAATCTAAAACGTTATAAAAATATTTTAAATTTATAAAAATATAATTTTTTGTCAGATTTTTTTTACAATTATTGATTTGATAACTTTTTATAAATATAAAAGTTAGTTTTTTAAATATGCTTTTGATGTTTAAAAACAAGGTTAATAGTTCTAATAAATTGATGATATAATACATAAAAAATTTATCACTTGAATTCTATAATCTAATTAAGGCGATATATCAAATATCGCCATGTGTCTTTGACGAGATGTGCATCCAATATTCTTTTTTCTAGATCAAATAAATAACGATTATAAAAGTTTATATTATAAAAATGATTAATAATGACAAAAAGAATGCAAATCCTGCCTCATCCATCAAATTTCAATTTCAGCCCAACCCAGTCCCCTTAAAAGCAAACAATAATATGAACGAGCATCTTTTCATCGTGGCCCATGACCTAAGGGTCTACGGTGTGCCCGAACACAAGGTGAGGACAGTGGACCAACAGTTTCAGACCCAAAGTTTCAATCAATCAATCAATCAATCAATCAATCTGGACCATTTATAGGCTGCAACATCAGTCTCCATAGTTTCGGTGGGGCACTCCTTTCACTTCAGAGCTTATGGTTAACGGCGTCGTTTCAGAAACTATTAAACAAAATTGATAGTCGCCACCTGACGTCTACTAGAGTAATTGATGATCGAGTCGTTGGGCGCGCGTGTCCTGCATTTACGTAACCCCAGAAATTAAAGAAAGAGCTAGCTACCTCTTCTCTTATGTAAGGTACATATATATCTTATAAAAATTATTAGTTGACTTATAGGGCTAATTTAATTTATAATAACTATAATGATCATAAATTTTTTGAACTTGTTGTTTCCTTCTTATAAATATATATATATAAGGAGAAGGAGGATTTGTAATCAGGTGATCAAAAGTCTTCCTTCTTTAATATAGGAAGAATTTGTGATCACGCTACGGGTTTTAAAAGTCGACGATTCATTTATAACCTTATAAACATAAACATAGAAGAAAAACTTGCTGATAGATAAAGGTGATTATCATTTCAACCTAATAAAAGTGGCTATTAGTTCTTCAAATACTCCTTTAAAACAAAAAAAAAAATTATATAAACGACAGAAATGGTATATATTAAAAAGTAAAGTATATACAAAATAAAATACTAATTTATTTAAATTATTATAAATTATTTATTAATGTTAAGGACCTAAAAAAGCTGTTGTGGAAAAACATTACTCATTAGTCTGTCATCAATCTTTTATCTTATTGGTTTTCATAAGTCAACTCATGAAACATAATGACATTGTTTTATTTATTTATTTTATTTTTTGAAAGATAAACAAAATGACAGTGTTGTGTTGATATCACTCGAATAGCTAAAAAGTCAAAAGTCAAAAAGACCATAACACTATTTTGTCATTTCGAGCTGATTCCTTATTTAAGGACTCTTCAACACTACGCTCATCATCAGCCAATTTATCCAAAGTTTCGAAACTTACCCAGTCCTGACTGTCCCTTCTCTACTTCATAGCAACAATCCTTTTCTGATTCTTTGATCGTAATGAGGCGCTTA
>JAOXYD010000004.1:2926385-2939372 GCA_028565735.1 Pinacopodium congolense | reverse complement strand
CTCCATGATAAACTTCTTCCTATATCTAATGAGCAATACATCTCATTAACATACTTAACTTTTTTTAAGCATTTAAATGATCAATAATGCAACATAACTTCACTTTACATATCATGAGATCGAGACCATTGAAAGCCTGTACACATGTTCTTCAAAATTACATTTACAAAATTAAGACAGAAATAAGAGCGGTACATCAGAAAATATAGGGATGTCACATTCAAATATACAACTGTGCAGAAATAGAGGCTTTGTATAAAAAAGCACTATAAAATATACTAAACTATTATTCTCTATTTCTAAAAAGGCATGAATTAATTATTACTAATGTAACATAAGAAAGGAGTTTCTGCATATATATTGTATGACCTTATATATTATATGTTCATATAATAAACTTCTGTATAGATAAGAACCCATATAGAAGTTTATTATATTGTCCTCTTTTTATTTGTTATTAGCTTTCGATTTATTAATAGTAGAAAATTTGATTTATAAAACCTTTTTTCCCACCAACTAATATCAAACGATTTGCAATTCAAAATTTTAAGAGATCATTAGACATAAAACCTTTGTTCATACTCAGTGATTATCAGTATATTGTTTACATATATGAAACTCATCACTGTCAAACTTCAATCCCCTATATGAACCATAAAAGTCTCGACTACTACACTGTCATTTAAACACAGCCTAGTTCATGCCTTGTTATTTTCACTCAACTAATGATTAACATAATGTTTCCACTACCAAGTCAAGTTCACATGTGTTTTCGATTGGCACTCTTTGAGGCATTGTTTAGTTACATTGTTAGTTTCCATTTTGCATTTTCGTTTTTTCTACACACAAAAATCGAGGCTTGTAATTGTGTTTGGTTGTGTTGTAGCGTGTTTGTTTTTTTAGACAAAGAAATGAATTCTTGTAACTGTGTTTGGTTATGTTGTTGTGTTTTGAAATTAAAAAAATCCATTGTAAATATAACGAAAATGAATGCACAAATTATTGTGTTTCCTTGTTGTGTTTTGTTATTGTCTCTCCTTTATTGTCAAGTGTCTGGAAAGCCCTAATTGTTACCTGTTCACCACTGTCCACCATCTGTCGTCCTTCTCATTAGATCGATGTTTGTGAAATCCCCACTAACCTTAAACAAATTCCTCCAACTCAGTAAAGATCCCATAATTATCTACTCAGGCATCACGTTTCCAGTTGCTCACGAAGGTCACAAAACGTGTCTTCTTTTGACGACCCCTCCTTGTGCACGATACCCAGCACACAATCCATATTTAGGAGAATTAGAGAGGAGGTGCAAGAACCAGAGAGGGACAAGAGGCGAAGGTGTGAGAATTAGAGAGGGACAAGGGGCATAGGCGCGAGAACTAGAGAAGAGGGGGAGGAGCAAGCGGAAGCAGAGCATCGAGCCGTCAAAGGTAGATACGTAAGCTTCTTGTTGCTGGAGGAGGGACAAATTTATTTTATTAATAATTATTATTGTTATTAATTAGTAATATTTTATTTATAATTTACATTTTATTAATAATATTTTATTTATATTAATTTAAATATTTCATTTAATATACAATGATATTTAATTTTAAAATATTTTATTTATATAATCCTTATAATTATTAAAGATTTTATTAATGTAAATTTAAGGGTTAATATCACCCAAACTCACTGTAGTTTAGTAAATTATTAATTAAGTATTTAGAGTTTCAAAATTATTAAATATGTGTCTAAAGTTTCAAATCATTTTCACCATTAGTCCCTCCGTTATTTCTATCCTATATAGATTGACGGTGTATCCACGTATGCCATGTGATACTGGATTAATAGTGAAGTAATTTGAAACTTTAGAAACTTATTTGATAATTTAAAAATTATAGGGACCTAATTGATAGTTTACCAAATTATAGGGATGCAAATGATATTAAACCAAATTAATGAATTATTTTGATAATTAAAATAAAATTATTAATAATTAAAAAAATATGTGCTGTAAATATTGTATTCTTTTAATAAAGTATTAAATTAAAATTTGTAAAAATCAAATAAATCATAAAAATATTTTATTTTTTACAAATTCAATATCTATAATATTACATATATGCGAGAGTAATACAAATATATTTATATGTAAATAATATAGTAATAATTACTTTAAATTAAAAAAATTGGCTTGATAATCTAAATAAAATAATCTAAAACTTATTTAAATTTAAATATATTTAAACTCAATTTAAGTAATTAATTTTATATTGAAAATTAATTTGATTAACTTAAAATTTTGAATTCAATTCGATAAAAAATTAATAACTTGAATTGAATTTAAATAAAATTTATTTTTCACTTCTTCTTATAAAAACCTATTTATATAGTTAAAAAATATGTATAATCAAACTTACAAGTACTTCACATTATTTCGAGTAAAATTTTAAATATAAATAAGGTCTAATATATTTTATTTAGATATAAATGAAACTGAATATTAAAAATCCTTTTAGGTAAATTGAATATTAAAAACTATTGTAAAATTAGGTATATCCAATTTTGTTCAGATGTAAATAAAATAGGTTAGACCTTATCCTATTTACCTAAAAAGATTTTTAATATCCAATTTCATTTAGATTTAAATAAAATAGTTTAGATCTTATTCATATTTAAAATTTCACCTAAAATAATGTGAAGTAGTTGTAAATTGGGTATATAGATTTTTTAACTATATAAACATTTTTTTATAAAAATAAGTTAAAATGAAAATTTTATTTAAATTCAATTTAAGCTATTAATTTTATATTCAATTAAATTAAAAAATTTAAGTTAATCAAATTAATTTTTGGTCTAAATTAATGACTTAAATTAGATTTAAATATATTTAAATTTAAGATTCAAATTATATTTAAATTCAAATAAGTTTCATATTATTTTATTTAGATTATCAGCCTAGAATTTTTTTAATTTAAAGTAATTATTAGTATATTATTTATATATAAATATGTTTGTGTTACTTTCGCATATATGCAATATTATAGATATTGAATTTGTAAAACATAAAATATTTGTATGATTTATTTGATTTAAAAAAATTTTAATTTAACATTTTATTAAAAGAATACAATATTTACAATACATATTTTTTAATTATTAAAATAATTCATTAATTAAGTTTAATATTATTTAAGTCTTTATAGTTTAGTAAACTATTAATTAAGTCCTTATAGTTTGATAAACTATCAAATAGGTCAATAAAGTTTCAAAGTACTTTCACTATTAGTCCAATGCTATGTGGACATGCCACGTAGACACGCTGTCAGTCCACGTATGACAGAAATAACAGAGGGACTAATGGTAAAATTAATTTGAAATTTTATGAGCCTATTTGATAGGTTTAAAATTATAGGGACCTAATTGATAGTTTATCAAAGTATAGGAAGTTTGAGTGATATTAATCCTAAATTTAAATATTTGATTTATTATAAAATATTATAAAATAAATAAATATTAATTTATGACATTTTATTTTTATAATCTTTATTTTTATTTTTATTTATGTAATCTTCATAATTATTATACTTTTTTATTAATATAATGCAGATATTCAGTTTAATTTGAAATGCTATTAAAAAATAATTTGTATATATTAATGTGTTATTTATAAAATTATTATTATTATTATAGATTTTAATTAATGTAAATTTCGAAATTTTTGTTCCAATATAAAACAAAAAATATTAATATAATTCTTTATATTTCACAATAAAAATAATACACATAATAATACAATACAAAAAAACAGGATATAAAATCAAAAACAGGAAACAACAAAAAAAACAAAAAACAACAACTAAAAATAATTAACCACACGTAAAATTCAAAAATAGAAACCAAAAATCAAAAACAAAAAACAGAAGTTATACTTATACCAAATTAGTCCTTAGGTTCTGAGCTTATGGTTAACGGCGTCGTTTCAGCAACTAATAAACAAAAATAGTTGGCATCCTGACGTCTTCTAGAACAATTAATGATCCAGAGTCGTTGGATGCGTGTGTTCAGCAATGACGTAAACCCAGAAAGTAAAGAAAGAGCTACCTTAGCCACCTATATTATTATATATTATAAAAATGATTAATTGACATATGAGACTAATTTAATTTATCTAACAATCAATGTCAGCCTAAGAATCTTTGTAAGAATTTAAAAGTCAACGATTTAATGATGACTTTTTGTGCAAATATACAAATGGTGTTTTTTTTTCTCTCTTTTTTTATTTGTTTCCTTCTTTTATATATGAAGAATTTGTGATCACGGCCACGCTTTTAAAAGTCAACGATTCAATGATAACTTTTTGTGAAAATTAATTAAATACACAAATGGTGTTTTTTTTTAATATCTTTGCAATAACGTTGTTGAATTTGGTAAATTATTAATTAGGTATTTATAGTTTTAAAATGATCAAATAAGTTTTTAAAATTTTAAATTACTTTTATCGTTAGTACTTTTATTATTTTTGACTAATGGCGTGCCACGTGCTATGTTCACGTGGTACTGGATTGATAATAAAAAATGTTAAAAGTATATGGACTTATTTGATAGATTATCAAACTATATGGACTTAATTGATAGTTTACCAAACTACATGGACGTAAATAATATTAAATTCAATTAATGAATTATTTTAACAATTAAAATAAAATTATTAATAATTAAAAAAAATATGTGATGTAAATATTGTGTTCTTTTAATAAAATTTAAAATTTAAAATTTAAAAAATCAAAAAAATCATACAAATATTTTATTCTTTACAAATTCAATATTTATAATTCTGCATATATATGAGAATAATACAAACATATTTTATACAAATAATATAACAATAATTATTTTGAATTAATTTTTTTTAGATTGATCTTTAATTTATCAACCTAAATAAGTTGCATAATAATACAATTTGCATAATAATAGGTTGATAATCTAAATATCAATCTAAATTTTTTTCAATTTAAAGTAATTGTTACTATATTATTTATAAAAAAAAATATGTTTGTATTACTCTCATATTTATGCAACATTATAGATATTGAATTTGTAAAAAATAAAATATTTGTATGATTTATTTAGTTTTTTAAATTTTAATTTAAAATTTTATTAAAAGAACATAATATTTACATCACATATTTCTTTTCTTTAATTATTAACAATTTTATTTTAATTTTTAAAATAATTTATTAATTGAATTTAATATTATTTAGGTTCTTATAGTTTGGTAAACTATTAATTAAGTCCTTATAATTTGATAAACTATCAAATAGGTCCATATATTTTTAAATTCTTTTCATTATTAGTCTAGTGTCATGTAGCATATTCACATGGTGCCACGTGACACGTTGTTAGTCAGAAATAACATAGGGACTAATGGTAAAAATAATTTAAAATTTTAGGAACTTATTTGATAGTTTTGAAACTATTATGACTTAATTGATAATTTGTCAAATTATAAGAAATTTTGGCAAAATTAACCTTTTTTTAGGGTAAAAAGATCAAATAGAGCGATCCGCCATGTAGATCCGAAAGCTTTATTGTCGAGTAAGTTAACATGTTTATTTAAAATGCAGCAAAAATAGAAGAAGAACTCTATTTTTATTCCAAAATAGAAGAAAACTTGTTGATAGATAAAGGTGATGATCATTTCAAGCTAACAACAGTTTCATTAGTTCTTCAAATATCTTTTTAAATTAAGAAAAACTAACATATTAGTAGTCTTCTATAACTATTTTGTTAATTAAATTACTATTCTATCTCTCTTTTATATTAAAAAGTAAATTATATAAAGTTAAAATAATAATTTAATCAACCAGTAATTATAATATAAAATAATAATTTAATCAACCAGTAGGTCTCTATTATCAATTATGCGGTCATTCTTTTGAATAATTAAAAAATATCTAATACTTTTTGAATAATTAAAAGTTTTATGGTTCAAAAAGACCATAACTTTTGTGCTGACTCCCTATTTGAAGACACGTCGCTTTATACATAAACCCTCTTGTATCTGTCTACGCACTGCAAGAACTCTCAACACTACGCTCATCATCAGCCAATTTGTCCCAAGTTTTGAAACTTCTGAGTCCTGAATGTCCGCTCTGTACTTCATAGCAACAACCCTTTTCTGATAAAATGGGCTTCAAGCTATCAGATTCTTTGATCGTAATGAGGCGCCTACTAATCATCTGGATAGTGATGATGCGAATGCCATACTGTTTAAGTTACTCAAAATGCCAATTTCGGGCAATCTTCAACTTCGGCGATTCAAATACCGACACTGGTGGGTATTTTGCAGCATTTCCGCCGCTGACGGGACCATGGGGCATGACCTACTTTAAACGGCCGGCCGGTCGTGGTTCAGATGGAAGGCTCATTGTCGATTTCTTAGGTAATTCTGGAATACTCTCGTATAGTTCTACAAAGCTTTGACGGAAGTTTAAGAGTCGTTGCGTATGAGATTTGACGAGTATGATTTGAGAATGGCATAATCTTTCTTAATACTCATAAACGTTAAAAGCATAAGGCAAGACATCTCCTTAGTAATACAGACGTGTTTGCATGTTCTTGAACATGTCATTTGGAACTTAAATTCTTAATCCAGAAAATGGGGGCAAAAAGGGCAGATCGGCTCGATGGGTGTGGGATTAATCCTGTAAAGCTGCTTTCAAGGATTTTGTCATCTGCTTGTGATGGTGATCAGACCCTTTGGTTTTTGATTTGGCAATTTCCTACCAGAACACAAGGAACTTAGCTAGAAGTTTTTGGTCTACTATAATTCATTTCAATAATAGACGCCAGTTATTCATTGGGAACTTTTGACCCTAGATACCTACTTCCCTAGGGAGTTCAAATAAGTTTACATAAATTTATGATATTATTCTACTAGTGATCTTACACAGCCATTTTCATATAAAACAAAAAAATAATAATAATAATAAAAAATAACTTTTATCTTATATAAAGATGGTCATGAAATGTCATATTATATAATTTTTTCATATTAAAAAAAGAAGAGATACAATAGTAATTTGACCTGTAAGAAGGCCATTTCCTGCAAATTATGTAATTTTCTCCATTTATGATAGTTTAAAATAGGGTCTTATGCTTTGAAATTTATATAAGTTTAAATAAATTTAAATAAGTTTTTATTGTTTCAATATTTATAACTTAATTTTCAAAATTAATATTAGTTCATATAAATTCTTTATTAAATAAAACTTAATAATGAAATTATATTTTTATAAAATTTTATATTACTAATTTTGATATTTATGACCAAAATTATTTAAATAATATTTGGGCCTATTTTTTGAGAGCGTTTTCTTTGGGCAGCCCAAGCTCTAGGATTACCATTCTTAAGCCCATATCTACAGTCGATTGGATCTGACTACAGGCATGGGGTCAACTTTGCAACGGTAGCCTCTACCGTACTATTGCCTAACGCTTCCTTGTTTGTAAGTGGAATCAGCCCTTTTTCACTGGCCATTCAGCTAGATCAAATGAAGGAATTCAAGCTCAGAGTCGATGAATATCACTCAAAGGGTAAAACAGGTACACCTTAATTGTATCACTTAAGAACTATAATCTATACTTGATCCTACTTAATTAAACTATTCATATTGTTTATATCTTAGGATCCACGAAGCTGCCGTCACCAAATATTTTCAAAAAATCGCTCTACACATTCTATATTGGTCAGAATGATTTTACCTCCAAGTTAGCAGTTATTGGTGTAGAAGGAGTTAAGCAATTTCTTCCACAAGTGGTGGCTCAAATTGCAGAGACTATTAAGGTCAGGACATTAGAACACTAGATTACATTATAATGTTTCATAAGTGACTGTAAAAAGTGTCAGGTTCTGTATGGGATGCTCTCTATACATCTTTAGGCTAACTCTGACTCATGAAGTATGGATTCTGAAGGAGCTGTATGCGTTAGGAGGACGGACATTTTGGGTCCTGAACCTCGCACCAGTAGGCTGCTACCCTGTTTTCTTGGCCCAGCTTCCTCACAATAGTTCAGACATTGATGAATTCGGTTGTCTGATTTCTTACAACAATGCAGTTGTGTTCTACAATAATATGCTGAAGGAGGCACTAACTCAGACACGAGAAAAGCTCTCAAATGCTTCCCTTATATACGTAGATACGCATGCTGTTCTCCTACAACTCTTTCAAAATCCTGCTTTACATGGTATGATGATAATTTATAAATTACATGTTTCGAATAAATCACCTCATAAATTTGTCTTTTATTTTTGAGCTTTTGATTACTCATAATTTGGAAACAGGGTTCAAATATGGCACTAGAGCTTGCTGTGGATTTGGTGGAGGGGCTTATAATTATGATCCTCGAATATTTTGTGGAAGTACCATAGTGATTAATGGAAGCAAGCTCACAGCATCAGCTTGTAGGGATCCATATAACTATGTAAGTTGGGATGGAGAACATATGACAGAAACAGCAAATATGATTGTCACAAAGGCCATCCTGAGTGGCTCTTATTTTGATCCTCCTTTTCAATTTCAGCGCTTATGTCACCTCCATTCAATTGGTTGATTTCTAATTCCATTCAAACTCTACTTAAATTGAGCCCTTTTGATTACTTTGCATAATGCAAGGGCTCCTTGAAACTTGTCCCTAAGAAAAGGAATAATAGCTCAAACACTTTTGAACGGAGAAAAAAATATAATATTTGTTTCACCGAATGTCATTTCTCATATAATTGACATGCCGAGATTTTTCAAATGATCTTATAGAATCAAAATCTTATTAAATATGTTTTAGGTTTAAATGTTTGTATGAAAATTAAAAAAGGTCTAACATTTACCAACGTTTTAAAAAGAATTTAATATTTATAAAAATATTATAAAAATATTTTAAATTTGATAAAAATATAAATTTTTGTCAAATTTCCTTTACAATTAGTGATATGATAACTTTTTAACGAATTTATACTATACCAACAACTACGTAGATTTTTAAGGCAAAAAGTGTAAATTAAATCCAAATGTTTGTACAAATGTGTCAGGGTAAATTCTGATGTTTAAAAAATGTTCAAAAAGAATTCTGACGTTTCTAAAACGTTTGAAATAAACCTTACCCTAGTTTTTTTTATGTCCTCCATTAACTGACACATTAGCATGCTATGTGTCAGTGTGTAATTGGTTGAAAATTTTTATGGGTCCCACTCTTATTTTAAAATTGCTTACAAGGCACTGTGGTCCCACTTTATTTTGGTCCAATAAAAAGCTGCCATGTATTAGCATATGGACCATTAAATGGGACGACATCGTATGGACTGCTAAGTTTAAGTCTCCAGATTCTCAAAATGACGTTGTTTCAATTATTAATCACACTTAAAGGAAACAACGTCGTTTTTGTATCTTTTAATTCACTTGAAACAAACAAAGTTGTTTCCTTTAGACAATGTATTAACGAAAACAACATTGTTGGTTTTATCTTCTCCAAACTTAGCAACATATCCTCTCGCTCACATCGCGCTCCTTCGCTTGGTCTTCGACTTGTTGCCATTCGTGTTGTCGCCATCTAATAGAAGCCTCCACGTCTCTATACCTCTTGTACTATTAGTAGGTCTTGTTTTTTCTGTGACCCATCTATTGTGGCTTTGAAGCATAAGTGATAGTTCAGCATTTCATGGTTTAAATATTGTATTCAAGGGCATTCATTTTGTTTTATGTATCTAGTAATCTTGCAGGCTATTAACAAAACATCTGTAATTTGTGGGGGTGTCAGAGTTGTCGGCATTACAAAGATATGTATTTTGTATTTTTATTTTAGTGGTCTCTATATGTTATGGTCTTCAACATCAAACAAATGTTTTTTTTATGAAAGGTGTGGTCCACCAGACGTTTAGCCAAGACAGATTCATATGCTTAATGTTCTTTTTGTGCTTTTTGGATATCAATTCACATGTATAATGTTTAAATTACTCTTACATGTCTATTTCATTTCCAATTTCAATTTCCTCTTCATTCCTACTAAGAGATTGTATTGGTTTTGAAAACGTTGAATATGTGCGAGGTTCTATTATAAGTTGCCTTTTAGATATGTTAGTTGAGAAATGAGATTAACTGGATTCCTAGTTGATGTTAGCTCAGGTTCAACTGCACCTTGCTTCAAGTCCCTTTGAAATTTAACAACTGGTATTTGAAATATGTTGGTTTCAATTGGCGAAATTAGACGAATAGAAATGTATGAATATTTAAGACTTCAACCTTGTTCATAGCTCTAATTTGAAAAGAATGATACATCAAATGTATTTTAGGAGGATTAGGATCTTTTGCCTAAGTGCTAGATGTGGGTAGTTATCAATTATGGTTTTTATTAGTTGTCTTGAATGTTTACCATGCAAAAATTTAGACACATTTTATGACAATTGAGATGTACTTGTTTGAAATTATAAAACTGTCCCAAATCTTATATGTGCTATAGTATGATGTTTCTAGATGTTTTATTATATTAAGATGTGCTAAGAATCATATACATGTGAGTTCCTCACATAACATCGTAACAGAGATTTTGTCAATAAAAATCTCTACATTCTATTATATATTACATTACATTAATTGTCCAAAATCATCTATATTCTGCATTGTACAATTTATTGAATTACCCAACACCTTTAAATGTTTTGTAGAAGCATTGCTAAATCAAATGGGATAGACTTAGTTGCATTGTAGGATATTAAGGCAGATTCCTTAACCTCAAAATAGACCCTGTATCACACTTCTTAGTGAAAACAACATAAGCATGTAATGTTAATTTATGTTTAATGAGAGACATAATGTAAATCATGTCTTAAATATTTTTTAGTCTTCTAAAACTTCCGATCCATAAAAATAAGATATGTAGATATATGTAAGCTTATATCATTCCAATGTAAACTTAATTATGGTACTAACTAATCAACAAGATTGAACACTCTTTTGAACTAATCTTGTTATTCTTATCAAGTGGTCTTGCCTACAGTTGAATACTTGAATTCATCAAAATCCAATGTGCTAGCCAGGGAATGTTAGTCTTGGTGTTTAATCATCAACAATAGTACCATAGTATGGAATAACAAAAAAAAAATTGTAATAGAGGGCTAGCATGAAGATGACAAATGATTACAATTGGTTTTATTGGCAATTTTCTCTCTGATGAGTAGAAAAGAAAGGGAAACTGTCTCTACATCTCCACAGAGTGGCAAAACCTAAACATTAAAGTTGTTACAAGATTGATGGAAAAACATTATCTATTTTTTTAATGAAACTTGTGTTTTCTAAAGATAAATAATTTGATGTAAAAGGACTAACATGTTTATTTGAGCTTTAATTTTAACATTGAGATGTAATTTCAAGTTTTATCATTGTGTTTTACAACTCACTGTAGGTTTATAATGGATAAGGAAAACCATACATGTGATGGAACTTTAGTTGTACATAGTTTTAAAGTGCCTAATAGGGGCGGTCCATTTGAAAATAAGATTGATGATGATGAAAATGCTAGTAAGGGGAGTCCATTTGAGAATGAGGTAGATGAGAACGATGCTAATGAAAATTCTAAACTAGGGATTGTAAAATTGTTAGTAAATGTTCCAGATGACCATCAATAAGTTGAAATGAATTTAATAGATTATGGGAGTGATCTGGATAATGATGAATATCCTAGTGGAGAGGAGCCTAGTGAACCATTACGGAGGCCAAGTCAAAGTATCATACATCAACTAACTGATGAAGCAACACAATGGTCATTAGGTATGGAATTTACAATTGCAAAGGAGTTTAAGGATGATGTGGTTAATTATGCAGTGCATACAGGATTCAACTTGAGGTGGAAGAAGAGTAAAAGCACTAGAATCAAGATTAGATATATTGACGGGTGCTCAAGGGAGTTGTATGCTGGTTTTGATAGGAGTGATAGATGTTTAAAGATAAAGACATACAACCTCGAACATAATTGCTATACAAGAAACAAACCTAAAATGGTGTCTTCAAAATTTTTAATGAGGCATTTCAAGGATAGAATTCTTGAAAAAAGCCTAGTATTTCAACAGCTAAAATGATTGAAGAATGTAGGGAGAAGTTAAATTTTTTTGTTAACCCCAATATATGTAGAGCGACAAAAAGGAGACTGAGGAACGAAAAGGCTAATGATTTTGTAAATGAGTATGGTAAATTGTAGGGTTACATACATAAATTGAAAGTTAACAATCCTGGATACACTATAGAGTTACAACTTTCAAGACATCAAGAAACAATCGTATTACAGATATATGAACATAAACTCAAATGTTTTCAATAACATTGTATAGATAAAAACTCATTGCATATTTTATATGCTTAATACAGTTCAAAAGATTATATATATGTTTTTATGCCATAAAAAAAGGATGGAGCCATTTGAGGCCAATCTTGGCTTAGATGGTTGTTTTTGAAGACTAAATTCCAAGGTCAATTGTTAAGTGCCAATGAAAGAGACGAAGATGGTGGGATGTATCCAGTAGCATGGGCAATTATTGAGGTAGAGAATACTAAGACGTGGAGTTGGTTTGTCAGCTTACTAGTTTCAGATTTGGAGTTAGACGATGGAAATGAACTGACTATAATATTGGATATGCAAAAGGTATTGTGCATGACAATTGTATTATTTTCCAATCAATGATGGATTATGCTAATTTAATGTGTGTTTCATTATTGTAGGGATTTTTAAGGCCAGTAGAAGAGATTATGCTAAGTGCAACACACTGAATATGTGTGAGACACATTTATCATAATTGGCATCAAAACTAGAGTGGAAAGGACTTACAAAGATAATTTTGGACTTATGCATGGTCAACACATGTGGACGATTTCAACGAGTAGTTGAAAAAACTTGATAAAATTAAACTTAGATGTGTGGTGGCCTTACTTGAATATCTGAAGGAAAGGTAGGCTAGGTGTT
>JAOXYD010000004.1:2868667-2887564 GCA_028565735.1 Pinacopodium congolense | reverse complement strand
TTTTATATAATTTAAGTTTAATTTTTATATTTTTAAACTTAATTTTAAAATTGAACTTTATTTATAAATTTATCTTTGAATCTCATACTATTTAGTTTTTGAACTTACTCAACTGATTAACTTTTGAAATGTTAATTACTCAATTGAAACTTTTAAAAGTTTGATCACTTAACTGAAAAAATCTGAATAGCTTGATCACTTCAATGACTATTATTCCTACAGTAGCATACATTAATCTTTTATTTTATATTAATTTATTCTTTTCGATGTTTGGAAGGAAACGAGAGTGAAGGACCACCATTTTTCTTCAATCTTTGTCCTCCTTCCTTAACTCATTGAAGATTTTACAGAAAGCATCCTCAATTCACATTTTTTGAACCTCTGATTTCACTATAGTGATGATGGAAGAATGGCGTTTTCAATTATGGGGATTGCATGGTTATGTCCATTTTGATAAGGATTCATGGAGATTTGCTGCAGAAAATAGTGGAAAGTTGTTATAATGCCTATAAAATTCAAATGCTAATCGCATTATTGAAAGCAAGGGCTATAGATGATCATAGCTCCATATGTGCCATTATCCTTTGGAATCACCTAAGTTTCCCAGTTATAAAATGGCTTAATACAAAAATAAAAGGAGCAAACACCTTTAGCTTTCATCTATGCACGACAATGATCATCACTAAAACTATAGGACATACTAATATGAGGAAAAACCAAATTTCTCGCTAATTGTGTTTTAGCTGTTTGCCTAAAGCGACCCTCAAGTGCGTGGATTCAGCCGTTTTGCTCATCAATGAAAACCCTGGAGATCAAAATTCTATTATCACTGCTGTATCATTGGACTCCAACAAGAAACCTGATCTTGAAAGATCAAAAACCGTGAATGATTCGGTATTCAACAGTAAGGACTCCAATTTCTAGAGCCACGACGATGATTATAGTGAATGGCAAGCACAAGCACCAAGAAAAAGCTGTAACACCCACTTTAAACAATGGCAAGACTAATGAGACTCAGATGCAGTCTGGGTTTAATATCAACCAACAAGGGGTAGTTGACATGTCTGGTGGGTTTGTAACCAATCTGATTCAAAGAGTTGATTAATAATGGCATCAGTGACATGGATATTTTGACAAATACATGTTTGATAAAATGTGCCAAAGAGCTAAAGACCTAAATGTTGTGTGCCTTTCTGTCTCGCTTGACTTGATAGCCAAGCACATATATTTGGATCGACATTACTTTAGTTGTTTGATGAAATTTGAAAGAAGAATGTTCCCAAATGAATTACGATTCATTGCTTAAACTTCGGCTTTATGGAGTTTAGTTATTTTATTCTCTTCGTTATTGGCTTTAATTATTCAAAATGTTGCTTTTGGTGCCTAAGGTTGATTACAAGAAACCATCGATAGGCAATGGCCGTAGAAGTGAATCCAGCGAGGAGTCCCTAACTCCCTATATGTACAATTTTATCTTGAGGTGTTGTGGACCCCACAGTAAACCTCATATCTTGTAAGCTTCAACAAATCACTTACCTGTGGTCAATCTTATGTTTTGCAGATTAGTGGTTTAAATGCTAGCCTGCCCTTTAGGTATCAAGTTAATAATCTTATATTTGCGCAAATATATATTTACAAACCCTTCGAAAATTCGTCTTTACTAAATATATGCTTAAATACAATGAAGTTGCAAGTGGAAAGAAGTTAAATCAATAGTAAAAAGACATTGTTGATGAGAAATTGAGATCAAAAGTCGAGTTTTTTTTTTTTTTTTTGGATATGTCAACTTTTAGAATGCAGATGAACACGAAGATTATACCTAGTTTCTAGATTTGGTATTGGTGCTTCATGGATGGTTGTACGTGATCCTATTAAAATCGACAAAGGTTTTGGATTGTTTGCGTTCTCAACTTCTAAAGAAGTAACGCAGTTTGAAGTAGAGGTGAATGAAGAAATAATTGTCGGCAAATGGAGAAATAATTGTTGGCAAATCATTCAATGTGACATCTGAACAACCCAAAAATAAAGAAAAGATATGATCGGGATCGATTTTCACAAATGAGGCGTGCTCCTATGGCATATTATCAAGCCACGAATTATTATTTTTTATGTAACGACATCTAATAACAAAAGTAATAGTTTATTCTTTCATTGGCACTGGTATATAATAAAGCACATTGCTCCAAAATAGTAAAAAAAATTGTTCATTACATTCATTTATTCATTAATTCAACATATCTTCTTATAATATTAAAGATTATAAGTTCAATTCGATGACAAAAAGAAAAAAATTCAACATAAAATAATCTCATATTTTCCTAATTATATTAATCTAGAAGAAAACCTTTTTTCAGCTCCGATAGAAATCTCCATCAATTTATTCATTCAACATGTGTTCTTCTTCTTCTTCTTCTTCCTATATTGCAACCTTAAAGCTAGTCCCTTCTTCAATTTCAAACAAGTCTTTATGAGTCTTTAATCTTATACACTAACTTCAATCTGGCTTCTTCAAATCCAAGCAATTATTTATTACTTGGTTAAATAGCTCTTGAACTTGCTTCGATTCTTTTTCTGGAACCACAAAGCATTAAAGTTTAAAAATACTATTAAAACAATTTAGTTCCATAGTTACTACTTTAACTTGTAATAAGAATTCACACATAGCATGCAGATTTTGTGTTAAAGACTCTAAATATCTAATCTATTATCAACCAAAATCTTTGGTAAAAGATGTCTATTAAGGTAAATTAGGGTTTGCCCTCAAAATCACACTTTACAACATAAAAATGAATAGAAGGCTGTATATTATTTCTCCAATCACGAAGACCATCGAGACTTAGGGCAAAATATGATTCAAGTAGAAACATAAAATACCCATGTTAGTGCCAGAGATAGTCTTGTACTTCAACTTGAATCATTTACTTTATGACTTTTATTTTATTTTATGCTATCTCCTATCATGTCACTTGAAAGATCTTGACAAAAATTGAATAATGTGATTGAAATAATTTACATTCTTATGTTGGGCGTGAGTTCTTCATGGTTATTCACACCTCCCCTATCAAATAGATTAAGTAATATAAAAAGAATGACAAAGTCAAATCTTCAAAGGACTCTAGTTGCAAATCTTCAACATGCCTTCCAAATATAGTGGTTGCTAGCTCTTCACATTACCAATAAAATCACAGGGAATGATACATCCTTAAAGATTTTAAGAAGATGAAAAAATGAAATTGAACTTGTAACCAATTAAATTTTAATAACTAATAATTTATTCTCAACTAAACATATAAAAACATGAAATCACTTGGTGAATTGATTGATAAAATCCATGTTGATCATTTTTTCCACGTTCATCAAATTCAATTTCACAAATCTTAAATGGACACATATCAACGTCAACTAAAACATATTTACCATTGCTTTCCATGCTAACCTGATTTGAACAAATTTACCAGGCATCAGCAAATCTAACAAAAAAAATCCTCTATCACTCTCTTTTAAGAAACTTGTAAAAAGTAATTTGATTAGCTATACTTGTTAAATATGTTCAGGAAATTTCCCTAGAGTTTGAGTGTAAGGTAAGATTGCTTAAAAATTTATTAGAAAACTTACAAAATGAAATAGGAACATTAAACTGATGGTTTGTCATTGAAACCTTTTATCAAACACTTAGAGAATGTCTTTTTTACATCTTCCCATAACAGAGCAAAGACCAAACGTAACAAATATTTACAATTCTTTTTTAAGCTGCAAATAAAAATAAAATAACACAACATCCCAAAACCAACTAAGGTACCTAAAACTTCAATGTATCAAAACTTTAATATATCAAAATCATTCAAAAATTACTAACATACCACTTACCGATACGACAACCTAAAGCAAATGAAGAGAGACACCAACAATAGAGTAATGGACACTAGTGATAAGAGAGGATGACAATGATAGACGATAATGCAGAAGAGGTGAGAGCGTAACTATCCAGAACTAAAAAAAAAGATGGCTTAACTCTATTAGGGGATAATAACATGAGTGAGGGGGGGAGAAAAAGAGACTATTTTTAATTATGTCATTGCAATATGTGTTATAGGATATTGAAGGTGGAATTTAACAACAAAGACAATTGGTTATAATGGTATTTAATAAAGAGATTGTCATTTAAGGTAACAGGTTTGATTCCTATACCATCTATTTATTTCTTAAGAAGGTAACCATTTATTATGTTATATATAGCAAGAAGCTCTTCATTTAAGGTCATGAGTTGGATTCTTATACCATCTATTTATTTCTTAAGAAGGTAACCATATGTTTTTTTATGTTATATATTAAATAAGAAGTTAACTGCAACAAAAGTGAGATGGTTTTAATGGTTTGCAAAAGGAGCTTCTCATTTAAGGTTGTAGGTTCTATTCCCATGCTATATATTTTCATTTTATATGATATATTAAATTAAGATGCTGTATATTTTTGTTTTATATTATATATAAGAGTTCAATTGTTTTTATTCGATAACTTGCTTAATGTTTGAAATGTTTTAAAATTAGATTTTCAAATATTTGAAAACACATAATTTCTCTTATTTAAAATGTTAAAAATATAATTTAAAAAATAAAATAAAATTTAAGAGTATTTAAAAAAATGCTTATTCTATGTAATTTTATAAATATTGAAGGTAATTTAACTTAATGTAATAGCAACACTTTGATTGTTGCTTAAAGTTGAATTAAATAGTAATGGTTTCAATTGTTGCATATATATGATTTTAATGTAAGAATTTTTTAATATTATTTCCCTTTCTAACATCTAGCAAAAAATTACTATCATCATTGCCTTTAAAAACTATTAAAGACAATGCTTCAAAAACTATCGTATTATACTAATTTTAACTAACACTTTTTCATACCGTTACAAACCTGTTATTCCTTAAAGCTATTTTTGTTGTAGTATAAAATAAAATTAAATAGAGAAAGTGAACCCTAGAGGAGCTACAACCATGTAAATAGGATAGCCTAAATTATGTAAGGCAACATTCTTGCATAGTTAACAAGCTATTGCAAGATGCCTCCAAGCTAATAGATAGAAACATGCATTTAACTAAGATATTCTACTAAAAGAAAGCAAGGAATGTAGATGAGCTACTAATCCAAATGAATTACAAACTAGTTTATATAGTGCCATGTCAAACATTCATAATGGATTAGTCATGAAACAAAGGCATCCACAAGTCTAGAAACTTTAAATCTATGTTATGTTTTTAGAAATGCATTATAAATGGAAGAGCTAGTAAGTAAGTAAATCAAATAGCCACTATACATTCAAAATCCCCTTGTATGAGCAAAGTTAATCCATAGATCTAACAACTCCAAATCTACATTATATATAGTAGACAGTTCATTTTAAATACAAGAGCCAGTAACTTTCTAAGTGAATATCCACTGGCCAAGTTCATCTAGAATCCTTTAGCTCAAATAGATTAAATCACCTTGGTAATAGGTGTATAAGGCTAAGCAAAGTTGCAAGTGGTTTACATTTATTTATAAGCATTGCTTTTCAACTTATTAAACAACCATTGACAATTCCTTCCTTACCTTGATATGGTTTCAAGTTCATATCCTACCACAAAAAATATATAGCTAAGGTAAATCATATTCTAAGGTGTATATATTTGGCCTTAGATCTCCACTTTAGGTTTAGTAACCAATTGATAGTCCCTAGCTAATCATTCATTATGTATGAAAGGTTGTGCAACCTCTACACCAAACGCTAGATGTAGTTTGCATGTAACCAATTAATAATCCATAGCTAATTATTCATCATGCATGAAAGGTTATACAACCTCCATACCAAAAGCTAGATGTAGTTCGCATACTCACATTGGAAAAATAAGTGATTAATGGTTTCATTTTCCTTGCTATAAAGGGCATATAGTGGGAAGAAATTTACAGGACCATGATATTTATCCTTGGTTGAAAGTTTCCTATTAATTGTTAGCCATAATATAAAAATTCATTCTTGGATAAGCTTGCTTAAACTAAGCAATCTTGAACTATGAAACTTTAAGAGCCTTAGGTCTAAAAAATTCCCTATAAAAGTTGTTGGTGAATCTCCTAGAAGAATGTGGAAGCCAAGTAGTTTTATCTATAATATTGGAGAGAGGATAAAAAGGTGTTGTAATATTGATTAGCCTAATCATCCATCGATTACTATCACTAAGCAAGTTATCATACAACACATCTTTAACTGTAGCATACTCAGGAATCCTATTGGTTAATGCTCAAAACTTATAGGAATAAGTAGAGGATCTAATGAGTTCCAGTTATTTTGTTAGAAGTTTATGCTTTCACCATTGCCTAGGCACTTTTTAATCATTTTTTATTCTTCTTTCTAATTTTAAAACTATATTCATAGTATAAGAAGAGTTCTTTTTAAGAGTGTGATAAAAAAATTCTAATTCTTAAGGTAATAGGAATAAACCCACTTCACCTAAAGGGATTGTTTGTACACCAAGATCCTCCAAATATTCCTTGTCATGTTTTTTAACCCAAGAAGGTTCTAATTAATGGTTTTAATGATAGTCAAACATATTTGTTGCTACTAATTTAATTTTAATGTATTGAAAAAATAGGTTGTCACAAAATGTTTACAAAAAAAAGTGGTGGAGCTTAAAAAGTAAGCGGAGTCATGAAGAAAATGATAATAGTGAAGTGAACAATGATAAAAAAAGATCAATAATGGAAGTTAAAGACTATGGAGATTACGATTACATAGTTTTATTTTTGTATTTTTGGTTGTAAGTCTTGCCTTTGATCCTTTTATTGTTTAAAGGGCTTAAAATTTGCATAATAGTTTGCATATGGGACTTTCTCATAGATTATCTATTTTGGTAAAGAGTTTTAGAGTTTTTATGATCATTTTTCATAATAGGATTTAGTGTGGTGTTTTATATTAGTATCCAGTTTCATAATTAAGAGGAACATTGGTGAAATGCTTTTGTAAAGCCCTCTTAATATGGTAAAATGTTTTGAACATTTATTTGAGTTTGTTGTATGGTATTTTTAGTATGGTTAACTCATATTTTATGTGAAAAATACTTTTAAGGATGTTTAAGAAATTTTGAAAATTTTGAAAGATTTTTTGAAATTAGTTATAATGAAAATGTTCCATAACTAAGACAAATTTTATGTTTGAACTTAATTGAAAAGTTTGGGTGTTTAGGACTACTTAAGGGACATTTTGAAATTTGTGTAATATAGTTTTGAACTGGAAAATTTATTTTAAGAATTTTAGGAAAACCTTGAAAAGGTTTTGAAATTTTGGAAAGGATTTAAAAGTTCCTAAATTTCCATAACTAAGACATATTTTGTATTTAAGCTTAATTAAACCATCTTAGAGTTTAAAATCACTTTATGGATAAATTAGAACTTGTGTGTGTAGGTCGTATGGAACCCAAGAGAGAGGAGGAGGTTAAATAATGTATTTAAATAATTCTTACTGAATTAAGCTATCTAAAAACCCCAGACTAATTTTAATTATATGAATCACTAAATGGAAATTCAATCCAAATGGAATGATATGTTTATGTTAATATTATTCAAATTAAATCAATAATAAAATAAATAAATAAATCATAAATGTAAAGAGTAAGGGAAGAGAGGAATATAAATATTTATAGATGTTCGCCTATTCTAAATATAGATTACTTTCTCTCTCTAAATACTTTTTTTAAATTTCATAAAAACATTCTTAACCCTTATAAACAATCTTGTTTACAAAAATCAAGAAGAACCAACAAAATCTTATTTATCAAGGATAAAGAGGAACTTAACACAATCTTCATTTACAAGGGTCAAAAGTAATCCTTACAATAATCTTATTTACAAAGATCAAGAGGAACCCACACAATCTTGTTTATCAATGATCAAGATGAACCTAATACAATCTTGATTTACAAGGATCAAGAGGTACCCACACAATCTTGTTTATCAATAGGTCAAGAGAAACCCACACAATCTTGTTTATGAATAGATTAAGAGAAACCATTTAATCTTCCTTTAAATAGGTAAAGAGTAACCCTTTAGTTTCAATCTACAATAAAAAAAATTAACGTCACAAAATAGCCCCAAAACTTAGGATACCCAAGCCTCAATTTAGGCTTATATCTCTTAACAAATACTTGACAAAAAGCAAAGAAAGATAAGGTCTCAAATGCAATCAATGCAATGCTTATTCTTTATACATTCCCTAATGCTCATATAATGGCATAAAAAATTACATTCAATAATCATAATAAATCAAATATTGTTTTCCCTAGGTTAAGAACAACCTTGAAACTCTATTTTAATGGAAAAGAACAACCCTAATCACAATTATCAAACTATAAAACCAAATTGCCAAATTTAGTAACAAAAAACAAATCTTAAATGGTGTTTCTCTAAAGCACATGAAATAAAAATAATTATGCAACTTGTAGAGGAAAATAAAAATATGGAAAGTCTTCTAGCACTCTACAGAACATATACAATCAAATTAATGCAACAAAAATATGATTATAACATCAAATAATCAAATTCAAACAACATAAATACAAGTTGTCAAATTATGCAATATTTATTTTGTAGCTTAAAAATCAATGTTTTTAATCTGTTAAAAAAGGTAAACACAACACAACAAGCCTACTGGAATATTAATCTATCAGTTAGAACATTTTACAACTATAAAAATGAAATTAGCACATGAAACAAATGAATTCAAGTAAGAACAAACTAAGAACAAGCAAACCTAGACAACTTTGGAGCAATATGAAAATTTAAGCTCAAACTAAAAATATAAGAGCTTGAAAATAAAAAAAGCTCTAACACACCCTTAAAGACTTAAACAAATATAAAATAGAAAACTTATAGCACAAAAATTAACTTAAATAAACAAAACTGAAGTAGAATAATGAAAGATTCAAAACTTGATAGTTGGGATCAATTTGTATTTATGATGCTTTAAAAATGTTATAAAAGCTTAAAACTTTTTTTAAAAAAACCTCTAACACACTCTTGGAGACTTATACAAATAAAAAAGAACAAATTTAGCTACACAAAAACTGATTGGAATAAAGAAAAATGAAATTGAAGAAATAATAGAAAAAATAGAGGTAACTTTGATGTTTGAAAGATTTTTAGCTTGCAAACTTGTTTTAAGAACATACAGATTGAAACAAATAGTTTAGGACTCTTATTTAAAACATTAGGGAGTGATTTGAGTAACATTAGTCAACTGCCATATGTCTCTACACTATACACAAATACAATCCCTTTTAAGTTTAATTTAATTCAAACAAGTTCAACAGCATTTCCTATATGAAATTTGATACCAAGACATAAATTGAAATCAAGAATATGAAATCTTTTAATGTATAAACCAATTAATGCATTATGTCAAACTTTAATTCTAAACCAAACCAAAACTAATGAAAAATAATTTGAACATGTTTCTTTTACTTCAAGGCTAATGAACATAAATCATAATGCACATTTTAAAACATGTTCCAATACCAAAATTATTCAATCATCACAAACACATAGAATTACCTATATTATGAAAACCTCTAATACTAATTTACTATTCCATTAATTTTCTAATTCGAAAACCTTCATTTATAAACAAAAATTCACACAACAGTTTAATTCAAACATATTCAAACCCATATGAAAATGTTCATGCAAGTATGACATGTAAATATCAGAGCCGTTTCAAGCATTGATAAAGATCAAGTACAAATTAAGACACATTCCTAAATCTATTAAACCTTGATCTCTTTGTCTTTATCTTCTATTTTTGATATTCAATTCAATACTTTAGTGGTACCAACTATAGTTTCATTCAACACTACGTCCTCCGCCACCACCACAGCTATGTGGAGGTATGTCTTCGAAAGAAATTGTTAAGAGTTTAGCTACTAATACTCTTTAATTCTAACAGGAAGAGAGGAGTGATTTGAAGAATTTAAAAAACCAGGTGAGTTAGTTAGCTGATGCTGTAGGGAAGCTACAGGCTCAGAGCTCAACTAGGTTGCCTAGTCGGTCTAAAAGAACCCAGGAGGGGATGCCTATGTCATAATTCTAAGAAGTAGTAAGGAGATAGAAGGGCTAATGAAGAGAAAGGAGAAGCAAGTAAGAGAGGAGGAAACTAAGCTTGTAAAGAAGGAGGACAACCCTTCTCAGGTAAGTTCCTTACAACTTGTTGCAACTAAGCCACTTGCTATTCCATTTCCTTGCAGGTTAGCTAAGACCAAGTAGGAGGAGAAAGAGAAAGAGGTATTAGAGGTATTTTACAATGTAGAAGCCAATATACCTCTGCTAGAAGCAATTAAGCAAGTTTCACGATGTGCCAAATTTTTAAAAGAGTTATCCATTAACATGCAGAAGCTGAAGGGAGATGAGAGGATCAGTATGCTAGCAATGTGTCGACAGTATTGTAGAAAAAGCTACCTTTAAGTGTAAAGATCTAGGTATTTTCACCATTCCTTGAAAGATAGGTAACACTAGGTATGAGAGATGTATTTATAAGCTTCCATTAATGTCAATCCTTGTCCATTTTTAAAGCTCTTAATCTTCATTCATAAAAAGATACTCATGTTATCATACAATTAGCTGATCGGTCTAACACATACCTTGAGGGGGTTATTAAGGATGTTTTTGAGTAGGTAAACGAGATTATTTCCCCTGCAGGTTTTTACATGTTAGACATGAAGGATGAGGACTTCTTTGATCATTTAATAATTTTGTTAGGTTGACCATTTTTAAAGACATCTCGGATAAAGATAAATCTGCATAGCTACATGTTAACTATGGAATTAGATGGAGGTCATCCGTTTCAACATCTTTGACATTATGTGTTATCCATTAGATTATGAGTAAGTAGATAAGGTAGATACTCTTGACTCTTTGGTGGAACATTGGACCTTTTTTTCTACAAGAGACCCTTTGGAGGGGGCATTGATCACTTAGATGGAGAAAGAGACATATAATGATTTGTAGGGAATGTTTAGGCTTAAAGAGGACCTAAAGGAGGAAATAAGGGTCTTTGAGATCAATTTGCAAAATTTTGGTAGGTATGTCCTTCACTTTTTTAATTTCCTGTTATTACTAACCATTTACCCTTTATTTTGCAGGAACTAGAAGTGGAATTGAAGCCTTTACCAGATCACCTCAAGTATGCTTATTTGGGGGACATCAACACCCTTCCCATGATCGTAGCAAGTGACCTAACTAAGGTGCAAGAAGAGAAGCTTGTAAGAGTGTTACGCTAGTACAAGATGACATTGGAATGGATAATCACAAACATCAAAGGTATTAGTCCTTTTTTTATGTATGCACAAGATATTTTTTTGAAGAAGGCTATATCCCAGTTCGTCAAGTGTAAAGATGCCTCAACCCACCGATGGTGGAGGTGGTAAAGAAGGAAGGGATGAAGTTGTTCAACATGGGTATCATATACCCCATCTCAGATAGCTAGTAGGTAAGCCCTTTGCAAGAGTTACTAAAGAAGTTGGGTATTACAGTGGTAAAGATGAGAGTGGAGAGATGGCCCTAATTTATGTTTAAAATAGATGGCGAGTTTGTATGAATTATTGAAAACTTAAGTCGATGAGTAGAAATGACCGTTTTCCTTTAACCTTTATTGATCAAGTATTAGAGCGTCTTACTGGTCGTGCTTTGTACTATTTTCTTCATGGTTATTCAAATTACATTTAGGTAGCTATTGTTCTAGAGGACTAGGAGAAGATAGCCTTTACGTGCTCGTATAGGATCTTTGCTTATCAATGGATGTCTTTTGGCTTGTACAACGCTCCCACCACCTTCTAAAGGTGCATGGTAACTATCTTTTTTGAGTACCTTAAGAAAATTATTAAAGTTTTTATGGATGATTTTACTGTGCATAGGGATTCATTTGAACAATTTTTAGATCACCTCATTTTGGTACTTAAAAAATGTCTTGAAACTAACCTTATTCTTAATTATGAAAAGTGTCATGGTTTAACTAGGGATAGTTTTAGGACATATGATTTCTATTAATGGTATTGAGGTTGATAGAGCTAAGATAGACCTTGTATACTCTTTTCTTTGCCCCGCAGTTGTGCGACACATTCGTTCTTTTCTTGTTCATGTAGGGTTTTATCGCAAATTCATTTAAGACTTTTCCAAAGTTGCATAGACATTGTGTAGGCTGCTTTAGAAGGACAAGGAGCTTGTTTTTAATGACCAATGTAAGAAGGCATTTGATGCATTGATAGAGAAGTTAGTTACTGCACCCATTTTACAACCTCCAGATCGGAGTCTACCATTCAAGCTCATGTGCGACGCCTCCAATCACATTATTGGAGCAATTCTAGGCCAGTGAGTGAGGTGCATTCCTCATATCTTTTACTATTATTTGAAGATCCTAAATGAGACCCAAGCAAACTATACCACCATAGAAAAAGAACTTCTTACTATAATTTTTTCTTTGGATAAGTTCAAATCTTATTTACTAGGTACTAAAATTATTGTTTATTCTGATTATGCAGGTTTGAAGTACTTGTTGGCAAAAAAGGAGTTCAAGCCAAGACTCATCCAATGGATACTCCTACTTTAGGAGTTTGATGTGGAGATCAAGGACAAAAGAGACTCGAAGAATGAAGTAGCAGATCATTTGAGTCACTTAGTGGAACATGGTACAGACATAAACCCTATAAATGATGACTTTCTGGATGAGCAGTTACACGTTGTATAGCTAACAGCTCCTTGATATGCTAATATAGTGGATTTCTTAGTTACTTATCAGTTCCTTGCAAGTTTTACTAAGACACAGAACAAGAGGATGAAGAGCCAAGCCAAGTTCTATGTATGGGATGATCCTTACTTATGGTGGTATTATGCAGATCAAGTCCTTAAAAGGTGTGTTCCTGATGAGGAATTTATTCCCATTTTAACATTCTTTCATTCTTATGTATATAGAGGTTACTTTGGACCAAAGCGGATAGCTCGCAAGGTTCTAGAATGTGGGTTTTATTGGACATTTCTATTTCTAGATGCATTTGAGTTATATATGACTTGTGATAACTGTTAGTGCCTAGATACATATGGGTCCAGTAAGGAAATACCTTAAACCCCCATATTAATTTTTGAGTTTTTTGATGTTTAGGGCATGGATTTCATGGGTCCCTTTCCTTCTTCATTTTGATTTTAATATATTTTGCTTGCGATTAATTATATTTCAAAATGGGTGAAAGCGAACCACCCAAACTGATGATTTTAAAGTGGCTGCAGATTTTTTTAAAATCCAATATTTTCTTTAAGTTTGGAGTTCTGAGGGCTATCATCAATGACAAGGGAACTCATTTTTTCAATCGAAATATTAAGGCTTTCTTAAGGAAAGACTAGGTGTGCACTGAGTCTCCAAATCTTAGCACCCTTATACGAGCAAGCAAGCTGAGGTGTTTAATCGCGAGATCAAATCCATTTTTAAAAAGACGGTGACTCTTAGTAGGAAGGATTGGAATGTGACTCAACAACACCTTATGGGCCTATAGAAAAGCATATAGGACTCTAGTTAGAATGTTACCATACTGCATCTTTTTCGGGAAGCCGTGCGATCTTCTGGTCGAGCTTGAACAAAAGTCTTATTGGGCAGTCAAGCAGTGCAACATGGAGTTGAAGGTAGTTTGTGCTCATAGGCAACTACAGTTAAAAGAGCTCAAGGAGTTGCACTATGAGGCATTTGAGAATGATTAGACCTATAAAGAGAAGACAATGGCATTTTACGACTGTAGCACTTCAAGGAGGACATTTGTGGTGGGTTAGCAAGTTCTTCTATATCATTATTACCTCAAGCTCTTCCCAGGTAAGTTACATTCTCAATAGACAACTCCATTTGAGGTTACTCGTGTATAGCCATATAGAGTAGTGGAGATCAAGAGCGCCAAGACAGGGAATGAGTTTAAAGTGAATAGACATCAGATCAAGTCTTACTTCGAGGGATTTCAAGTGTTGAACTTGGAGGTAATGGAGCTTGAAGCTTCACACTACATTGCTAGATGAGGATTAATAGGGGTCAAGCTTATGACATTAATTAAGCACTTGTTGGGAGGCACTCTAACCTTAACCTTTTGTTTGTGTGATTTTCTTCCTTTTGTACATAAGTTATGGTTTAATCTCTTTGAGTGTTTTACTTATTTTCTTTGGTTTATTTTATGCATAGGAAGGTAAAAAGGAAGCTCTAATTTTTACTGTCAAGCTCCATATGGCTTCTTTGATCCAGGGGAATACTTTTGTTAACATCCTTTTTGCATCTACTGTTATTGTTTTTGGACGTTGAAGATAATGTCCATTATAAGTGTGGGGGTGGGACTAATTTAACATTATTTACACTTTTGCAGTAGTTTAACATTATTTACACTTTTTCAGTTCAACTATTGTGATGAATGTTGAACCATGACATTCTATTATAGTAGTTGGAATGAGACTAAATTGCATGCTTTAATTTGGATTAGGTTACTTGAGTAGAAAGTGAATCATGTTGATTGATTGAAGCAGTTGGTTACATATACTTAGTCAAAATTTTGATACTTCAATGATTAAGTAATGTATGAAACCATGATGGATTTGCATATATAAATTTCTATGAGGCATTGAGCTTACGTAACTACATTCTAGTCATTTCATTTTCTTGTTGTGTGTGATTCTCCCCTAGGAAGACTATATTCAGAACTTGCATTGAACTGATTTGAAACTATGAGATGCATGTTATATGGAAAGGATTAAGACCTTCATTATTTTAACTATTGATTTAAATGACCCACCTTAGTTATTACCCCTTGCAACTTCTTTTGAGCCTTTAAGCTTTTTTTTTTTTGGAAATTAAACATCTTAAAACCCAAAATCCCATTAGCCTTACCCTGCCACAAGTATAATGAAACACTAAGTAAGAATTTGATATGGTTTACTACTTATATTATTTATCAATTTGATACTATTATCTTATTGTTTTTGGAGTGTCTTTAAAATGAAAAAAAGAGAAAAAATGAAGAAAAAATAAAAAAAATAAAAAAATTAGCAATAGTAAGTAATGAGTAGTCCATTGTATTCATGTGCATATATTAGAATTCACATTTAGTAGTCCTTTTACACTTAGCACGTTGTGAACACTTGTGAGAAATCCCTTAACCTTTATACCTCACTTAAAACTAAACCCCATTACAACCTTAAATCAAAGTCCTTTTGATCTGTAGTAGCATGCAATCTAGGTAGAAGAGAATTGGTGTATTTGCAAACCTATGGTAGTGTAGTCTCTTAAAGGGAGCTTAGAGAGAAACACCAATCCCTACATACTTGAGTGAAATGAGTGAATGCCGTGAGGAAAATCTATTATGGTTTTATGCTTACCTTGGATCAATGGTACCTTCATTTAATTTTGTTTATGTGCAATGATGAAAACCAATTATGATATGTCTAGTAGCTCAATGCTTAAGTTTGTTGAAGTTTGAAAGATTGCATGCACTTGGTTTCTTTGAAAACGAATTGATAAAATGTAATGGTTGTTCTTGAATTGTTTAAGGACAAGCAATAGTGTAAGTGTGGGGGTATTTGATGAAAATGAGTTTTATTATATTTTTTCATATAAATTTATGTAATTTTTTTCCTATTCTTTGTTAAAAAATACTTAATTTGTGTTATATTTGGCTTAATGAGCATGTTACCCCCTTATTGATGAATTTTGAATTAAAGCCGAAGGGTCATGTCAATTTTGGAAAAAAAAGAAAAAAAAAGTTCTAGAAGACACAACAAGCCTAATAAAATCAATGTTTTTAATCCACTAAAAAAGGTAAACACAACACAACAAGCCTACTAGAACATTAATATACCAATTAAAACAATTCATAATTATCAAAATGAAATTAACATATGAAACAAATGGATTGAAACAAAAACAAACTAAGAACAAGAAAACTTGGACAACTTTGGAGCAATCTGAAAATTTGAGCTTAACTTAACAATATAAGAGTTTAAAAATCAAAAGAAAAGCTCTAACACACTCTTAGAGACTTAAAAAAATAGAAAATAGCAAAATTGTAGCACAAAAATGGATTTTAAAAAAATCGAAGTAGAATAAGGATAGCCTAAAAATTAATAGTTGTTATCTGTAATTATAATGCTTAAACAAATATTATAAGGGCTTAAAAATCAAAGAAAAAGCCCTAGGACACTCTTAGAGACTTATACAAATATAAAACAACAAATTTAGCTACATAAAAATTGATTGGAATAAAAAAACGAAATTAAAGTAACAATAGAAAAAATAGAGACAGCTTTGATGCTTGAGGGATTTTTAGCTTGTAAACTTGTTTTAAAAACATAAAGATTGAAAAAAAATAGTTTAGGACTCTTATTCAAAATGTGTTAGGGAGTGAGTTAAGTAACATCAGTCAACTGACCTATGTTTCTACATTAAACACATATACCATCCCTTTCAAGTTTAATTCAATTAAAACAAGTCCAACATCATTTCCTAAGTGAAACATGATACCAAGACATAAATTGAAACCAAAAACATGAAATCACTTTATGTATAAATCAATTGATGTAGTATGTCAAAATTTTATTATAAACAAAACAAAAAATAATGCAAAATAATTTAAACATATTTCTTTTTCTTCAAGGCTAATGAACATAAATCACAAAACAAAATTTAGAACATGTTCCAATACCAAAATTATTCAAGCATCACAGACACACAAAATTACCTATCTTATGAAAACCTCTCATACTAATATACTATTCCATTTATTTTCTACTTCAACAACCTTCATTTATAAACCAAAATTCACAAAACAGTTTAATTCAAAAATATTCAAACCTATATGAAAATGTTTGTGCAAGTATGACATGTAAATATTCAAGCATATTCAAGCATTGATAAAGATCAAGTACAAATTAAGACACATTCCTAAATCTATTAAACCTTCATCTCTTTATCTTTATCTTCTATCCTTGATCTTCACTTCAATACTTTAATGTAATTGATTTCAAAATTTTCTAAAAATTACTAGATGTGTAATATAGCTACGGATTAGATGATTGATGATTTAATTGAGCTTTAAATAATTTTAAAGGTTGATTAGAGTTCCTTCACAAAATCAAAGCAAAGTTGTGGTCAAGACTTAGTTTAAACTTTGGTTATGCTTTAAATATAGTCAAACAGCTTTAATTTTAAGAAGGTGACTTTTGGAATTTTGAACTCAAAACTCTAACTCTCACAAAAAATCAAAGTTTGGTCACTCATTAATTAATTTGTGTCGCTTATAGATTTTTCCAACAAACTAAGTTGGTTTCTCAAGCTTATATTATCTTTAACATTACTCTTACGTGGCCAGCTCAAAATCAATACTTTTAAACCTTCAATAAAAAAAACTTAGACCCTATAACATGTCTTTAAACTATCTTAAATCATAAATACACCAATACTTAGGAATAAAAATGATTTAGCCACACATCTTGATCAAAAATTACAAAACAAACAACTTAGGTATCATGTCATGATACATCTAAAAATATGAATTATAAAATAAAGTTTAGGAGTTACAAAACAATCAAGAGAAACTCCTTGGAGGTTCAGAGACACCTTAGCTTGTTCTTGACTTCACTACAGCTTTGGATCAACACAAATTAGCAGAAAAATCAAAGAACAGTTGAAGATTTAAGTATAAATATAAGAACTTTGTTAAATTTGAAAAATGGAGTGAACGAAGTAATAACAGATATAAGTCCCAATAACAGGCTCCAATCCCCAGAAACTTATAAAACAACATAGAATTAGAGAACAAATTGTTTGAAGCCTATATGCTACTTAGAATAAATGAAGAGAGAAGGGAGAGCTTATCTCTCAATTTCTAGATCTGATTTTTTGTTGATTGATTTGTGTTTATGTGTTGTTTGTCTGTTTTACAACTCTAGCAGCCTACCACTTGGACTTGCAGACAAGGAAAATTAATGAAGAACATGCCACAACTGCAATATTTGAGATTTGGAGAGGATATGCTGCCTGACTACCAATACGACGGGTTGCCTCGAGGCAATACGACGCCTTAAGCCTGTTATATTGGTCTTGTACAATGGCATGAATATGGGGGTCTCTCCAAACTCATGTATTGGTCTTGGACAACCTCATTTTTTCTATTTTTTTGCTTCTTTCTTGCTCTAATATTTATCATTCATAAAATATGATCCAATTCCTGTAAATTGAACATTTCAAATAAAAAATTAAATAAATAATCAGGAATTTAGGGGTCAAAACATCAAAATTATCCATGAAAAACATATGCAAATTGACTCGTAACAATTCCCCCACACTTAAGGATTTTCTTGTCTTTAAATAAATTAATTCATCATTAATTTCATAATAAGATATAAAAATAGGAAAATTAATTCAAAATTAATAACACAGTTATTGAAAATGCTTTCTTCATCCATAAAAATAAATGACACATGGTAATGTTATAAAATTAGTTAATCACATCAAATCGTAAATGCATTTAAGTTTTTTCATTCTTTTTTAATCTTCAACATAAATCACAAAAATCAATTCCACATGTAATAGAAAAACATACTAAGTTCAATGCATCATCTTTTCGACACTTTCATATCCTTGAAGTAATTTAAATCATAATTTAATTAATTACATAATTAATTAAATACGTAAGCAGTTTAGTTGAGAAATCACTTTTGTCTTTTTACGCGTGTTGGTCATTTTGTCTTCAAAAACTCTCGCTTACTTAACTAAGTCACAATAAATCAACCAACTATTAGCCTTGCTCATAACTTCAACCTTATACATATATATATATATATATACATTGCTCCCTTTTTA
>JAOXYD010000004.1:2808818-2831116 GCA_028565735.1 Pinacopodium congolense | reverse complement strand
TTTAAGCTATTTGGTTTTTCAGATAGCGATTAGGCAGGTTCTATTGATGACTGTAGGAGTACAAGTGGATATTTGTTCAAGCTAGGCTCAAATACCATTTCTTGGTGTTCAAAGAAGCAGCCATCCATTGCATTATCATCTTCTGAAGCTGAGTATATAACTGTCACTTCAGCATCATGTCAAGCTATATGGTTGAGAAGAATCTTAGGTGTTATGAAGCAACATCAAAAGGAGACTATAACAATTTTCTGTGATAATCAATCCACCATTACAATGATAAAGAATCCAGTTCATCACAATCGCGCAAGCCACATTAACATTCGGCATCATTTTATAAAAGAATTGGATGTTGAAGGAAGTATCAAGATGGAGCATTTTAGCTCTCAAGAACAAGTTGTTGATTTGTTCACAAAGTCTCTTTCATTAGAGAAGTTCATTTACTTTATAGATAAATTGGGTGTTATAGATTTTTGCATTAAAGGGGATACCATGATGCATTCAAAATTTGCATCATCTTAGTTTGAGTGCTGCCCTCAAATTCTTCTTTTAATTTATCCCATGCTTCTTTAGGAGATTCACATGCCATTATACTCGTGAAAATTCCTTCCATCACGATTGAATGGAGGCAACATAGAGCTTTTGGTTTCTTTGCTCTTTCTTCATCATTCTTCTTAATTTGGTTTAAGGTTGGATTTTGCGGAAGAAGTATAGGTTCAAACTCACTTTCAATAACCTTCCATAAACTAGCAGCTTGCAAATAAGACTTAATTTTGATAGCCTAAGAGTGGTAATTTTCTTTATTGAAAATAGGAATTGGGATAGAGAATTTGTTTGATGCCATTGCTAGGGTTGAACACTCATATTTATATATAAAAAAAGATTTCGCTATTCAATCCTTACAAGCCCAAAATAACTGGAGCTCTGATACCATGATGCAATTTTAAAGAAAAGAACATGTATAAGATGAGATAAGATAAAGATTAAGGAATACGCAACACTCAAGATAATTTATTATTAAACTTAGTTGACCTATATAGGAAAAATATAAAAAACTAAAATACATATTTCAATCAACAAATCTGGCTTATAAGACGAGATTAAAGATAAACTAAGACCTATTCTAAAGGAATTTTAACAACTTTAAAATTTTGAATTAATTCTCAATATTCTCTCTTAATTCAAAATTTCAATGATGGAGCACTTCTCTTATAATATAATGCACTTCTCTTATAATATAATGCACTTCTCATCACCTTCTTCAAATTTGTTAATGCGCATTATCATTAATTTATAAATATTAGAGCACATCTCTCCATGGTGCACTTCTCACCAAAAACTCTAGAAAAGAGTTTCTTCTTGTGCCACTTATGCCATGTTTGTTTCTACTTCATTTTGAAATCTGCAGTTTTTTTGTAAATGTCCAAATCTCTTGCAGTTGAAACACTGCAATTTTCCTTTGTGCCAATAATCCTTCTCTTCATGGCTAGGCTTTTTACAATTTGTACATTGGAGAAATTTACTTTTATCCTTTAAAGAGGAACTCTTGACCATGTATGCTCCTTCGACCTTATCATCATTTTCTACGTCTCTCATTATTCTTCTTTCGTCCACAACTTGAAGAGCATTTAATAACTCTACAAATGTTATATTTAATAAATCTTTAATAACTTCAAGTGATGAAATTTTTGACTCACATCTTTTGGGAGTGTCATAAGAAGCTTTTCTACAACCCTTTGTGTAGGAAATTCTTTACTAAGTAACTTGATTTGATTGACAATGGACATAAGTTTGCTTCCATATTCCTTGACACCTTCATAATTCTTCATTTTATGTCAAAATTTGCATCATCTTAGTTTGAGTGTTGCCCTCAAAATTTTCTTTTAATTTCTCCCATGCTTCTTTAAGAGATTTACATGCATTATACTCGTGAAAATTCCTTCCGTCACGGCCAATTGGAGACAAGATAGAGCTTTTGATATTTTTGCTCTTACTTCATCATTCTTCTTGATTTGGTTTAGGGTTGAATTTTGCAGAAGAGGTGTAAACTCAAATTCACTTTCAATAACCTCCTATAAACTTGCGACTTGCAAATAAGACTTAATTTTGATTGTCCAAGAATGATAATTTTCTCCATTGAAAATAATAATTAAAATAGAGAAATTATTTGATAACATTGCTAGGTTGAACACTCATATTTATATAAAAAACAGAAAAGGTATAGCTACTCAATCCTCACAAGCTCAAAATAGTTGGATACCACGATGAAATTTAAAAAAAAAGAACATGTATAAAATGAGATAAGCTAAAGATTAACTCAAATATATTCTATAAGAATTTTATCAACTTTAAAATTTTGAATTATTTCGCAACAAAATCTTCGTCACGTTCGCTGGGCTCTACTGTTCTTGATGGAATTGATTCCCCACATTGAAGGAGGAACAAACCTGTCTTGGGACGATCTTGCAAGGAATCTTTCAGGATATGGTGAAAAAGGTAAGAAAGTATAGTTATCACGGCTCCTCAATGCCCGTTTCCTGATGGTAAAAAGCCCTGAACAAAGGTCTCTTTGACTTTGTTTGGGTCCAATTCTTCAATAATCCTCCATGCCAATACAGTCCTGGCAATGCAAATAAGCTAAAAGATGCATGGAAACAATGGACGTTAAATATTCCGGCGAGGCAGAATTTCTTGGGCTTACCGGCGTCTCCTGAAGCAGCGGTAAGTGGGCTCATTCCTGTAGCTGATCTAATTCCTAAGGTGCTTCCATCGATCAAAGGTTCTGCTAAGTATGAAAGAGTCATGCTATGGTCCAAGTTTTACGATGACCAAAGTAAATACAGTTCCTCTATTAAAAAATATGTGTGAAATGTTTTATGATTATGCTGATTTTTATTTCCTTTGTATGCATTATAAGTTTATTTTATTATTTGAGTTTCTAAAAAAAATTCTCTCTCTATATATATATATGTTGTCATCGTTGCTTATGAGTAAAAAGATGGAATGAATATATATTTTGTTAAATAAATTGGCACTTTATTGGAATCTAAATATTTATAAAGTTAAGGGTATCTTTAGTTGGGTTGTAGATTTTAGTTTTTTATTGTGATTATTGTGATTATTGTATTAGTTATTGTGTTTTTTTTTAATTTCTATCTTATATTAGTGTGTTTTTTTAATCGATTTTTATATTTTAAAAAATAGGAAACAAAAATTAAAAATTAAAGTGAAACTATAATATGATATTTTATTTTAGTGATGAGTCTCGATACTTTATTATTGACTCATATATTTATGTAATTATCATTTTATTGTTTTTTAATGCTTAGACTTACTTTTATTTAATCATAAGAATTACTTTTTGTATTATATATAATATAGAGACAAGAGTATTGATTTTGCTTCTTTTATTTGTATATAATGATTAATAAATTATAATTAGGGATTAGATTAAAAATATTGTTAGTGAAATTGGAAGTACGTACCTCACAAAAGTAAGGGTACCCTGGAACTCATAAACGTACGGATAGAGCGTGTATGGACCAATAAGATCGTTTTTCACTATATTTTTCTCCTCTTCGATTACTCTGTGCATTGGAGATTTTGTGGAGAGTTATCAATACAACACACTTACAATATCAAAGTCACTCGATTCAGCTGGTTTAACAACAGGTCTAAGGTAAAAAATTAAATAAAAATTAAATATTTTCATATTTATAAAACTAATGTACAACATATCACATTTATCACGTTAGAAAAGCATTCTGATTCCGATTCTAAGAACTTATCAAATGTCCCTTTGCTGTGAGTCCTTCGACTTTTAGGGAACTTACGGACACAGAGAAAAAGTACATGATCAACAATTGGACTTTGAGAAGTTTGAAAAGTCTTGCAAATAATAACGCAAAGATGGATGCATTCCGAACTGAAAAACGCTTGATGGCTCATAGTCATCAATAATTATTTTAAAAAAATTGTCCAAATTATCTCTAACTATTTAAAATTATTTATTGAAGTGTAATTGATATTTTAAATATATTTATTTTTTGATTATCCTTGACATTTACAACAAGAAAATTATGTAATTGGGTCCCAATTATAAAACATAATATTATCATATCAAGAGATTAAAATCCTTGTCTATTCTATAATTCTAATGAACGGTAACTTTTCCTTCAGTTAAAAAAGTAACTTTCGGTAACGTAAGATCAAAATATTACAATTATGATTTAAATTATTATCATGTAATTAATGATTATATCGCTTGTTATTATTTATACATCGCTCCACTATTATTTCAATCACTTGAAATTATAACGTAATTCAAAATGAAAATCAAGCGAGACTCATTTCAATGAGGCTCATTGTTATTCGAGTCTCACAAGAATCTACATCATACATACAAATATGATTTCACAGAAGAACAAAGTTTAGCACAACTTTTCCACATCGTACGTCTTAGCAAGCTTTATCTTCAAAATCTCCGTCTCCATTATTCCTGGAATACATTAGCCAAGACATAGCATAATCTAGTGCCTGAAGAAAGGCCAATCATCAGGATAAAAGCAAAACAGCTATTCAGGTTCAACCATCTTCTATAAAAAAATCAAATCTCCGAAAATCAGATCAGGCCATATCCATTCAGATTCTCCAATGGCAGAACACTCATCAGTCACATTGCCTATTGTCTTCTTGGCATTTTTGACGCTTGGAATAGGTTCCAACGCAGGAAAAATAGCGGTCTACTGGGGTCAGAATCTAAACGAAGGAAGCTTAGCAAAAGCTTGTGCCACAGGAAACTATGCCTTCATCAACATTGGCTTCTTAGTAGCTTTTGGCAACAGTCAGACTCCCACCTTAAACCTCGCGGGTCACTGTAATCCATACACTAATGAGTGCAGAACCTTAAGCTCTCAAATTAAAGCATGTCAGAGGAGAGGCGTTAAGGTTATGCTTTCACTTGGCGGAGGAGGAGGAAGCTACGTTCTAACATCTCGAGAAGACGCAAAGAAAGTTGCAACTTATATCTGGGACCACTTCTTAGGTGGGCACTCGAAATCTCGTCCATTTGGTGATGCTGTCTTCGATGGGGTTGACTTCGACATTGAAGGAGGCACAACATTTTACTGGGACGACCTCGCGAGGTTTCTTTCAAAGTACAGTAAAAGAGGTAGAAAAGTGTACTTAACTGCTGCTCCTCAATGCCCATATCCCGACGCTTGGATCGGAAAAGCTATAGCCACGGGTTTGTTTGATTACATTTGGGTCCAGTTCTATAATAACGCTCCATGTCAGTACAGTTCTGGTAATGCCAACAATCTTAAAGCTGCATGGAAACAATGGACATCAGGAGTTCGCAAAACCAAGGTTTTCTTGGGTTTACCAGCCTCGCCAGACGCTGCCGGAAGCGGGTTTATTCCGGCACGTGATCTTGTTACCAAGGTGCTTCCTGCAGTTAAAAGGTCTAGCAAATACGGAGGTGTTATGCTGTGGTCGAGGTATAACGATCTTAAGACTGGCTATAGTAACGCCATTAAGAAGCATGTCTAAAATGTGATGGATATTTCTGTCAATAACTATGGTGAATAATTTCCTGGCACCACCCATTGTGAGGTTTTTTACTTTTTTCTATAATTTTGTGTCCGAAAACTTTATACATATATAAGACATGATTGAAGTGGTTATTCCCTGCTTTTCAATAAGATTTTGGCTTGTATGGAGTGACCTCGCCAAATACCAGCAAGATAGTAAGATGTTTCTTGGTAAGGAATAATGTTTTTCTAAGATATATTTAATGTTGAATGAGATTTTAAGGTTCAAAATTGAGTTCCAATTCAACCACAATCTCTTTATCTTTTGTCAAATTTGAACATTGTGATGTTTAATATCAATATACTTATTATGACTATGAAAGACAAGATTATTTGTTAAAGTAATTATTGATTTATTGTCACACAAAATTATTGTAAGATTGTTTGTTCATGTTGTCATTCACTGAACATTCTTCGTAACCAAATAGCTTGAGTTGCACAAATTATAACTATAATGTATTTAGCTTCTGCTGATGAAAGAGTTACACTTATTGCTTTTTGGATGATCAAGAAAAAGCTTGTGAATCTAGATTAAAAACGTAATCAAAAATACTTTTTTTTTTATATTTTCAGTATCACTAGCTATTTGCATAACCAATTAATTTCACTTTATTACCATAAGAGTAAAGTAGACCATTTTCAAGTGTACCTCTTATATATTTGAGGATTCATTTTGCAGTTTGCTAATAAGATTTCTGTGGCACATCCATGAATCTGCCCACAAGTCCCAACTCCATAAACAATGTCTAGCCTAGTCGCTATTATTATGTACCTTAAACTTCTAATAAGTTTCCTGAAATTTGTTGCATTAATCAAATCACTACTACCATTTTTTACAAACTTTAGCTTTTTTTTCAATGGGAGTTAATATTAGTTTGCATGTGTGATTCATCTTTTCCTTGCTTCATTAACTTAAACTACATTTTTAGACCTTTTAGTCCTGTTTTTTTAACTGACTCATCTCCTTCATAAATATTGAGTAAAATATTCCGTTCCTCTTTTGCTATTTTGACATGAAATATTTTTCAAGAACTTGTATCTCTACAGATTGACATATAAAAACATAAAGCTTTTTCATTGAGTGAACTATCACGATATAACTGTTGTTTATCATTGTTGAAAATTCTTTTTTCTTGCATTAACTCTACAAAACTTGTCTTTAAAATCTCTTTATAATCAATACTCTTCAAAAGTAACTTCATTAAATGTTTCTACATAGTAAAGTTATTTTCTCCATCAAGCTTAAAGATTATTGATTGTAGTACTGAATTTGTTGTAAACTTGAACTCGAACTTAAAGTCATGTTGAGAACTAGCTCTGATATTAGGTGTAGGCAAAATTCAAAATTACCAAAACTCAAAAATGAAATTTTCAACAACAAATATTTTATAGTCACTAACAAATATTGCTACACTTTCACACATATAAAAAAGGTTCATTGGAGTATCTTAACTCTCATCCCTTACCCATAACTAACTCTTTTACCGCTCTTTTCTCTCTTATTTCGTAACTAGGGAGCTAAGCTATTTTTATAGGTTCACAAGTCGATTAACAACTGACTTTTACAAGTAAATAATAAAAAATATACAACACATGGAATACAAAACAAACACAAACTCTAGACTTAGTAAAAAATAATAGCTTATGCTCTTTGTTATAACTCATGTCTAAGATATGGAGGATAACTTTATTTTTCTTTTTTGACCAAAAAAATGCTTGCTTTAATTTGCATCACTAATTTGATATAGGGTAATTTTATTTATATGCTTCCAAAAATAATATCGTTTTAAGATTTTTCTTCTTTTTTACATTTGATGCTCCTCTTTTATTGACCTATTATTGTGAGTAATGAACATGATCATTGCACTAATGATATCCTTAATTATTGGTTAGTTAGATTTTCAGATATATAAAACAAAATATTAGGAAATTTTATCGGCAATAGTGTTCTGATGCTTATTTTAGATTTAGATTTAAACAAATATTAGTAATTGAAAAATAATAAGTATGTATATCATCACCTTATAAAAATATTCAAATATTTTTATATACTTTAAATATATTATATGATTGTATAAAATGCCTATTATCTTAATTACATGGTTGAATATCTTTTCATATTTTAAATATAACATATAAAAAATATTTTAATTCAAGTAGGTTATGACCCATTTAAGATATGTAAAATTATTAAGCTAACTTCATCAGTGAATTCATGACTAAGTAATGAGACTCATAAATATTGTTAAGCCCTTGAACACTTTAACTACCGACACATTAGGCCATCACATATCAATATTCGGAAGAATAAGCAATAATTCTTTAGGGTTGCCTTAGGTGGTTTCATGTTACCACCTTATTCAATTTCTTTCTTTTTCATGTTAAAAAGAGACAGGTAGTATAGGATCAAGTAACCCTTTATTTCTAAAAGGGTAATTTAATTTATTTATGCAAAATTCTTGAAACTCTCTTCTGTTTGAGCTCCATAATGTTAAAAAAGGTTGGCGTGTAACCCACCTAATAAAATAAAAATGGCTAGTCATACCTTAAATAAACAAAGAGAGAGTAAAGGTTGAAAAACAAAAAACAAGAGTAAGATGGGGATAGAAAAGAGAGAAAAGACATAAAGGAAAGAAAGAAAATACTGTGTATAATTTTTATGAGTTTAAATCTTGTATCTTTATATGTAGTTTTTATCCTAATTTGTTTAAGAGTTTTTCATGTAAAACTTGTATATCTATTTTATCTTCATTATTTTCATTTGCATTTAATTGCAATCCTATTCTATGCAACCCAAATTTTCTTAACAAGTGGGATTGGAACTAGCTTTAGGTGTGTATATTTACTTATTACATGTTATGTGAACTTGTAGAAATTCTATTTAAATGTCTACCAAATTCATGTGATCAACTTGTCATCAATTTAATAAACAATAAAAACACTATAGTCTTTGAAGAATTTGTAATCGTTATTATAAAAGAAGAGAATTAGCGCAAAAGTAAGAAAGATAGGTTGCCAAGTTTGCAGTAAGTAAATGCCTTCGCAGTGACAAGAGGAAGATCAATGAAACATGACTCAAGTAGGAGTCATAGCAACGACAGATTAAAATTTATAAGTAAGAATAACTTTAAGTGTTACAATTATGGTAAGAAAGGTCACATAAATAATGATTGTAAGAATCTAAATAATAAAGATTCAGTTCCTCAAGAAAATATGGCAAACACTTCAAGTGATGGAAGTGCAATTGCCTGTGAAGTAGCAATAACTATTAAAGAAAATAAAAGATTTGCTAATGTATGATTTCTCGATTCAATAGCTACTTTTTATATGACCTCTTAAAGACAATGATTCTATCATTATAAATCCATTTTTGAGAGATTTGTGTACAATTACAATAATCAAGTTCTAGTGATTGTTAGTATTGGAATCATTAAGTTAAAACTGTACAATGTCACAATTTAGATTGTTGGTATTGGCACAATCAAGTTTAAAATGTACGATGTCACAATTTAGAATATTGAAAAATTAAGATATGTGGAGGGTCTAAAGAATAACTTATTATCTATAGAGCAATTAGATGATCTCGACTTTATATTTGAGATTCAAAATAATATCATGAAGATGATTAAAAGAGCACTTGTATTTATGAAAGCAAAGAAGATGGTTACAAATTTGTACATGTTGAAGGGAGAAATTTTGTAAGAATAAGAGACATTAATTACAATGACTAGTTTAAATAAAAAATATGTGACGACATAGCATAAAAAGCTTAAACACATATCTAAACAAGACATGAAGATACTTTTAGGAAAGAATCTACTTTCAAGTCTCACAAAGTTGTCACTACCTTTTTTATGAATATTATGATGTGAACAAGTAACATCGATTAAAGTTCAATACATCAAATTTTATAAGTAAATAAATTACAGAATTGATTCAATATGATGTATAGCAAGTATCAAATATGTCTCTATGATGAGCAAATTTCTTTGTATCATTTGTTGTTAATTATTATATGAAATGTTGTGTTTTTCTTATTAAGAGGAAGTCAAATATGTTTCTAGTTTTATGTTTCTAGTTTTCAAATTTTATAAAGCATGGGTAAAATATGAATTTGGGAGAAAGATCAAGAGTTTAAAGATAGATAATGGAGGAAAATATACTGATAAAGAATTTGATGAATTTTTCAAATAAAAGGGCATGAAAATAGTTTAATACAGAATACAAGCCTTAACAAAATGGAATGGTTAAACGAATGAATAGAACTTCGTAAGAAAGAATAAAAGTGATGATGGGAACTGTAGGCTTAAACAAGAAATTTTTGGTAGAAGCAGTCAATACTGTCTATTATGTAGTGAATTAGGTTCTATCAATTACAATTAAGTTGAAGACATGGATGAATATATAGATTGGTAGAAGAGCGAATTATTCGAACCTCTATATATTTGAAAGTCTTATCTATATTATATTCAATGCCCAATAAACAAAAAAGCTAGATCCAAAATTTAGAAAATGCACATTTTTTTATGTATATTAAAGGTATGAATGGATATTGCTTGTAGGATCCTAGTGCCCACAAGGTTGCTATTAGTAAAGATGTTATTTTCATGGAGATAAGGATTAATAATAAGTAGAAAGTGTTGGCATTTTAAAAGATAATACAAATACTACAACAGCACAAGTAAAAAGAAAAATTGACCAAAATGATTCTTTTAAACCTAAACTAGAGTACGATAAACAAGAACCAATGAAATCTAATGTTTCAAACACTCGGTGGTTAACTCGCACATGAAAGTTACCAAACTCACACTCAAATTATATTATAGAAAGCAATATTACATACTATCTTTTAACTGAAGACTAAGAGCTATTAACACTTCAAGAAATAATAAATAGTTCAAATGCATCTCAATAAATGAGATCAATGCAAGAAGAAATTAAAACACTTTATAAGAATAAAATATAGGAGTTAGTATTACTACCATAAGGAAAAAAGCTCATTGGTAATAAATTGATCTATAAGATTAAACAGAGTGATAATGATCAAGTGGAATGATATTATGCTAGCTTTGATGTAAAAGGACATGCTTAGAAAGAAGGAATTGGCTTTAATGAAATTTTTTTTTCTGTAGTTTGGTTTATTACAATCCGAGTAGTCTTGACAATATGTGTTATATTTGACTTACATCTTACTTAGTTAGATATGAAATTACACTTCTTTATGGAGATTTTAAAGAAGATATCTATATACTCTAACCAAAAGATTTTAAAGAAAAAGGTAAAGAAAACATGGTTTACAAATTAAACAAATCTTTAGACTGTTTAAAGTAGGCACCTAAGTATTGGTATAAGAGATTTTATCTCTTCATTATGAACCTTGGATATGACTGACTGAATGCAAACTGTTGTGCCTATTTTAAGAGGTTTATCATAAATGATTTTATAGGCTTACTGTTGCATGTAGACGATATGTTGGTAATAGGCCCTAATAATGATCGAATCAAAGAATTGAAGGCACAATTAGTTAGAGAATTTTAAATGAAGGACTTGAGACCAAAAAATAAGATTCTAAATATGCAAATTCACCTAAAAAAAGAAATCATTAGAATAATTGGCTTTCTCATAAGAATTATTTAAAGAAGACCTCGCGACATTTTAACATGTAAGATTGTAAGTCAATTTCTATCACACTTCCTGTTAATTTCAAATTATTTTCAAGTATGCCTCCTGACAATGAAGAAAAGAAGATAGAAATGTCTTAAGTATCATATGCATAAACAGTGGGAGTTTAATGTTTGCGATGATTTATATACAATCAGACATTATATATGTAGTATGGGTGGCTAGTCGATATATGCTAAATCCTAGTCGATAACATTGAAATATTATTAAGAGGATTCTTAAATATGTTAAATGAACCTTAGATATTACATTATGTTATGGAAAATCAAACTTTATTGTTAGTGGATATATTGATAGTAATTTTGCCGGTGATCTTGATAAAAGCAAATCTATTACAAGATATGTATTTATACATACTCGAGGAGCTATGAGTTAGGTTTCAAAATTGTAGTCAACATAAGTCAATAAAGAAGTAGTGTTATTGAAGATGGTGTTGAAGGAGCTTGAACATAAATAGGAGATTATTACCCTATATTGTAACAATTAGAGAGTTTTGTATTTTACAAGGAATCCAACATTTTATTATAAGGCAAAACACATTCGAATTCAATACTATTTCGATAGTGAGAAAATGGAAGAAAGAATGGTGGACATGCAGAAGATTCATGCCATGAACATCCTGACAGATTATATGATGAAAGCAATCAATGTTGACAAGTTTATGTGGTGTCGATACTTTTATACCTAACAAAAGCGTAAGCAATATAAAACTATAAGGTAAATAGAAAGAATTGTATAAAAATATAATTGATTTTTCATATATTAAGTGGAAGAATTGTTAAAGAAATGTTAGCGTGTTAGGCACCAAAACAAAAAATGGGTAACCATTATGGCCAGTCATACCTCTAATCGCGTACCTAGTCCATTATAGTTAGTTATACCTCTAATTTCCTGCCTATAAATAGATAGAGATAAACAACGAGAGAGCATAGGTAAAGAAGTAAAAAACGAGAGAAAGACTAAGGGAGAAAAAAGAGAGAAAAGACTCGTTAAAAAATATTATTAGGATAACATTTGTGTGTCTAATTTTATTTATAATTATTAATTTTCTCAATAGTAAAATTCTTCTATCTTTACTTGTAATTTTTACCTTAATTTGTTCAAAAAGTTTTTAATCTACAAGTTTATTTTATCTTTATTATTTTCAATTCCATTTAATTACGACTTTGTCTTATCCAACCTAATTTTTCTTGACACTTAATTTAGTAGAAGGGACAAGGTCACACAAGTCCCCAAGACATAGTAAAAAGGACAAGGTCATTCTGCATTAAAAACTCTCAATTGATTATTTATTTGACACATATATATGTTTTAAAAAAATAACAACTGTCATTTGAAAAAAAGAAGTGGTTTGGGTTTAAATCGGAAAGCTCAAAAAGCCCAAAGCAGAGCACTCAGTACAAGATTGTGCTTCTCTTACAGTTAATATTGGTAAAATGATTTGGGTTTACCTGACCCAAACTTAAGGGCCGTTTGATTGAGCTTTTGGTTGTGATTTTTAGTTGTGAATGCTATATTTTTGTATTGAGTTTTGTATATTTTTATAGATGTTTGTATTGTCTGTCTTGATTTTTGTATTGTATTAGAGTGTTTTTTTTTTCAATTTATGTGATGTTCTTTATTGATTTTTGTATTTAGAAAATTCAAAAACCAAATTTAAAAACAAAAACGAAATCAATTTTCAATTCATATAACTTAACCAACCTTACTAATCACATCTATTAAACATATATCAAGAAGATTTTTCACACGTATATACGTCAATCACATAATTCCTCTTAATTATATATCTATATATATTTTCTAAGTTATATATATATATATATATACAGGGATGAGCCTCTTCAATAATCAAAACAAAATAAGTGAAACTTACAATAAAAATTACATAATAAACCTATTTAAAAACTAATTCACTTCTTTGATAACTTGAGTTTTCAAATATGATCTTCATAAACTTCAATTAAGCTCCAAGACTCTTTAAGCAAATTCAATCGTACTTTGTTCATATGTTTATCTTTTAATAAACTTAAACAAAACATTAGTAATAAAATTATTTTGTTACTATTAAAATAAGGTGGAACATCCCTTGGTTCAACAAATAAGAACAAAGAAAGTCAGTAAAATGAAGAAAAACAAAGTAATAATTTAGCATCTGTATTTTCACTCATCCATCTAACCGATCATTTGTTTTCCAAATTCTAAAACAAAAGCTCCAACTTATATGGCTAACAAAGTCATTAGCTTGGCTCTTTGTTGTTATTTGAAAATTATATATGAGTTTAATGAGCTTTATATGTAAATGTTTAATGTTTTATAATAAATAAGAGTAAATATATAGTTGTTATTTTGTTAAATTTATATTATTGTTAAATTTTTTAGACATGATTGAAATAAATTTAAAAATACAAAATACAATATATAAAGGGACTATTTAACATATTTTTATAAATTTTAAGGACAAATTTATAATTTAAAAAAATTATCCAAAATAGTACCAGTATTGACTGGTACTCATATAATACCGTTTTAAGACTAAATTCGGTACCAGTACTAGTACTGATATAGTATTTCAAATATTGGTACTCACATAAGAGATTTCAAACAGGATCACATTCTCAGCAAAATAAGTATCTAAGGAAGTAAACTCATTACTATTGTTACCACGCACACATTTCAGCTTTTTGTTAAATTGGGGTTAAGTCATAGTACAAAAAATCTTAACTATTTTTCTAACCGTAGTCTTCTCAGTCATTAAATATACCCATATTCCTTTAATTGTTAACAATCATTAAAAAAATATGAAGTATCATAGAAAGATAAAATATTGTAAAGAGCCCAAACATCACAATGAATTAAATCAAATAATAAAATATTGTAAGGACCCCAAACATCACAATTAATTAAATCAGACAAACTAGTAGCTTTATTATCACTAATGGGGAAAGATTCACGTGTTTGCTTGGCTTTAAAACAAATATCATAAATTTCATCTTGATGCCTATGACAATCAATATTACTAACTTTATAAATAAAAGGAACTAACTATCTGAATAGATGTTGAAGCTATTGATGTCATAATTAATAAGAGTTAATTCTGGTAGTATGACTTACCCACATTGTGTGAGCCACCAAACAAAGCCAATAGACCCCTTTACTTTATTCACCCACACTAATCATTGTCCTCAAAGTGCAATCCTGTATTATACATAGTTTAATAATTAATGTGACTATACAATTTAAATCGTCAACAACCTTAGCTAAAGAAATCAAGTTGCAGGTAAGCTGTGACACATATAAAACATTTTGTATTGTCAAATGATCATTCAAAATTACTGTCCCTTCTTACAAGGCATTAGTATAAGTCCTATTACACAATTCGATCGGTGATGTCATTGTGTCTTTCAGATTCGCCAATAAATTATTATCACCTTTCATGTGATGACAAGGCTTGATTTCCAAGATCTAACATTGAGAAAGAGCAAACTCACCTACAAAATTTTCTGAAGAATAAGGCTTAACATTTTGAGTATGTTAAGAGCATTGTTGTCCCTTTTTCATTTGTTAACATAAGAGAGAGAGGGATACCATACTTTGTTACACTTTTAAATCCACCAACCTGAGGAGTAGACATATTATCCATAACCTAGGTAGCATTTGCAACACCAATAGGCCCCCTGCTACGACTACTTATACTGTCACCTTTCCCTCTTCCTACTCCTTTTTCACTACCACATCCTCCTGCCCATCATTTTGGGTACCCAATAAATTTAAAATAAGACCTAATATCATAAACTTGTTTTCCACAGCTCTTACATATTGGTTTATCACTCCATGAAGACGAGGTGCTTAGAGTACTTGGAATGGCTTGAACAACAAAACTCATGGCTTCTTTACGAGTATCATAAGTATACACCTACAATGGCGTTCTTTTTGAACACTTGGAGCATAAAAACAATTTCAAAGGAGGGAGAGGATCTCAAGTAAGCATATTTGAATGTAGGGTACTGTATACGTAATCATCAAGTTCTATTAAAAACTGATGTACTTGCTTACCCTTTCGTACCTTATTTAGTTCAGTAGCCCATTAACACAAACATCCATTGCAAGTACATTGTCTAGTTGTAACATAATTTTAAAGTTTATCCTAAATCTTTTTGAGACAGCCATAGTAACTAATAGAAATTTTATTAAAATAATTTTTATTTTTAAATAAATTCCACATGTTTAAAAGATATGTTTTTATCTTTTAAAACTATTCTAAAGCAACCTTAACTTTTTAATATTATATTATATTATAGTTTAGTATAATATTAAGAAGATAGGCACATGATTTAATAGATGCTTAATTTATTAATTTAGTTATATTATCTGATATCTTTTTAAATATAAAAATTAGATAATTTTGTTTCATATGACTATTGACATCATCATTTCCTATAATTTTCTATCAATGTAAATGCTATTATCATGATATATATTATTGACGTTTTTCTTTTTGGACTAAATTTTGTAAACATTGATAATTTGTATCAATGTGGATTATAATAATAGTTTTATATTAAATACATCTTCTTGCAAGTAGGTTTTATAAGTTGAAATATGTGATTATGTGAATTTTTGCAAGTTTTTTTTAATTTATAGTTTGTGCCTTTTTAAATTTTAGTTCAACTAAATCTTTTTTTAGTTAACATCAAATTAAGTTAAATGAATAAACAAATTTAAGATGTATTTGCTTTAAATTTGATTCTATCACTAGTTGATTGCATTTTTTCTTTATAATATTAAGTAAATCTGTTTGTTTGTTGGAATTATTCTAAATTACTTACATATTTAATATAGGCAATTTTTTTTGCAAGTTGATTTTATTTTTGTAAAAATAGTTTTAAATTTTTCGTTGTTATTATTTAATTTTATAAAACTATTATATTAAAGGGTATATTAGAAAATAAATATAAATGAATTTTCAATTCTATATTTGTTTTAAATATGATTATGAGAAATTCAATTGAATTATATGTTTTAAATAATAAAAATTTAATCAAGATAATTTATTTGTAAATAAATTCTATATTCTAAATTTATTCTTTCCAAATGGGATGTAAAATAATTTGTACATTTTATAAATTTATAAATAGCTCTTCAACATATAATGTTAAATGGATTTTAATTTAATTTTAGTTATGTCTTCAAAAATTATTAATAATATAAATTAATATAATAACAACTATTTTTATTTAATAAATAAATAAATAAATATAATTAAATATTAAATTAAAATAAGTTTAATTATTTAATATTAAAAAATATTGTAAAGTAGTGAAACTCAAAATTCTAAGACATAAATAGAAATTTTCAAAAAAATTATTTTTTGTAATATTTGTATATAAAATAGTAAAAATTTAATAACATTATTATTATAAACATTAGATAATGTCCTATATAAATTATAATTTTATAATTCATGCAAAGGAATTTACAATAAGAAAAATCCTATTTAATTATAAATAAATTTAAATAATATATTTTGAAAATTCTGAAGATTATTTGATTAAGTGATAATTTAAACTAAGTAGAAGTTAATCCTAACATTATATTGTTTTCTTTTAAAAATACTATATAGTTAATAGAAAGAGACCTAATTTTTTTGCAAATATAAAATACTTCATTAAGACGCATAAAGTTTAATTTACATATAATTCACTTCCTTATAAAATTGTGACTTGTTTTTTATGAGGTTTAATCAAAATTGAGCAACACTTTATAGGGTAAAATATATTTAATTTTTAAAATTTTCAATCAAAATATATATGAAAATGATTAAAATGTATTGATTTATTAGTTTAAAAACATTATTTTAACATGTAAAAAGTTATATAATATAAAGGAAAATAAATTCAAAAGTTTTATCAATTTTTCAAACAATTACAAATTTGATAAATCTATAATTTTAAAACTTTAATTTATAATTTTGAAGTTTTTAGCTTTACTTCAACCCCATCTCAAAAAATCAATAATAATATGATTTGATATTACTTAACTCCTTTTACTTATAATCTTAGTTTGTCCCTCCAGCCTCTTTCTTTTTAGTATGTGATATGAATGTTTTGATATTGCCTAATATGAATAAAGAGTTAGATAATATCAAAACATACTTGGATAAGGTTAATAGGTGATCAAGAAGACACATACCCTAGGATGTGACCTTTATCATACTTGGGAGGTCACCACCCTAAAGTTTTAAAAAAATTTTATGGAATAAATGCCTAAACTAATTGATTAGTGATAGGTTGACTAGTTTATACACTGATCAAACAATGTCATAAAATTTCTTACTTATCTTTTCAATTTTGTCCTTATAATTAATTCCTTAAAATTTTTGATATTTTCAATTTGATTGAGTACATACTCGTATCTCAATTATCGATTGATATCAATCAAAATAGCCATTACTAACTAGTGTTTGTCACTAGAACGATGCAGGTTAATATTGTACCATTGTTTGATCAGTTACATAACTGTTAGTATTAGCTAGTACGATACGGTATCCATAACCTTAGGAAAGGGAATAAGGAGAGAACCTCGGTAACCATGAATGAAGCTTCAACATCATTAGCAAATCCTTTACATTTCTCTTATGCCCTTTCATTAGGATCACTTCCGAAAAATGTAAAGCACACAATATCTCATAAAATAGACAATCTAGTAAAAATCACCCATTTACCTGAAGATACAAAAATCAATGACACTCAAACTTTCTCTATTAAGCCCATATAGTCTATATAATCCCCTAAATCTATCATAAGGAATATTCGCTCCTTGATTTCACCCATAGATCTTATCCTAAAAAATTGATCCAAGGCTTTAGACTGGATCAATATGGATTAAATATAACCTTAGAGTTTTTATCTGAACTAATTTATTTATGACATAAATAAGGTTATACACATCTCCATGTTAGTGCCATCCATATAGTTTTAATCTTACATGGATGAAAAGAGATTTCGGCTATAACTTAGATTTCTTTACTCAATACAGTGTATATATAGTACCAAAATACTCTGGTTAGTACCCTTTTGACCACCCTTAATAATAAGAGTGTTATAATAACCTTGCTCCAGACTTTAATATTAGGCTCGATGATGCCACTTTGCCTACCAAATTAAAAGTCCAGATTCAAATAGTCAGAGCTGAACAAGATCCTATTGCTATCATGGTTACTTTACTATCAAATTATCAATAGATTGAAAAACCATGCACTCGATCTAGACTTTCCTAATCTACCGAAGATTCTTTGTATATGGTAGCAGATAGATCTCAAAATAAGACTACTATCTTCCAGATTTCATGACAGTTTCAACCTAGACAACTTGTAGAATTACTACCTAGGAAATGGATCATAAACTACGAAAAAGAGTTTCATACTTCTCATCATGGTTTTATTCATACTACTACTCTTCCAATCATACAACGTTTAAAAGATGGGACTATTAATACTATTTTAAATAGACTTGGAGAAGAGCATCCAGATCTACCTAAATCTTTTAGCCCTATTTTGATGATTGCTCCAACCTTTTCTTATGAAGACATTGTCGATGGACCTTTGATCCATACTATCTTCTCTAATGGACAAAACTGTATGTCAGTCATGTCAATGGACATTTTATTTAGGGCACAAATCCTTCCATATGTTATTCAAATTGTGAATGCTAGATGGACAACTTCTTTGATAGCAATTCTGATGAAGACTGCATTACTAGAAAGAAGTCCTTGATAGGAATGATTTTTTAAAATTTTTTTATATGTTGTTTCATTGGAATTCATTTCTATTTTTGTGTTAAATTGCTCATTTTGTGTTCTTATTAATTTTATGGATAGTTTTCATGATGGAATACAAAATTTAGAATAAAGTATGAAGATTTTGAAGAAATTGGAGCTATCTTGATTCACACAAAATGGCTTGGAAATTTGATGGCTTATAAAGGGCCAATTGAAGCTCAAAATGACTTAGATATAAGTGTTTAAAGGCTATCTAAAAATGACATTAATTGGAGCACCATTTGAGAACATTAATCATCACTTGGAACTGTCTAAAATGTAGCCTATAGATAGCCAATTAGTGATAAAAACACAGTAGAAAAATCATGTTTAAAGAAGCAGTAAAAACAAAATTTTTGGAGCTTCCTTTCATTCATTAAATAAGAACACTTTGGAGCTTACAAAGGAGGAGCTTAAGCTATCCAAAAATGCAACATCTTTAGAGCATTTCTCCTTAGATAAAACGACATCAATTAGACCACTTAAGAACTATCCAATAAGCTATAATGTGGTAACTTCTCAACCTCCAAAAATGACAATATGAGGCTCTCCAAAAGGAACAAAACGAAACAGCCAATGAATGTCTTCTATGCATGAAGAAACGACACAGCTTGGGGATTAAAACTACTTGGAGATGCAACCTTCATCCATTTGAAACACAGCTCATCATTCCTTGCATTTAGAGCAGCCCTAGAGGGTCATATAAAAAAGAATATGACAGCACATCGAAGAGCAGAAGGGGTGACGGATGTAGAGAGTAAAGCTTGTTTAAAAGGGTCGAATTCTTACAAAGGAGTAAACTTGAGTGACAGCTTCAAGCTAATTTGATATTGTAGTCTTCTTGGTCTTGATTAATTCAAGAGTTGCGACTACACCTAGGAGAGTGGAGAACATCAAGTTTTAGAGAAGTTAACCACACAACTGCACATATGTGGGAGAGTCTTCATCTTGGTCAGTTGAAAATTGTTGGAGTGGGAGAGCTTCTTCTAGTGCTTGGATGTGAACAATACCGTGCAAGTGGAGCTTCTCCTTGCTCAAAGATTATGGCTGCATTTGGAGTAGAGTGGAGAATGAGTTTCGGTGGGGAGCAAGAGAGAGATGGATGGCCAAAAATGTAGTTAAAAATTTCAGCCTCACTTAGATTTGAAGATTGAAGTTTCGAAAACTTGCTTCATGTTTTTTTTGTTTCCATTGTTTCCCCCTTTTTGTCTTGTTTTCTTTTAGCTTTTAATTTCCTTGTTAGCCAAATTGTTTTGTTCTCATTTCTTTAAGCTTTTGTCTTAGCCCAATGTAGCTTTAGTTTTAGTGTCCTTCCTTCCTTAGCAAGTGATGGGTGGTTTGGAGTTTGGAAGACTCTCCTTAGTCAACAATGGACGCACTTTCTCTTAATGTTGTTGGTCGAATGTGATTTGTTTTCATTGCCTTCAGTTTTATGCTTAGTGTTGATTGATATTCTTAGTTTATAGTTAATGCTTAGTGCCGAATGTTTCCTCTTATGATTGCTTTTGTTCTTGTCATTTTAACATTTAATTCTTCAGTTTAATTTAATTCTTCTTTAGTTAATGCTAACTTAGTTTAATTCTTTATTAGTTGCATGGTCTGATTTAATCTTGTGTTGAATCTTTATATTTTGTTAATGGAATGTTTAGTTTGATTTCTTGATATTGTATTTTTGTTTTCCAACTTTGTTATGTTAAATTCTTAACCTTTATTCCCTAGTTTAACCTTGAGTTTTCATTTATGCTTATTGAAATTAATAAATTACAAATAACAACCCTATTTAATTAGTTAAGAATATAGGTTCTTATAAGGACCCAATCTCTACTAAAAAAGCAAATTACCAAGGAATGCAAACTGTCCAAAGTTCTAGTTCAAGTCTATAGCCCATTAACACTGGTTTTTCCTGTCCTCCTTTCTACCTTAATTTTTTTCCAATATTTTAATTTTCCTCATATTTGAACAGATCTCAACACATAACCGGGCAAAGGAGAGGCTAGTCAACTCGGAAGTATAACGATCACAGTTAAGAGGTCCCCCAATGTGGCTAGCTATGAGGCCTAAACAACGCTCGTTCCAGAAAGGAAATGGGAGGTCATGGAGACAAACCCAGACTGGAACGCGAGACACTCGTGATTTTTCAAAGACAAAATGAGGGTGCCACTGCTGCAAAACAATGAAATGACCCCTAAAGGTCCATGGGCCCAGCTCGAGGATCGAGTGTAGGGCCTCTTTGGACTGAAAACGGAAAAGAAAAAAACCTGTGCCTGTGGAGGTGACAGTCTGGAGACCGTGCTACCTCCAGGCACGCATCGCCAAAGTCTGCATAGCATGGAAGGGCAAACTACGTCCCGGAAAGAGACCCACTAAACAACAGGTCCACTGCTGGAAGGTAGAAGAAAAATAATCATCCGGGACCTGAATAGTCCCAAGAGAAGTAACAGGCTGAATACCCGAGAAACAGTGCCTAGAAGTGGCGTGGTTAACTCGGAGTTTCTCCACCCAGGAGAAATCAGAAGGCTTTTTCCCAGCCTTACCAGTTTTCTGTCTAGTCTACCCTAATGTACCAGAGTTCTCATGCAAATCCGAGTCTACGTTGGAATTTAAATGAGAAACAGGTTGAGAAATACCTCCACTAAGGCTAGAAAGCGGGGCTGAGGATCCATGAATAGCTGGAGGAGCAGGCTGAGGGCCCAAGAGACCCTTACTGGACGGTTGGAGGCTGCTGGAAGTGGGCTGGTGGGCTGGCTGTTGGAGGCCTGCAGGGCCTGGGTGGGCTGAAGGAGGGGGCTGTAAGCCCACAGCTGCTGGGGAGCTCAGAGGGCTAGCTGGGTGGAGGGGCGACGGGCCTGGGGCAGGGCCGGCCTAGCAAGGGGCCTGGAGGTTGGGCGGCGGGTTGGACCTCGTTGGCCCGGTTTGTGGCGGGCCAAAACCCGAAACCGGGTCCTGAAGAAGCAGCGGCTGCAGGGGCTTGCGAGACTCCTTGCCAGCACCGGCGATAGCGGCTGGGGGAGGCACTCGACTAGGCAATGGCGGCTGGGGGCAGCGATGAGGGTCGGCGGGCGCAGAACACAGCAGAGGAGGCAGAGGGGAACCATCGCCAACCGAGTTGCGGTCGAATGGCGGGGGCAGTAGGGGCGGATCCAGGTGTGCGGGGGGAGTCGGCGGAGCAACAATCTAAGACCGCGGGGGGGGGGGGGGGGGGGGGCCGTG
>JAOXYD010000004.1:2695741-2711363 GCA_028565735.1 Pinacopodium congolense | reverse complement strand
ATGACATATTTTTTTAACTTTTATAAATCAAAATATTTAAAATCACTTATATTCTATAAAAAAATAAATTTGATAAAATTTGAGGAACTTTTTCAAATTTATAATCCTTTAGTTTTTTACTATTAAAATTTTTCTAGATAGAAGATTTTTCCATATATCCATATACAATATATATTTTTATTTCATTTTGAATTGAATTTCTCTTTTATATATATTTAAAAGAAAATTTATATTGAACTTTAAAACAGGATTTAATAAATATAAATTTAATATATTTTTTAATTTTATAAATTAAAATATTTAAAATCACATAAATTACCTCAAATATTTTTGTATATAATAAGTTAAAAAATTAAAGAGTTAGATATTTAAAGATACATTTATAAATAAATTTTAATTTTAAAAATAAGTTTCAAAATATAAAAATTTAACTTAAATTATATAAAAATTAAGTAAACATTTATCTTAAAAATATTCTAAAAAAGTCACTTAAAATAATTTTACTAATAATTATTTTCTTGATCTTCTATTATGAATTATACTTGTCATTTTACATGTATTATTATAAAAATATATTTTAAATTTATTAATATTATTTTTACTTAATAATAATTAAATGCTTTAATTGTAATTTTAAATATTATGTAAAAACATTCATTTATAAAATAAATCTATATTAAAAACTTTAAAATAAGTTATAATCTAATATTTTTACATTTTTTTAATTAAGTGACTAAATTTTTAAAAAAATTTCAATTAAATGATTAACATTCAAAAAATTAACCAGAAAAAGATAAAAGGTTAAAATGAACTAAATCAAATCAAAATTATCAGATCAGATTGAATTAGATTAACTAATGACGTCAACCTTTTCAACTTATCTAGTTAACTTTTAAAATATTAATCACTTAATTAAAAATTTTAAAAAGCTTATCACTTTACTGTTATCTTTTAAAAAAACATGTCAAAACTAAAATTATATGAGAAGAGGCCCATTTTCAGCTACTCTAGCTCTCTCGCTTGGTGCGTGCTAATTGAGTGGTTTCAGTCATTTAGCAACTTTTTTATCATTTGTTTTTCGATTTTTGGGTGCTTTTCATCACGGAGAGCAATTGTTAATCCCAACGATATTCATAGCTTAAAAGCAAAATCCATCAATACATTAACCTCCCCTGGGAAATCCTCCTCAGAAAGCACTAAATACCCATTTTTCAAGTAGCACGAATTAGAGTACAGGATCATGCCTGCAAACATGGCAATGTGGAACTCATCTGTGTCCGAAACCCATATCCAGCTCATGACCATATATTCCTGGGTTATGACCAGTTGGGCCGAAAGGGTGAATCTGCTTGGAATTTGACCTAAGTTCCATCTCAAGCAGCCTTTGAAGTGCTTCAGGATGATTACTTCCACCACCTAGCCAGAAGCAGAATAGAAAAATTACTAAGGTTGATTCAATAACCGAAATCCAAAATCCACATTGAGGTGACAAAGAGCAACGTTGACGTGAGATGGCACCCACAAATCTAAAGGTTGAATACATTAGATGCTTAGCAAATACTAAATGCACATCTACAAGAAGGAACAAAACTAGCATGAAAATCAAATAGTCCAAAGTTGTTCAAATGCCAAATAGTCACAAAATAATCCGGGATTTCCCATTGTGCAAATTCAAATTGATCCCAGCATCCTAATCATTCAATTGAAAGATATGCTTGTAGATAGCAATTACAACTAGAAAGAAAGCATGATTTTCACTAGTCATATAGATCCAATGTGCAAAGCACCATAGGGGGTTACCTTGTGAGGCTTAATTCTTCAAATATGCCAATCAAATCAAGGCAACAACACAAATACAAATCAACGGCTAAATGCTTTACCTTGTGCTGGAATTCCAAAGCCTCCTATGTTGGGTTGCCTTTGAGCAAAGTTTTGTATTGGACTACCTCTTGGCATGAAACCGGTCACCTGATTCTCAGAAGGTGGAGGTCGTGGGGAACCCCTTGGAAAACCATGCAATATGTGGGATGAAGGATAATTGCCTGGCACATGAATTTGCTGCATCATAGGATTATGCATTGCAGGATCTATTCCAGGCATTACACTATTGGGGTGTGGAAAAGGAGGCTGAAGCATATTGGCCAGGAATTGATTATTAGGAGCATCGTGATGGATATTCTCTGGAGGCATGAACTTCATCTGGTTATCAAAGTTAGTAGGATGAGAATCTACAGCATGTAACATTGGTCCTGTGTGGTTCAACTGGGGAGGATGACGCTGTGAAGACAATGACCGAGCATGAAGATTAGGAAAATGAATATCTGCCTCCCTTGATTCATAAGGAGCTCGAAAGAATGGTAACCCATCTTGACCTCTTGCCACAGGTCTCTCATCCCTGAATACAGAATTCAAAGCTGCCAGTTTCTCAGAAATGTCAACTGTAGACTCTGAGCTGGATAATAACTCAGCGTCAGCTGAATCCTTGGCAGGCATGAAGTTCTGAATGGTCATAGGACCGCTGACCATAACTAATCTATCTTCTTCAGGAAAACTGACTTCATCAGATTTATCAAAGCCACCTTGCCTAGGTCCCAAATCTTTGAGGAATGAAGACAATTCCACTTGATCTCGAGGAACAAATCCTGATGATTGATTTTCAACATCAGTTTTTGTTTGTTGTTTTTGGTTTGGGGCAAAAACACTGCTTCCATAACTTGCTTTGCTGGAACCAATTTCAACTGCAGAAGCCATTTGACTATCACCTCTTCCATTAAAAGATAAGACATGAGGGTTCAGAACATCAACTATTGCACATTCATTTGAATTCTTTTGACCAGAGGCTTCAGCTCCTACTGGTTGCAGTTCCTTCATAAAAGCAGTTCCAAAAAGTGCTTCAAGAGTCAGAGGCTTCTCTGGATGGGCTGCACTTTCAGCATCTGTCTCCATTGAATATTTCGATCCAGAAACAAGGTTTGCTAATTGAAAATTATGTGGCTTGTCTGAAAATCCGATAACTTGATTGTCAGAATGTGTTGCATCATTCAAGCATGTAGCCTTCTGTAACAAAGAAAGGAGATGCTGGGATGCAAGGTCATCAACACCAACTTTCTGCTGCTCAGATTTAGCATCAAGATGACTTGAGCCTTGAACTGGATGTGTGAAAGTGGATCCTTTTTCAGTAATTTCTGACATGATTGACTGCTCAAGGTCTTCACAGGTAAGTACAGCTGGTGTAACTGCTACTTTATTAGTGTTGTAACACTGCTCTGCATCTTCTGCACTAATGGGTACTAGATTTGAAGACATGTGCCCGCCTTTGAGTTCTGGGTTTTGGAGGGGATACTTTGAAGGAATTTGATTGGTAGTTTTAGCATCAAAAGCTTGTGACCCATAACTTTCACCACCAACAATTAATGAGAGAAGATCTGTCTGCCTACCAGATGAAGCACCATCAACTTGTTGCTTTTCTGAAATAGAAATGTTAAAATTGAGAAAAAAAGAAAAGACTTTGATGCATGTGGCATTGACGGCAACTCTAGCCGATACAAATAAATATCAAATATCCATACTACCATACCCTCGTCTAGAAACCAGTGTGCAAATTTTGAAGATTGGAAACTGTGAGGGCTTAATGTATCTTCTGCTTTCACATCACCATCCTGCAGAAAAAAAGAGAGGAAATTAATCAAGTGCAGCAGGTTTAACGATAATAGTGAAACTTTTATCTGATCCTAATATAAGATTTGATTATGGTGCAAAATTCACTAAGATATTCGCCCATTCAAGTTGTTTCTGATCAAGTTAACCGTTGGATTGACTTTACATAAATCCAAGGTACAAGTTCATACAACGTAAGTTAAGAAAGTCTTTATTATAATATCATTTAACAGTGATTCTCAACCATATCTATTGCAAACAACCACAGCAGCCAATTTTCCCTTAGAGATTAGTAAACACGAATCCAGGACTTAGGGAATATTAACTGCCTATTACATCTGTCACTATAGAAGAGTGAATAAGAAACCATGTCTCAGGCTATTTTCACACAAACAACTATGTGGAAAGTAAAGTTCATGCCTTGTGAGACAGCGAGCGATGCATCATAGTCACATCACAAAAATACGAAGATTACCTTAATGATATTTGAAGAGCTACTACCATCTAACATCACAGCACTGCTGAAAAGCTTTTCAAGGATTGAGGTTGAATGGGCAGAACTTGATTCACCCACCATATCATTCCCCACTGCACCTTTGTTTGGCTCTAGTAGTTCACTGTCATCGGGAGATTCAAAGGGTTCTAAAAGTTTAGATGTCCTGTAAAATTGAACATTTGCACCAGTTTCACCTGAAACCTCCAAAGCTGATGATAGATTAGGAATCTTTTCTGTCTTGTCATTTAGGGAAACATGAACACTTGGACTCTCAAGCTGCAGCGAACTCAAATCCGTTTCTCCTATATTATGCCTTTCCTCTTGATTAATCAAAGTTTTATTTACCATATGAATGTCCTTGGAACGTGAAATGCTATCCCCATGTTCTTTTCCGAGCTGAAGATGAAGAAACAAATAAATCAGTGATGGTCACATAATGAAACAATAAAATATTCATGATTTATATAAAAGCCATACTCAGTTCTTGAATAGCAATGAAAGTCAACTCTAAGATAATATCATAAAGCCTTATACCTATGTTTCAACTATTGGACGCATTTCTAGTCAGTTTAGATCTTGCAACCTTATAACACAACCATATTGAATGATGGGAAACTATTACCTCTAATGCATGATGTTGGCCGAGAGATTTTGTTCCATTAGTCTTTGCAGGTATAGCACCTGAAAACCCTGGGGGAACAAGAGGTCTAGACACTGGAGCTGACGAGGGGAAGGAGGATCTATCAGACCCATTATTTGAGTCAGGTTGTCCAATTGGCTCATTTAACTTGATGTTTTTGTTCAGACTTGTCTTATTATCTTTCGGATCCTCCAACAACAAACTAATGTCAAAGCCAGTTTTTGACTTCTCTGGATTTGCCTTCTGATTTTCTTGAAAAGATTTCTGTTGTTCCTTTCTCATTAATTCAAAGGCAGCTGTAAAGAAAGGAAAAATGTTTAAAACTGCAACCATTTAAAAGCAATATCGTTACTGTTAGGAAACTAGAGCCCTTTTATTCTCACTGAAAGTTGTAATAAGATAAGCTACCTCTTCTTTTTCTTTCTTCTTCTGCCTGGTCCTCACTCGTGCAATCAGAAGAACCAAATGTTTCATCGTTGTACGAATCATTAGTTTCCCTATGTGAGTGTGGCACTGCCTGCAAAAGTAACTTTTTGTGAGGGAGGGGGATTCAATGCCTGCCCGGGGAGATTTGAAGGACATAACTTCTGACAGTAAACTTTAGGTTCATCATCAAGTTGTTCATTCAACAAGTTGACTAGACACAGTTCATCAAAGGACCAACACATACTACCAAAACGCACTCAGTATTATGATTCTACTTTCATATGCAAACCCGCTGTTACAAAGAAACAGGTACAGCATTCACCTTATAAGGTCGAGGTGGGTGATATGGCTCATTACTCTTGCTGAGTTGGTAGTGATCACCAGCTCGAAACTTTGTGCCTGCTGACCTGCCTGCAAATCCAGGTGGTCTCGGAAAAGAACCACTCCCAAGAAGTCCGTCGTGTTCAGGAACTTGCCAAGAACGCCGAAATTGGTTTCCATAACGTCTTCCAGAATCTACAAATTAGTAGGCATCAATAACGGGGTAAGAAAAGCATTTTTCAATAAAATAAAACAGAATTGTTGGATTAATGAACCATCATGTACTATAATTTAACCAGCCTTACATTTCGAAGTAATCTCCAGGAGTGGAAATGCAAAAACATGGCAAGATTCAACAGTGGTTATAAAAGCTCATCAAATCTAAGATCATAACTTATTGCAATTTAAGAGTATAATATCATCAAATCTAAGGTCATAATTTATAGCAATTTAAGAGTATAATATTCTTTATCATGACACAAAAACCAAACATTATACCTTCCTCAATGAAACTGATCAAATACAATCTAACCAGCAAGAACATTAGGGGATCATGAAAAAAGAAAGTATTCACAGAAAACAGGACTAAAGGAACCAAATGGCCTTCAAGCTGATTCTTATTTCATAAATTATTTTCTCATAACAAATATACACCATACCTCCTTGGTGAGGATACATCAAGCAATGAAGTTGCGTGCACTTATATTACTCGTAGTCAAAAGGACAACAAACTCATTTAAAGCCTTACCAGAATCCCGGTCAGATTGTGAATCACTGTCCTGGTCACCCCTTCCAGAAGATCTATGATCCCATCTTCCATAAGCAACTCGAGGATAGTTACTTAATTCCCCTCTAGTGGGTGGAGAAGAACTATACTCATTAGATCTATAAGTTTGAGATGATAAACTTCCAGAAATTCTAAACCGATCCTGTGAAGAATCTTCCAATTCACTGGTATAACAGGAAAATGAGGGAAGAATGCTATTCAGGTGAACAATAAAGAAGACTTTAGCACTGCTAATACTAAAAACTTAACATTGTGAGAAATGAATACATAGGATTAATAGCTTAATATCAGAACAAGCAACCAACCTTAGAAGTGACTGGTCAAATCCACTTGGTAACTTCTTGCAAACATCCAATTCCCTCAATGATAAAAGAAAATCTCTTGTGTAGGTAATCTTTAACAACCTGGATCATTAAAATAAGTATATTGTAAGCTTCAAAAAACAGATAGCGACAATCAAACAACAAAAAGGGAAACATATTAAATGAATGAAAGAACTGTATTATCATAGATCATAGAATTACTTTTCCAATTCATGGCTCCTGTCTGAATGTCTGTCTTCACTTTCTAAATTCATTCTGCTAAAACTTGGTTACAACCCAAAAAGCACCTGAAATTACTGTAATCACTCGGCTTGTTTAACAAAACCCCCTACCGACCACTTATGACCTCAAATATTCAATCCTGAATGCAGCAAACACTGCCCATAATACATGTCCCTACCAAGTTCACACCGAGTATCCACGTTGAATTCATAACCCTTTACGATTACCACTGAACATGAACCGGTATATAAGATTGATTAATTTAGCATAAAAGGAGGTACGCAATCCGTTAGTTACAAGCCAATTAACACACACCCGTTCAAACTCAGACCCAAGCAAAACTCGAATCAATATAAGGTTACATACTTCTGATATCAAGCTAAATCCATCCTTCTGATCCAACTAATTGAAAAAAAATTCCAAACTTCCCTTACAAAACTTGTAGAATCTCAATGGCAGAACCGCAATTTCCTCGTCGAATTCGAGCTAAAAATGCTAATATATATGTACAAAAGTTACTGATTCTTTTAATATCTGACCCTACGCCACCAAAATCGTTCGATAATCATAAACGATGAGCCAAACGTGATCGAATGAGACCAAGTTCTATGGTTTTGGGCTAATCAAGAAAAGCTATAAAAACTAGGGTTTTTTCATGTTACAATAAGAAGCGAACTACTTGGATACGAGAGGCAGATAGAGCAATTAGATATACAGAGAGAGGGAGGTAAAAACGAAAGGAAAGTGAATTAGGGTTTCAATCGTCAATCCCAAAAATCCCATTTCCAGATCAGAGGGGAGCTCGCGTGAGGAGAGGGAAAAAAAAACAGTTGCAGAATGACGTTGTTCACTTCCACGTCCAAAGAGAGGTAAGAAATTAAAAAAGAAAAAAAAGAAAATGTTCAATCAATTAAAGAGGATGTTCTCCGCGTGACTGCACGCGCCTGAATGAGCCGTACGTCGCATTCCTTTACCACTCAAACAGTGCTAGTGCCAAAATTTTCTTTTACGGGTTAATTATATCATACTCGATTCTTTTTTTATTATTTAATTTTTAAATTTTATTATTTAATTCATAATGTTTATTATATATGACGATATGTATAATATAAAATCAAATATTTTTTCAATTGGTCATCATATCTACCGTAATCACACATAACAATGTCTGCTACGTAATACAAATAATTTACTTATTGTGATAAATCTTATAGTAAATTACTTAATTTTTTTATTCTTTTCATAAATTTTCAATAAAAAGGAGTTTTATTGTGTCAATAAATGAAAAGTACTAGCGAGGTAAGTGTAATTTATAAAATTATAAAGTAAACTAAAAAAAGTTGAATTGTGTAAAAATATGATGTAATTAACTCTTTCTTTTATATAAAATGCTTCATTTCTAACCTTGTTATTTTTTCAAATTAATTATTGTTACACTAACTTTAGAAATAATAATATAACTTTTTATTTTTAGCTATAAATAAAATTTTTACATTCTTAATGTTTGACAACAAAATTTTAATATTGCAATACTATCGTTATATCTTATTATTGTTAAATAACTACATAATAGTTTTTAATATAAATTTATAAATATATTCTTAATATATTATTATAATAATTATATAAATATTATTATTAATACATGCATTTTAAATATATTTCATTTAAATAAAATATTCTGTAAATAAATATTAAATAATAGAAATATCAAAATGCAAGATTTTATCTTAAAATTTTAAATATATATTTATATTTTCTATTTTCTATTTTAATATTTGAAGTGGTCTTTTTATATAAAGTGTTGGAGACTGCTTTTTCATTCAAGAATAAAATGCATTTATGAATAATTTGATTTACAGTAGTTTTTCCGATGCTAGTTTATTAAAACTTCTTAATCTTTTTGCTTGAATAGAAATGTGATATAAGATATTTCAAATATATTTATATCAAATATAATATTATATACGTGATAGTTAAAATTATGTCAAAGAAAAGTACTGATTTGTTCTGATTTATAGCGTGAAAAGGTGAATAAAAGTAAATTAAAAATGATACGATGAATTACTAACGATTATTTTTAAAAAATTTTAAGTTGATGTGATTTAGCTTGTTGTATTTATTTTGTATTAATTTTTACGTATTTTTAAAATTTATGTATTATTTGTTAATTTTATATTTTATTTGTATATTATTTTTAATCTTTATATTATATTTTGCAATTTTTTATATTAAAAAAACAATGACCTTGAATCAAAATTAAAAAATCACACTAAACAACCCCGATTATTGTTTTTTGCATTACTTTTAAAAGTAGAATAAGAGGAATACGAGCACATTTTAGTTAGTACTAATAATTGTAGAACATCATTAATGACTTCACGTGATTTATAAATAAATATAATTGATGTTATTGCTTACTGTTTAATGACGTAATATTTGCTTCACGACTTTTGCCTTCTATTTAACTTGCCGTGAATGTAGCCTCAAGTTTAGGTAATCCTTTTTTTTTTTTTAAATGTAAAATAAGTTTAGGTAATCCTTACGGGCAAGGAAAAGTCTTCAATTCATTTTTTTCTTATAAAAAATCGAAAATGTAAATATTAATAATCATTTTATTTTCGAAAAGAAGATACATTCTCAAATTGAAAAAAAAAAAGACAAGATATATTTTAGACTTATCATGACTTCATTTTAAGTAAAATAATATGCATGTCATGTTATTCGATTTATATTCAAAAAAAATTTAGATTTGGATATATTTTTAAAAAGTTTTTATAAAATAAAATTTAAAATTATTAAAATACATAAATTATATAATCTTTTAAATAATATGAATTATAATTTATTTTGTAAATTATGATACCATTAAAAATATAAAATCATATAAAAATTTTGAGAGTGCATTAATATATTGTATATTTTTGTTTTATTTTTTGAAATGTCTAAACTTTTTATTAAGTAAAGATAAAGTTTTTTAATTAATTAATTTATAAAGTATTTGTAATTAGTATTATTAAATTTTTGTCATGTTTTGTTAAATAACATATCATTTGAAGAAAAATATTCTTTAAATAAAAAAAAGACGTCTAACCTCGTTTTAGAATAAGAATTGAAAATAGGTTAGATATTTTTCTGTGACATGATTCATAATATCCTATTACCATCTTGTCTTAAGGCTCGTTTCTTATTGCATGATCTTGGCCGCACTTGTGCAATCTTTTTTGGAATACTTTTTTATTATAGTTTATTTAATTGTTTTAGTATTTAATTTGGATAACATTAATTGGATTAATGGTTCATAAAAGATAAATATTTGTCTAAAAAAAATGTGACCCTATCAGTATGGACGGATAGGTTATTAAATGGTGATGGAATTGTCTAATAAAAGACTGTCCATAAGGATTAGTGTTAGATCTTCTACTCTTGTTATATATAGTCTTGACTGTTCAGTCACTTGAGCCATCACAAGAACCCAATATTAGAAAAGATTAAAAAGACAGCACAGAAATTCTTTGACTTCTCTCTCTCTCTCTAAGTCTGCAGACTTCACCCCCTCTCTGTATTGGTTTTCTATGATTTTTCAGGTGTTCGGAACAACTCCGGGTGACAGATTCCGCAATTTACAAATAAATGGACACAAAATCACGTTTATATAGTTAGATCTTGGTTTATTCATGTTTTGAACCTAAAGAATATAACATATGGTATCAAAGCCGACCATATTCGTGTTTTTTTGTTGAAATCTGTGTGTTCTTCATCTGAAAAAATGAAGAACACTGTTTGTGTTCATAGATCTGTGTTTTTGTTGTATTATTTTTGGTTATATACATGAAATAATGCAGAAAATAACATCTAGATAGTAAAAACATGAAGATTATGAGTTGTTTGAGCAAAAAATGGCTCGAATATGTGAAAAACAAACCCAAAAAACATAGAAAATGAACTCAAAATGCTAGAAATACCCAAAAATCGGGCAAGAGACGAACTGGAAAAGAAGATTGTAGCGCGTGTCCCATACGTGGGTACAGAGGCGAGTGGGGGGTCAGCAGATCATTGTTTATCTGACAGTGACATCATCCTGACGTCAGCGTACTGTGTAGCTACTATACAGTTACTGTGCATTAGCTACTGTGCAGCTACTACAAGACCAAGGGAAAAGAAAAAGCATGTATGTTCAAATGCTTCTGGTATAAGAAGAAGGGACACGGAAAGAATGACTGTTTCAAGTACAAGACCTAGAAGGAACAACAAGAGCAATTAGGTAACTCTTTGGCCCTCGTTATTCATGAATCCAATGTTGCTTTAGCCACATTTGGTTCTTAGTGGCTAGATAGTGAAGCTTCTACTCGTGTTGCTTCCACTTTATAGGAATTCAGAATAATGAAGAAGCCAAATCAGGATGAGTTAAAGCTTATAATTGGCAACAATGAAGAAGTAGTTGTGAAATCTGTTGGAGTGGTGTGTTTAATTTTAGATTCAGGCTTTGAGCTTGTATCACAAAACACATTTTATGTACTGTCTTTTAGATGAAATTTAATTTCTGTATTTGTTTTAGATAAAGAAGATAATTTTATAATCAATGATTCTACAGTTAAATTATCATATGATACAAAATATATCAGTACAGCTTTCTTATCCTATGGATTATATAGAATGCGTTTAACTCTAGACAACTTCTATTCTACTTCTTACATAATTGAAAAGACTGTTACAAAGAGGCCTCTCATAAAAGATGAATCATACATGTTGTAACATAAGCTATTGGACCACATCTATAAAGAAAGAGTTGAGAGATTGATGAAGGATAACATTCTTCCAACTCTTGATTTTTCATATTTAAAGACGTGTGTTGATTGTTGTAGAGGTAAAATGACCAAAATAAAGAAGACAATTTTTAGGCGCAGTTCTAAGGTATTGAAAATCATCCATACAGATATTTCTAGTCCTTGCTCACCCACAATTTGTGGATCCAAATATTTTGTGACTTTCATTAATGACTTTTTACGCTACGGTTGTGTTTTTTTAATTAAAGAAAAGTCTAAAACATTTGGTAAGTTTAAAGTGTTTAGGACTGAAGTTGAGAAACAATTGAAAAAGTTAATCAAGATAGTCAGATCTAACCGAGGAGGAGAATATTATGGTAGATATGGAGTTATAGGACAAGAAAAGGGTCCGTTTGCCAGATATTTGGAAAACTGTAGTATAATTGCTCAGTTTACTATGCCAAGTAGTCCTGAACAAAATGGTATGGCTGAAAGACGCAATCGCACCTTAAAGGATATGATGAGAAGTATACAAAGCAGGACTAACTTTATAAAATACCTTTAAGGTGAAGCCATAAAGACAGCCTTGTACATTTTGAACAGAGTCCCCCAATAAATTACTACCAAAGACCTCATTTAAGTTGTGGAAGCGATGAAAAACATCCCTGACCCCACATCCGAGTTTGGAGTTATCTAGCTGAAGTGCGATTATATAATCCAAATGAAAGTAAGTTGCACTCTTGTTCTACTCATTGCTATTTTATAGAATACCTTAACCACTCTAAGGGCTACAGATGCTACTGTAGAGAAGGGGGTTCCAAAATTGTGGAATCACAAATAACAAAGTTTTTTTAAATTTGATGTAACTGATGAAAATGCTCATTCCAATAGTTCTGATCTAGGTATCATTCAAATGACTATAGTGTTGTATCTTACATCCATTCAGATAGGATCAATGGATTATGGACCTATTGCCATAACAGTACAAAAATAGGAACTAGTACAGATTATGGATAATACTGATATAGTTCCTGAGGCACGAGCTTCAGTTGATCAAGCTCCAATAAGAATATCCGATAAGATAAGAAGATCTGCTATCTCATCAGACTATATGGTTTATCTGGGGGAGAGTGATTATGACATTAGTCAGATCATAGATCCAGTGACCTTTATAGAAGCTATTTCTGGTCCTCATGCAGATTTGTGGTGGGATGCTATAAAAGAAGAGATGCAATCACCAAAATAGAATCAATATAGGAACTTGTTGACTTACCTCAAGGTTGTAAAGATGTAGGTTGTAAGTGGATATATAAAACCAAGAAGGATCCTTAAGGTAAAGTTGAGCAGTTTAAAGCCAGATTGGTGGCTAAAGGATTCATTAAGAGAGAAGGAGTTGATTTTAATTTGACCTTCTCTCTAATATCCTCTAAGGATGTTTTTAGAGTGATTATGGCATTAATAGCCCATTATGATCTAGAGTTACATCAAATAGATATTAAGACCGCTTTCCTGAACGGAAACCTTTATAAAGAGGTCTATATGGTGCAACCTGAAGTTTTCAATAAGATGACACAAGTCATCAAGTCTGTAGATTGAGGAAGTCATTATACGACTTAAAGCAAGCTTCTCGACAATGATATCTAAAGTTTGATGAAGTACTTACCACCTTCGGTTTTGTAAAAAATAAAGTTGAAAGATGCTTGTATTCCAAGATTAAGAATGGTAAGCTAATCTTTCTACTGTTATATGTGGATGAAATCTTACTATCATCAAATGATTTAGGCATGTTGCATGAATTTAAGCAACTTTTGTCTAAATAATTTGATATGAAGGCTTTTGGTGAAGCATCTAATGTTCTGAGAATTCAGATTCACCAGGACAGATCTCAAAACTTGTTGGGTCTCTCACAAAAGGCATATATAGAGCGTGTATTGCAAAGATTTCGTATGAAAAACTGTAAACTTTGTGCAACACCGATCTCCCATGGAGAGAAATTATCTTTGGCACAGTATCCAAAGAATGAAGTTGAAAAGGAAATCGTGAAGAATATACCATATTATAGTGCAGTAGGTAGCCAGATGTATGCACAGGTATGTACTAGACTGGATATTGCATTTATAGTAGGTCTATTGGGTAGGTATTTATCTAACTTAGGTATGGTCCACTAGAATGCAGTAAAATGAGTTTTGAGATACCTTCAAGGTACCAAGAATTATATGCTCGTATACAGAAAGGTTGAAAGTTTGGATATGATAAGATATACGGATTCAGATTTTACTATGTGTCTAAATGATAGGAAGTCTACTTCAGGTTACATCTTCATACTAGCGGATCTTGCAATTTCGCGGAAGAGTGTCAAACAGACACTCGTGACATTATCTACTATGCATGTAGAATTTGTTGCGTACTATGGAGCTACTTCACAGGCAATGTGGTTAAGAAATTTAATTTCTGAATTATATGTGGTACAGTCAATTGCTTGACCAATACAATTGTACTGTGATAATCTTTTCACGGTATTGTCCAGTAACAATAATAAGAATATCACAAGGTCGAAGCATTTGGAGGTCAAATATTTGACCATAAAGGAATTGGTGCAGAAATGTGATATTACAGTAGAATATATTTCAACAGAAAATATGCTCACATACCCACTAACTAAAAGACTGCGACTCATCAATTTTCAAAGACATGTCAACAACATAAGTATACAGAAGTCCTTTGATAGTGTTAGTTAGGGGTATAAAGATTCAAAGTCTTAAGATTTGTATTAATCTTAAGCATTTCGAAATCATTGAGTATTCTTACAGTATGACCTATACTATATCTCTAGATATATATAGTTATCTTGAGATTCCAGAAGTATATTGAGACATAGTAGGATAAAAGTGTTCATACTATACGGATATCTCTAAATGCGGTTATATGATGCATGTATCTGGTATTTTTCGGTGTTAATAACCTTATGGGATGGAGTGATTGACTTTATTTTTTTGTGGATCCTAAAGTATGTCCTATTTTTATTTTTTACTTGATCATTCTAATTGAGACAATTAATGCTTGTCCATGGGAGAGAATGTTAGAATAATTTTTTAAAACCACAATCCATTTAATTGTTTCAGCATTTAATTTAGACAACATTAATTAGACTAAGTAAAAATAATTAATTGGATTAATAGTCCAGAAATAAGATAAATATTTGTCTAGAAGAAAATGTGACCCTATCAGTGTAGGCGGATAGCTTATTAGACGGTAATGGGGTTGTCTAATAAAAAACTATCCATAAGAATCAGTGCTAGATCTCCTGCTCTTACTATATATAATATTGGTTGTTTAATTACTTGAGCCATCACAAGAACGAAGCATTATAAAAGAGTAAAAAGGCAGCATAGAAATTCTCTGACTTCTCTCTTCTCTCTCTCTCTCTAAGTTTGTAGATTTTGCAAACTTCACTCCCTCTCTGTATTGGTTTTCTGTGATTTTTCAAATGTTTGGGACAACTCTGGATGACAGATTTCTCAATTTACAGACAAACAAACACAAAATCATGTTTATATGGTTAGATCTTGATTTGTTCACGTTTTGAACATAAAGAATATAACAATCTTGTCTTTAAGACTCCTATCTTAAAATTCTATTCCCTTCCAACCTATCCCTTCATTAAAGGACAAGGTAGAAGAAATGCCTCAATCCTCGAAAATCTATTCAAATTCCTCCATCTATAAAATTTTATAAAAACTTAACCTATCCTTCCTTTCATTTGGTTTAACTTTATTTTTAATTTTTAATTTTTAACTTTAGTTATTATTTTTTATTTTTTATTCTATTTTATATTGTTATTTTATATTTTGTTTTTGATTTTAATTACTATTTTTTATTATGTTATTTTATGTATTATTTTTATTGTAAAAACAAGTTAAATTTTATGATAATATATTTTAATATTATTTTATATTAGATCAAAAAATTTTAAATTTACATTAA
>JAOXYD010000004.1:2666777-2681393 GCA_028565735.1 Pinacopodium congolense | reverse complement strand
TAAAGAAAACACAATAACCAATACAAAAATACAATAACCACAATAAAAAACAACAATTCACAACCTAACTAAACATCCCCTAAAATTTTATGTACTAAAACGAAACGACGTCTTTTTGAGGTGTTTATTAATTGACATAGAAAAATGATGTTTATTTATTTTATAATATATTTGCTTTATTTCATACAACTTTTTCTCAAAATTTCTTTTTAAAATCATGTATTACGTGTTTGGAAGTGATTGTGAAGGGCTGTTCAATTATGAAAAAACTTCGGAAAGTAAAAAAAAATTACAAGAAAATTAAAGTTTGGTATTCTAATAATAATATTCTATTTAAAGAAATGAAAACTTTAAAATTTTAATTTATATAACCTATATAATATATATAGTAGGAATGTCTACAATCTTGAATTATTCATAATTTTTTATTTATAAAATTTGTAAATAAAATCTTGTATATTACATTTTAGTATATTCCATTTATTTAGATTTAACAAATAAGGTATTAAAATTCTAGTTCAAATGAAATCATATATATGACTTTTAAAAGGGACAATATTAATCCATAATAATTTTTATGACAAATTTAATATATGGTGCAAAACTATAAGATATAATTAAACTAAATTAATAGTAATTAAATAAAATAGTTGATATAAGATAATGAACATAACTAAATTAACTCAAAGAAAACTGTAAATATTAAATATAATCATTACTAACATTTTATTGGGCCAGCTACCCGGCCTATATGACTCGGGTCGAAGCGGGTCGTTGAGTCGATGATGATATATAAACAAAGGCAATCTTTCAGAAGAAACCACAACTAAATCCCCACTTTCTCTCTGGCGATTCCTTCCTCCATGGCGTTTCCTTACATGGAAGCTGTTGTTGGTATTCTCTTATTTCCCTTTTCTGCCCCTGGGTTTTTCTTCTTCTGCAGTAATTCATTTGTTCCTTTGTTGTTCTCCATTTCCTTCAACTTTCTTTCGCGTTCTTTGATTGATGTTTTTTAGCATTAGATAATGTTTAAGTTTAGGAGATTCACTAATTTGCATGGCTGAGACGTACTTGCTATTCGTTCTTGTTCTTGTTCTTGTTCTTTTACTGTTTCCGCCTTTTACTTCCATGCTTAATCTTTTTGAACTATTCATCTGTCTTTTGGCCTAAAGGTATGGGGGAAAGACAACAGTTATGAGGTTTGAATGCTCAAGATCGCATCTTTTCTTTGTATCAAATGAACTAGGCATCTTTTCTAGTTCTTACCTAGGCATCTTTTTTTATTTTTCAAAAAAATTAAAAAACAAGTAGGAACTCCCGAGATTCACGGTTCTCTGATCTTCTTACTCGCACCAAGGAACTGAGGAGCTTAGTTACACGTTTCTTCGTGTGATTTTTTTTTTTTGTAACGATAGCATTATGGAGCAGCGCTATTTGTTGTTGGGCAATATAGCTTGTCATCTGTAGGAGGTTGAATCTTTAGTGCTTTCTACTTCTCTTTGTCCTGGTCATCCTTAACCATGTATACGCACTGATGTTTCCCGTGATCAGTTCACAATTCCCACTTATTCTTTATATTATATCTTTTTTGCAGGTTTTATGATACTGATGTACATCTTTGAAACTTACTTGGATTTGCGGCAACATTCTGCTTTGAAACTGCCAACTCTTCCGAAAACATTGGAAGGAGTCATTAGTCAAGAGAAATTTGAGAAATCTAGAGCTTATAGTCTTGATAAAAGGTTTGCTCTTTGAGTGCTTCTCTACATTGTTCATTTTTGCATCTTGCTTTTCTTTCTTTCTTTCTTCTTTTTTTTTTCCCTGCCTACAATTTCAAGTAGTAAATGTCATTCTACTTTCTATTTTTCCAGCTACTTCAATTTTGTCCACGAATTTGTGACCATAGTTCTGGACTCTGCAATTTTGTACTTCGGTATTTTGCCTTGGTTTTGGAAGGTGAGTGATTATTTCTAGTGCTAGTGTAGGCTAACCATGTGGTTATATCATGATAATCTATATTCCTTTGTAACTGCAGAAAGCAGGAAACATTCTGGTTGTAGCTGGTCTGAATGCTGAGAATGAAATTCTCCACACTCTCGCTTTCTTGGCCGGCGTCTTTATATGGTCCCAGGTATGCCTGTCATTTTTTACTAGTTGATGATCAGTTAATCCTTTGAGTCTAGGATTTTAAACCCTACTTGTATGTATTTGAAGTTTGCACCGTAATCATATATTGAACCCTACATTTCAAGTTACTTAAACAGCATTAATTGATTAATCATATGCTTTTCTGCAGGTCACTGATTTGCCTTTTTCTCTCTATTCAACTTTTGTCATTGAGGCACGCCATGGTTTCAATAAAGTTGGTATCTTTTTCTTTACATTTTACATCTTTGAATTAGTTTTTTTATTGTTCAATTATTGTTCTTTTTTTATCTTGGCTTGTAAAACATTTGCCTTTTGTGCTTTCATTTGACTTCATTTTATATATGAAATAAGACAGTATATCTAATTCAGATTCTTATTTTCTTTGTAGCAAACAATATGGCTATTCCTCAGGGACTTGGTTAAAGGAATTTTCCTTGCTATTGTACTCGGTCCACCTATTGTGTCAGCAATCATTTTAATAGTACAGGCATGTTTTCTGCTTTTATTTGTGGAATAAGCAATAATTTACAACTTTATGGTGAAATTTGGCCATTGACATTGTTTACACACACTTGCAGAAAGGAGGTCCTTACTTGGCCATCTACCTTTGGGGATTTATGTTTGTTCTCTCACTTGTCATGATGACAATCTACCCAATTTTGATAGCACCTCTTTTCAACAAGTTTACTCCTGTGAGTTTTTGACATTCTTTCATGTGTATTTATACAATCTTTTGTCAAGATATCTTATCTTACTTTCTTTACTTATGCTGTGAAATATAGCTTCCAGAAGGAGGACTCAGGGAGAAAATTGAGAACCTTGCTTCCTCCCTCAAATTTCCATTAAAAAAGTTGTTCGTTGTGGATGGATCTACAAGGTCAAGCCACAGCAATGTGAGTATTCATCTCTTTTACTAACATGATACTTGATAAAAACTGCATAGCCTGATATGGAGTGGCCATGCATGTAGCTTCGTCTCTTCTCTTATTTTAGGTTGTCTACTGGGAAACATGAGGTGTTGATTTTTCTTCCTCTTCTTTGTCTCTTTTGTGGACCTTTTGCTCAATCAATTAAGACTACCTAATTGAAAATGCCATAACTAGTTCAGGCTTGGAGTTAACTTATCCTTATTAATTACTTGTACACATGAGATGAGGCATGTAATGTATGGGATATTCCATATGGAAAGTTCCAAAGCTACTATTCTGTTGTATGTTTTGGGAGGATGGAGTAGATAATTACTGCTCACTTTTCAAAACACTTTTGGATAATTTTCTGAAAATGTAATGAGAATTTCATTGATTTTTATTTCAGCATTAATGTTATCCATATATAAAGGTTTAGTTAAATATTCTTACAAAAATATGCTTTTGTGGTCTTACTGATTACTACTTTTAATGTCAAGCAATTTTAATTGTGTTATTTTCCTGCAGGCTTATATGTATGGATTCTTTAAAAACAAGCGAATTGTCCTCTATGATACATTGATTCAGCAGGTGAGAAAGTATTACTGTTGAAATCTTTTTCCTTACTCTTCATTACATTTTTTGCTTTAATGGTTTATTCCATACTTTACTGCAGGCTTTTATTTTTGAATAACATGTCATATCATATCTTATCTGGTAAATATGTTCTTCATCATAATTTGCAGTGCAAAAATGATGAAGAAATTGTAGCAGTCATAGCACACGAACTGGGGCATTGGAAACTTAATCATACAATGTACTCATTCATTGCTGTGCAGGTAGGCTTGCAAGCTATAACTTTTTATGCCATGTTCAATTTTTGAATTTGATTGCTATTGCTGAACTTAAAGACAAGAGGATTGGAGTTAGTATGGTTTGAAAACATTCTTCCACCTCCTTGTTCTTGGTCTACAGTTTGTTATATGCTTCTTCTATGTCGTTTACACTAAACCTTTCTGAAAATTGAGAGGAAGATTAGAACTGCTAAAAGATTTTCTCTCATTGAGATGTAGGATTCATTTTTATTGTTGTTAATCTTTTTTGCATGAATTCCCCGTCTGTTGCAGATCCTCACATTTTTGCAATTTGGTGGATATACCCTTGTGAGGAACTCAACTGATCTTTTCCGAAGTTTTGGGTTTGATACACAACCAGTACTCATAGGATTGATCATATTTCAGGTATTGCCATATAAAAATTTGTCATGTTTGTTGAATTGGGCATAATGTTAATATAGTCTGCTGTCTTTCTTGATTGAACACTGTTGCCTGTTTTAACTGTTTGCAGCACACCGTGATACCTATTCAACATTTAGTAAGCTTTGGTCTTAATCTTGTGAGTCGATCTTTTGAATTTCAGGTATTATCTTGTCTCTCTCACCCAAAACAGACTTAACTAGCTGTTTCTTCCATGCTAAGAACTTTCTGAAGCTCATTCTAATTTATCCCTTGTTCATTATAGGCTGATGCTTTCGCTGAGAAGCTTAAGTATGCTCCTGCTCTTCGTGCTGCTCTTGTGAAACTACAGGTGATCATGAAAATGTCTCTTTTACACTTGTTTCTGATACAAGTGTGACATTACGTGGCCATATTTACAGTTCTGAGCTCATAATGTGTTGTTAGCTTTTTTATTGAATCTTTGCCAACAAACTAAAGCAAGCTTACTGGTATTACAGGAGGAAAATTTATCAGCCATGAACACAGATCCATGGTACTCAGCCTATCACTATTCGCATCCTCCCCTCGTCGAAAGACTGGCTGCACTTGATGAGCTGGAGAAGAAGACTGACTGATTTATGGAAATTCTGAGGATGGCTAGCTCGAAACTTTGTTCGATTACCGGGGAGCAATCTAGTCAGTCATCACAGTCAGCCATTGTAATAGTCCTTGAGAACTCTGAGGCTGCAAACGTACACATCTTGCTTACAGTTCACATGTGATGTATGCAAAATGATAAAGAGGGATATCTGTTGTTTTTATTTTAGAGGGATACCTGTTCTTTCTAATAACAGGCAAAAGTTTCTGAAATGCTTCTTTCTTATAATGATCCAGAGTAGGTCTCTGGCTGTAGCAAAGTGCTTTTCTGTTGCTATCTGAAGCAAAAGGAGAAATAATGGGCATTAAAATGGAAATAACACTAAATAAATACAACGCAAGCAAGAAACCCTTATCAATATTCAAGGGATTTGGGTTTACTTTGACTAGTATTTATTGGCTTCTAATATATCTCTAGCCCGATGATTTTTGAAAAATAATAATTAGTTAAAATAGAGATGCACTCAAGTCTATAAGATGAGTTTTTATGAGACCTTTGTTGTTATTTAAGGGATTTAAAGTCAATTTTTTTTTGTATTTATAAGTTTTTTTCATTTCTTTATTCTCTGATTTTAAAAATAGTAATTAGTTAAAAACTAATTAAAATTTATAACATTAAGTGCTTAATTTTTAAACCATTAATTTGCCAAATAATTTATTTAAATATAAAAGTATTTAATAAGTTATTTAATTCAACATTTATCAAAATAAATTTGATTTAATTTGTATTTATAAGTTCCAAATATGTCTTTATCCTTCAGTTTGATTGAATTTTAAAAATGATAATTAGTTAAAAATTGATTAAAATTTATAATATTAGTAGTATTAGTTTAAAATTTTTAATTTATTGAAAAATATATGTAAAATATCTAAATATTTAATAATTTATTTTAATTCACAACAAATATATATATTATGTGATCTTTTTCTTTTTACGTTGCATAAATACCAATAAATTGTAGAGAAAAAGATTCTTTTTGTTTCTTTTTAAATATCATTTACAACGAAAATTAAAGTTTTTATTTTTGTTTTTTAAATATTAAAATTTATCAAATTAAAAAAACAAAAGTAAAAAACTGAAACCGCTCTAAAATATTAAAAATAAATTTATAGCAGAAGGATTAAAAAAAACAAAAAGAAAGAAAGGGTAAATATGTAAATCTGTAAACCACTGTTCTCTCTACAACCTTCGTCTACTCAAGAAACCCTACTCGCGTTTTTCCGTTTTCTCTGAGCTCCTTAGGGTTTTCTGGACAAAAGTCAAACTTTCCCAATGGCTGCGGCTGATGCTTAGGCATTCTTCTATGATTATTTCTACATCATTGAAGAAATAGCAAGCCATAAGACACTTGTTATCAGTATCTGATCACACGCAGAGACAATGTGGAGATCGATAGCTTCCAAATCCATACATGCCACTCGACGATTTGCTACAAGACCAAAACCCATCAAGGTACCGACTTATGCTCAATCCCTTACTCCTACTTCAATTCCTTCCCGTTTCTCTTCATGGGTTTTGCCCACTTATCAAGGTCGTAGATTTTTCTCAAACTTAAGTGAAAGTGAAACAGACCACTCTCCTTTAGCTTCTTCTGCTGAATACGGGGATGATTTTGTTGAAAATGGTGATACTCAGTTGGGAAATGAGAATATTGACGCGTCAGAGCTTGAAGACGATACTCATGGTCATGGGCAAGAGGAGGAGGATGAAGTTTATGTGATTGATCAGGATAAATTGGAGGCTGTTTTGTCGTTATTGCAGAGTACTAATGTTGAGGTGTCCTTGGAATCAACTCTTAATGATATGGTTGTAGATTTACATGAAGTTTTTCTGGTTAAAGTGCTTGAAACGCCACTTATTTCTGGTGAGAAAAGGATTAGGTTTTTCCAGTGGGCTATGAAGAAGGATACAGACATTAGTGTAACCAAGCCTGTAGTTGATACTCTTGTCCGGGCTATATGCAGTGAGCGTAGGAAAAAAGATGCGATCACGTTGTGGAACATAGTCCAGGAGATAGGTGAGAAAGGATATCCTGTGCTTAATCTGCAGATTCTTAATCAATTAATTGCTTTGCTTTCCATTTTGGGTGAAGGGAAAGCTGCTTTGGATGTATTTGATAAGTTTGGTCATTTCGGGTGCATCCCCGACGCAGATACTTATTATTATACTATTGAAGCTCTTTGCCGGCGCTCCCATTTTGATTCTGCATCATCTGTTTGTGAGCAGATGCTGGAAGCAGGAACCCTGCCTGACGACAATAAAAATGTGGGTAAAATTATATCTTGGATGAGTAAAGGGGGTAAGCTGAAAGTGGCACATTTGGTGTATATGATGGCAAAGGAGAAGAACAAGTATCCACCTTTGTCTGATGTCAAGTTTCTGATTATATCGCTATGTCGAAATGATGAAACCGTGAGATTAGCTCTGGATATTGTGGATGAATTTTTTACTGGAGAAGCAAGAAAGTATGCGATAAAACCTTTTTCATCTGTTGTCCGAGGTTTGTGTAGGATCAAAGATGTTGATGCAGCTAAGGAGTTAGTTTGTAAAATGATTGCTGAAGGCCCTCCTCCTGGAGGTGCTGTTTTCAATGGAGTAATTACTGCTTACTCAAAAGTTGGAGAAATGGAGAAGGCGATAGAGGTATTGAGGCTTCTGGAGAGTAGGGGTCTAAAACCAGATGTGTATGCTTATACTGTTATAATGAGTGGATTTGTAAGTGGTGGTCAGATGGAGGAGGCTTGTAAGTTTCTGTCAGAAGCCAAAAAGAAGCACTTCAAGCTCAGCCCTGAGACTTACCATACACTGATCAGAGGGTATTGCAAACTTGAACAATTTGACAAGGCTTTGGAGCTGTTCAGAGAGATGAAGAAATATGGGGTCCGACCTAATGGGGATGAGTACACTAAGTTTATAAGATCCCTTTGCTTGAAGGCTTTAGATTGGGAAACAGCAGAGAAGCTCTTAAATGAAATGAAGGAGAGTGGGTTGCATCAAAACGGGATGACAAAGGCCCTTGTAAGGGCAGTCAAGGAGCTGGCAGGGGAGGCAAGGATTGAGGCTTGAGGCCTGAGCATTTTGTTTCTTTGTTCATCTTTTTAGTTGGAAATCATCTAATATTTGATCCTTTTAGTCCTCCTCATCATTAACTTTATATATATATATATATATATGCTCGTAACTGCATTTTTTCTCAGGCAAAAATCAGATTGGTAATAAGGTTTTTTGCATGATTTTTATTTGTTTGATGTTTAAGGGATTTAATTTAGTTAGTATTTATAAGCTTTAAATGTATCTGTAATTTATAGTCAGATGAATTTTAAAAATAATAATTAGTTAAAATTAGAGGTGTATTGAAGTCTATAACATGAGTTTTTATGAGACCTTTATTGTTATTTAAGGGACTTAAAATTCAATTTAATTAGTATGCATGAGTTTTAAATATATCTTTATTCTCTGATTTTAAAAATAGTATTTAGTTAAAAATTAATTAAATTTTGTAACAGAGTCACTTATAATTTTAAATCAATAGTTTGAATGTTTAATAATTTATTTCATTCTTATTTATCAAAACAAGTTCGACTTAAATTGTATTTATAAGTTTTAAATATATTTTTATCCTTTAGTTGATTGAATTGTAAAAATGATGATTAGTTAAAGTCGATTAAATTTTGTAATATTAGTCTTATTAATTTCAGATTGTTAATTTAATTAACTTAAAATATTTATATATTTAATAATTTATTTTCAATTAACATTTATAAAAAAAATGTATATATTATGTGGTCTCTTTATTTTTCATGTATCTATTTTACATATTTATCCTTTCATCATCATCGGCCAAATTCCCTTTTGTCTGAACATTGCATAAATAGTTAAATACCAATAAATCATAAAAAGAAAAAGATTCTCGCTGTCTCTTTTTCTTTTTCTTTTTCTTTTTTTTAACGTCACTTATAATTGTCCTAATAAAACAAGAAAGTGAGTAACAAAAGTCTTCACTTGTGGGGCCGTTATCCACATCAATACTCAATCTCAATCGTATGATAATGCCACGTGGCACTCCTTGACAATTCCTCCTTACTCCTCACTCCCTTGACATCACATTCTCGCCTTTAACGGTCACTTTTTTTTATTCTTTTCTTTTAATTTATTATGTTATGTTTTTATTTTAAAATATAAGCACAATTTAATTTGATTATCACGTGAAAAATAATTTGATGTATTATTAACGGTTAATACCGATATTGTTTGTGCAGATTAAAATTAACATTTAAATTTTAGTACAGTAAATTCATATCTAAAATAAATACTAAATACAAGATTAAAAAAAAATATTATTCAAGAAATAATAGTTTACTTAAATCTCCTATTATTTCTAATTTAATTTCGGGTATTTGTATAATAACATTTGAAAAGTAATTTCATTTATTTATCGATTATTTGAAAAATAATAAATTAAATTTGTAAAGTTTTAAACATGGCAACTTAATAAGCGGCGTCTCTTAACGTGAAACAGCTCAGTCCCTCCTTTTCTTCTCCAGCTCTTGAGAGCGAGAGACAGAGGTAAAGAGAGAAACTTCTCGTTAGTAATGGCGCCGAGGTCTTGAGCTCTTGATCGAAAAAAAAAATGTCCGTTTTTGACGTAGCTTTGGTGAACATGGAGCTCTCGAAGCGAACCTCAATCTTCGGGCTGAGACTCTGGGTGGTCATCGGCATCTTATTGGGTTCATTTATCGTCTTAGCTCTGTTCCTCCTCTCTCTGTGCCTGACTTCTCGCAGCAAAAGACGCCAACCCAAATGCAAAATTACCCACAAAACTACTACGCCTTCGATATCTAAAGAAATCCAGGAGGTGGTGCTCGTGGATAATCACAATCACAACCAAAATCACATATACGTCAACCAGCATGCGGCTCATCTGCAGGAGATTCAGGTCGACATCGGGAAGACGGAGCACCGCGTGGTGTTCTCTAGCGGGGAGAGCAAAATGACTTGCGAGACCATTACAACGTCGTTCGGGAACGGGAGCGCCGGCCCCGAGGTGTCGCATCTTGGGTGGGGCCGCTGGTACACTTTGAGAGAGCTGGAGGCTGCTACTAATGGACTCTGTCCAGAGAATGTGATTGGCGAAGGCGGTTATGGCATTGTTTACAGCGGCATTCTTGGGGATAGTACTCCAGTTGCTGTTAAGAACTTACTCAATAACAGGTTGTTTTTCATTTTTTTTAAAATTTGCCCTATTGAATCCTTGTTTACGTTCTTTTGATTGGCCTTGTTCGATATGAGTGACTGATAATCATTCAGGGGTCAAGCTGAAAAGGAATTCAAAGTGGAAGTGGAAACGATTGGACGAGTTCGACACAAGAATCTTGTGCGGTTGCTTGGATACTGTGTGGAAGGTGCTTACAGGTTGGTATTTGAGATTGATTTTGTTGATTTTTTTTAGACAAAACGTGATTGAATTTGTGTTTTGATGTATAGAATGCTAGTTTATGAATATGTTGACAATGGTAGCCTGGAACAATGGCTTCATGGTGATGTTGGAGATGTCAGTCCTCTTACATGGGAAATTCGTATGAATATTATTCTCGGAACAGCTAAAGGGTATGCCCCATATGTTTTAATGCTCTGATTTAGGTCAATTCTAGCAAGTTGTGTTTTTTTTTCTCTTTTTTTATACTCTTTAAGGTATATGTTTGTTTATTTGCAGATTGGCATATCTTCACGAGGGTCTCGAACCAAAGGTTGTACATCGAGATGTAAAATCTAGCAACATACTTCTTGATCTCCAATGGAACCCTAAGATTTCTGATTTTGGACTTGCCAAACTATTATGTTCTGATAGAAGCTATATTACTACTCGTGTGATGGGAACATTTGGGTAAGTTCATCTCTTTGCTTTGAGTTTTGACTATTATCATTTTAGTTCTCTCTATTCCATTCATGATGATGATGATGATGATGCTACCATACTACATTACAATTCCATGGAAACAGTTGTTGGAGCTTTATAATTAATGAAGAAAGTTTTGTCTTCTTTGCCTGATCTCCAGATATGTGGCACCAGAATATGCTTGCACCGGTATGCTTAATGAGAAAAATGATGTTTATAGTTTTGGCGTACTTATCATGGAGGTAATAACTGGAAGAAGCCCTGTTGATTACAGCCGACCAAAAGGAGAGGTTAGCATTAGTATCAGATTGTATTATAAATGGTTAATTGCTTCTTTTACTCTTGTACAGTTCTCTCTGTGTCTTGTTTAATTTTGGTACTAATCATTATTGAGAACTTTGGCTTTGATTGTGTAAATTATTTGCAGGTTAATCTGATAGATTGGCTGAAAACCATGGTTAGTAACAGAAAATCAGAGGAATTGATTGATCCTATGTTGCGTGAAATGCCTTCTTCAAAAGCCCTTAAACGTATTCTATTGGTCGCACTTCGATGTGTTGATCCTGATGCAACCAAGAGACCCAAAATGGGCCATGTTATTCACATGATTGAGGCAGATGGCTTACTGTCTCGTGATGTATGTATCACTTCTTCCAAACGAATGCAGTGTGTTTTTGATAAAGAACAAAGAAAATCCTCTATTATTGCTTCTGTTCTCTTGTGTTTAATTAGCTCTGCTCCTTATTTTTCAGGAGTGGCGGATATCCAACGAAGCTTCAAACTCGAACCGAGATTATGAGCAAGAGAATCATGATGCTGCAAGATTAGATGATAAACAATTTAGCGAAGGGAGTTCAAATAAATGTCAAGATGAAGATAATAGAAATGATCATCAGCAAACTACAAGGAGATAGCTGGTTGGAGCATTAGGTGACTATTAAGTCTCAAGTTATTGATTCACCACTTGTCTTCCTCCTTGTCCCATACATATTTTTAAGTTGTCTGTTGTATCTTCAATAAGAAACAATAATCTTCATTTATTCTCGTGTAGCAATTCCTATACCTGTCAACATACATCCTCCTTCAATTCATCTTGACTGTAAAATCAAACCGATTCATTTGTTATTTATAGAAAGCAATAATTTTTTTTCAATTCCTTCTTGGTTTTGATACTTATTTGTCTATTGCCTTTCCTCCCTAGGGAGTTCTTCCTTCTTATTTTGCATTAGATATGTAAGTAAGAAGTGCGTCCCCATTTTGATTGTCCCCTTACAATTCTGTGGAAGCAACTTATTTAGCGTCTTGGATATTGACATGTCACCTTCCATGCCAGCCCTGAAACTATAGGATCATGAGCAGATAGTATACTCACAAGCTTCTTTGACATGAAATGTTAGAAATGGGCAAATAACTCAACATCATTGCTAGCTAGAAACAATTGGATTGTTGTGGGGAAAATGGACCCAGAAACCAGCTCATTCTTTTGTAGGAAATGCACTAAACCATGTCCCGTCTCATCTATTCATGTGGGTGGGTCTCTTCTTGTCGTGGTTTGGACCATCTACCTCTGTATCAATGTCTCTAACCGGTATGGTTCCAACACATACTTTACCTGTCATAGCTCATCAGCATTTGACGTATTGGAAAGGATATGGTTTTGTTTTGGATGTATCCGCCCATTTCTCAGCTTGCATTTTTCTTGTTCATTGAAGACTTGTTCTCTTTTCAACAGCTCTGGTGGGCCCATCATGGGTACAGTAGTTACCTTGACGACACTATATTGTGGCTGAGGACTTTTCTCTGTGGTCTTAAACTAGATATATGAGAATGTGAAAATAATAGGCAATGCCCATTTTTGGTTTATATCCATTTTCTGCCTGCATGCATTCCAGCTCGAAATTCTCCATTTGGAAGGAAACCAAATTGATGGTTTTCGTTCCTATCTTGATCTTACATCATTTCTTGTTACTTCGAGTGCTAACTTCTTCACTAAAGTCTCCGCTTCTGACAAATTTAAAATGGCGTTTTTTTATATCATTTGAAAAGTTAATAACTATTTGATTGAGCTTTTAGTTGTGGTCATTATATTTTTTTATTTAATTGTGTATTTTTATAGATTTTTATGTTGTCTGTCTCGATTTTTATATTGTATTAATGCGCTTTTTTTTAATTTCTATGATATTCTTTATTAATTTTTGTATTTAAAAAATTTTAAAAATAAATCTAAAAATCAAATTCAATTCAAACAAGTTCTAAAATTATACAATATAGACCCATAAAAGGAGTCTTAACTGACTGTAATTACTTAGATCTTTTATTTGAATTCTACAAGTTCTTTAAAAAAATTTCTTTAGTGTTTAATATTTTGAATTATTTAAATCTAAGTTTTTGAATATTTTCAAAATTAAAATTTCTTTCTTATTGAAAATTTGTAATCCCGACAAACAATTTATTAGAACTTGTAATACGGTGTTGATTATGAGTTTTGATTATAACAAATAGAAAAAATCTTGACAACCAAAACCTAATTTTGTTTAAATGAAGAGCATAAAAAACATAATTTTAAAATGAATTAAAAATAAGAAATTAAAATGCTCTTTTTTTAAAGGGTTTTTTTTTCTGGACAACACGAAGTATACAAAGTAGTCATATGTTTACATGCGATCCTTTTTCATGTGATCTAAGTAGTTATCTTGATTCTTTAAAATGAAAAAGAGAAGCTCCAACTCTATTGTTCTAGAGTCCTTTACTCCATAGTTTCTGCTGTATGGAACTAAAGATAAAAAGTTCATTTAAAACTTTAACGTTTTAATCAAAGTATAGGTCAGCTCTTAATGTTTTGTGGTGTACAAAAACAATCTCAACGTTTCACACATATTCAAAAAAAATCATGAGGTTTCATAGAATGTTTGAAAAGAACTCTAGGCCATTTATTCTGTTAAATCACTGGTATTTGCCACGTGTGTGTGACACATGTCAAAATTTAATTGATCAACTTATTTATTGGAGCCCACACTTCCAGCTTGACAGGACAAGTGGACAACAGTGGAGCCTATCACTTTTTCCACTTCAAATGACGCCAGATCTTCCTCTGTTTACGATAGGAATCAATCTCTTACATCTTAACCAGACAAGAGAATCGGTCTCCTAGCTCCTCCTCCGTTGACAGCGCCTTCACCTCAAGTAGCAGCGTCTCCCAACTCCCATCGACAGTGTCTCCACCAGATCACGTAGGTAGTGTCTTCGTCTCTACAAGCTAAAAGTTCGAAGAAGCCTATCTCCCTTATAGTCACCTTTTACCATCACCAGTTCGAGAGTTAACACTACCCTTCGTTGAAATCTTATGGGAGAAGAAGGTGTTTGAGGGGCGTTAGTTAATCAATGAAAAGAAAAAAGTAGTTTTGCTTCCCTCCCCGAGGGTTGGGATCGAAGAGATTATGGCAAATTATATTCAGTAATAAATGACGCAAAATTAGATCCATTATCGAAAGATATTTTGGTGTTTTTAAAGCAATATTTCCTATTCTGTCCAACATGCCTAGATACAACTTAAGGAAGCAAAATTCATTATCATGGCTTATTGTATTCTTCATAATTTTATTAAACTGCATAAATAGGAAGATAAATTATTTAATTGCCCACCAGAAAATGTACACCAACACCACCCAACTGAAGATGAAGGTATACGTGAATAAGGTGAGTATAATTCAACCCCTGCATAGGTGCGAGTTATGTCACAATTTGAGATGCAATTGCTGATCAAATGTGGACTGATTATTTTCAACGACATTC
>JAOXYD010000004.1:2636542-2650621 GCA_028565735.1 Pinacopodium congolense | reverse complement strand
ATTTAATTGAAAAAATTATGAAAGGTATTGAACCAAGGATGGTTTCACCTTTTTGGTAATGACAAAATAACGTTTGTTATTAATGTGTGTGTTTCTAAGTGTGTTTGAAAGATATGATGAATAAAGTTCAAGTTGACCAATTAAGAAGTCCTGAAGAAGAAAATGAAGAATCATATGAAGACTCAAGTTTGAATAAAAGGTTTAGCATAAGTTTATATCTATTTAATGTAAACTTTACTTAGTTTTATTTTGATGTTCTCAAGAGGTTCATATTTAACCATTCATGCATGTATATTTTAGAATATGCATATAGATGCATAATCAAGAGGTTTTATATGTTTCAATGTGATTAAATGTGAATAACCCTCTTGATGCTTATTTCAATTAATAAGGAAAACATAAAGATATTCAGTAATTAAGATAAATAATTGTTATATTTAATATTGAATATATATGTTTGGCTTTCTAGAAATGGTTAAGTAGAGATATTTAAAGTGAAATGTTTTATGTTTAGTTAATGTTCATTCGGCTATCTGTGTGGTTTTTGGTTGGTCGACTGACTGGACTTGGTCAGTTAACCGAAGCAAAGAGCAAAGGCTTATTAGTCGACCGAATCAAGACATCGGTCGATCGAATGTAGCGAATGTTATGAAATACACAGAAGTCTTGTAATGTTATATAATGGATACAAACAATAAATATTAGACCATTGAGTTTTTTCCATTGAACAAATAGTAATATTACCGTTGTACAACGGATACATAGGAAATTTTAAGCATAAATAGGTTGGTCTGTGTTATGTTAATATAGAGTCGAAGATACAGTAAAAGTGAGCATATATCATTTTATTTTGAGTCTTACAAAGAGCTTATTGAGGTTTATTGTTGAAAGTTTTTTTCTCATCATTCTATCAAGTGTTCGTGTGAATTTGTCTTTGAGTATTAACTGTTTACACTTGAATTTTGATTTTTTGTAAAGGTTTATTGCATATTTTTCTTGTATCCATCATCCTATTAAAAAGCCTCTTTTTATTCATCAAAGTGAAATGAAGTTAAGGAATTTTTCGATGTATTATTGTCGAGTAAAATTGAGAGGTTATTCTTAAGCCTAGGAAAAAAAAAGTGAGTGAAAGGTTATCCTTTAGCCTGTAAAAGGGAGGGAGTGTATTAATCGTTGTATTCTTGTTGGAAGTGCAATAAGAATGAAATCTCAACAGTAGTGTCGAGGACTTGATTAGGAGCAAGTGGATAGCTCCCAATCAGAATAAATCACGGTGTACTTCTTATTGCTTTACTCTTTTATTTTCTGCACTTATATTAGTATATCTTTTTTGATTTGGTGAATTTGTTTATACTTTCGCATCTATTATTTACAAGTCTTATTTAAGAAATTCTAAATTCTAATTCACCCTCCTCTTAGTGCCATAACAAACCAAAAAATTGGTATTAAAGTGAGGTCTCACATAGGTTTAATTCCAACAAATTAGCGAGTAAAGATCTTATGGCAAAAGGGAATAATTTTGTCTCTTCTTCTAGTCTAGAAGGACATAACACACATATAACACCTTATTTTGATAGAAACAACTATATGAATTGGAAAGTTATAACGAGGCATTTTTTTAGAAGTAAAAGTGTAGATCTATGACTATATGTCTCTCAAAAAACTACTTTACCTTCAAAGATAGTAAGAAACGAAGTAGTGTTAAAAAACGACAATGATCTAAGTCTTGAAGAAAAGAGGTTAGTATCCCTAAATATTAGAGTTATGCATGTCTTATTTTGTGCATTGAGCATAGAAGAATTTAACAAAGTTTCTATGTATGAATCTGTCTATGATATTTGGCGCACTTTAAAAATTACATGTGAAGGCACAAATCAGGTAAAGGAAACAAAAATTAGGATGCTTACACATCAATTTGAATTATTTAAGATGACTCAAGATGAAAAAATCTCTTTAATATATGCTCATTTTAATAATATTGTTAGTGCTTTAAAGGATTTAGGTAAGGCCTACTCCAATGTTGAGCTTGTTAAGAAAATTTTGAGATTTCTACCAAAGACGTGGAAACCTAAGGTGACGATGATTCAATAAGTGAAGGGTCTCAACGTCTTATCACTTGAAGAACTGATTAGTTCTCTACTCACCTATGAGATGGTACTAAAAGCTACTCAAGAAGAAGTTGCACCCAAAAAGAAGAATATCGCCTTCAAAGTAACAAAGAAAGATGAAAGCAAGAATGAAGAATCATCCTATAAAAGTGGTGAAGAAGACTCCGTAACACTCATCACAAGAGGTTTAAGGAAGTTCATCCGATCAAAAGCTCCAATTCGAAGAAAGGAAGGTAAGTATTCTAAAACTAAATTATTAAATGTAACATGTTTTTAGTGTGGTGAAAGAGGACACGTAAGGTCACACTACCCACACCTTCAAGAAAGTTAAAAGGAAGAAAAAAAGGAAAGAAAGGAAAAGAAGAATTACAAAAAAAAAAGCATTAAAGGCGAGATGGAGCGAATCAAGCAAATCCGAAAAAGAAAAGATAGCCATCATGTGCTTCGTAGCCCACAAAGAGGTAAGTACTCCTAATTCAAATGATGAATGTGAATTTGAGTACACGTATGAGAAATTGTTAGAGTTTGTGGAAGACTTAGCAAAAAAGAAGAAGAAATTGCATGATAAAAATGTAGAATCCATAAAAATGGTAAATGAGTACAAATTAGAGAATGAAAAACTTAGAAAAGATCTAGATTCGATGTCTAAGAACAACGATGAATTATTGAATGAAAATATAGCCTTAAAGAGAGAAGTATAGTCGTTTAAAGAAACTCTATTGAAATTTACAAAAGGCAAAGAAAAGTTAGAAATAATGCTAAGTGTTCAAAAAATGGCAAATGATAGGTAAGGTCCAGGATATAATGGAGCATCATCTAATAAAACCGTTTTTGTAAAAAGTAAGAACTTGGAAGATGATCATAAATTTATTCAAAATACATCATCTTCAACAAGAACTCATTATGTAAATCATGCATTTATGTATACATCAAGACCTAAAAATACTTTTCAACAAAAATTCAATAATACGATAACCTTCATTCAACCAAGGAAAAAATCTTCTCAAAGGTCCTATTATAAACCAAAGAAGACATATAGATCATTCACTCCTCTATTTTTCTTTTATTGTGAAAGATATGGCAATATAAAATATTTTTGTTATGATTGCTTGAGAGATGTAAATGTTTTATCAAATGGTCGAGAAAAGTACACTAACTTTCATTGACACAAGATGATATGGGTACTAAAAATTTATTAAAATTTATTTTGTAAGTACTGCAAAGAACGAAAAAAAAAAGAATAACTGTCGTTGTTAAGCTAAAAAATAATAATAAAGATATAAAGTCAAATTTAAAGATAACTAACTTTTAAAAAATGTGTATTAGAGTTGTTATTAATTAGTGTTTGTTTGTTTGAAGATTTTTTTTTACAAGTTTGACCCTTCGGTCGACCGAATGTTAGTTCAGTCAACTGAATGTTTGTCGGTTGATCGAATGCCTTTGTTCGATCAACCGGTTGATGTTCTGTCGACTGAATGAGTCCTTCGGTCAACCAACTATCAATCAATCGAACATATTAACCAACTATCAATCGATCAAACATATTATTTGGTTAGCCGAATATCGGTCGACTGATCTAAATGAATCGGTCAACCAAATCTAAAAATGTCACGTTATATAGACCCTTCTTCCTCTTTTTCCCCCAACTCTTCTCTCTCTTATTTCTCTCGCTTCATCTGCCATTATCGACGTTCTCAGAGCTTCTATGATGCCGCTCCTCCGTTGTTGATCTGCAAAAACACAAGCTTCTAGCTTCTAAGATCTTAAGCTATTGTCCTCCTCTCCCTTCTAGCTTGAAATAGCTCTTTTTGCGGCTGTCTCTCCTTTCCATCAACTGTCTTGGGTGTCCCTCATCTCCGGTGAATGCCAGGTGTCTCCAAAGCCATCCATGTGATCCTGGTAATGGGCTAATCTAAAGCCCTCTCTTATTTAGCTTCAAATGAACCTAGTTTGCATCAATTTTAGATTTCTAATATCTTAGGGTTTTCGGACATGGGAATTCAGTGTTGAATTGAGAAATTAGCCTGAATTTCTTATATTTTCTTGCAATTAGAAGTGTAATTAGGGCTATAGAACATTCAATTGCATGTTCATACATAGAATTTTGATTTTCCCCAATTTTCAGATTTCTGTAGTTAGGGTTTACTTGAATTTATGTCTATTTTTGTGATCTTTCTAAAATGGACCCTTTTAAACTTCAATTATATGTTCATTTAATTTTTTATGCAGTCAATTGCATTTAATTTAACTTAATTTTGAAATTTCCAAAATTTAGATTTGTAATTAAGGGTTTAACTAAATTTCTAGTTGACGTATAGAATTTTCAGTTAAAAAAACTCTATTAAATATTTTTCTTAAGGCTTTTGATAAATGAATTTCTCTCAATTTCCAAAATTTCATATTTTTCGTAATATGTCTAAAACCTATTGAAGTTAAATTTTCACAAGTCTATGTGATCTCTTTTATTAAATAAGTTTTCAATCAAATCAAGGTTTTAAGAGTTTTTAATTGTGAGATTAATATGCATTTAAATTTAATTTATTTTAACTTGGTATCTTCAAAATGTCTTCAACTTTTAGAAAAATTTTCAAATAAGTTAATTATTATAAAATTTAAGTTTGTTTAACTTTCTATTACTCGTAAGCATAGCATGCTCATATAAAACCTTATTTGACTTTGACCCTTTCAAAAACCATTTAGTCACCCTTGATTAGTTTTATCTATAGGTTGTGTGATTAATTCTATCAGTTAGAAGTGTTCATACGCTTCATCTATTCCTAGAGCTTTTTTAGGTGTTTTCTATCTTTTCAAAACCTTTATTTTCTACTTAACTTTTTACATTATGATTAGGACTCGAGGCGACAGTACTTCCAGGGGTAGGATATTTTCTTATAGCTATTACCTAGATATTGCTTCTAATGAATTCCAAGACTATGATTATAAGAAACTGTCAGAAAATCATTTTATTTCACCTACCCATCTAGATACTTTCAAGGAAAATGACATGGTTCAGCTTTTTATTGATCAAGGGTGGGAGCTTATCCTTACCCTTACAGCTAAAATTTGTCTCACAATTGTAAAACTATTTTTCTGCAATCTTAGAAAAATTAAGGAGAATGATGAATATATCATCTACTCCAAAGTAGACAATATTCCTATTCGTCTATCAAGAGACATAATTGATAACATCTTTAGTATCCACATTCCTTCTATGTTCTCTCATTATGATTGTATGTCAAAATTTGATACCACCCACTCTTTAGTAAAAAGAGTTTACAATTTTCGAGTTAGAAAGTAAAGAGGGCATTACTAAAAAACCTAAGGATGTTAGAAATCCGAATGCCATACCAAAATTCTATCACCTTTTCATCAAATATAATTTCTTCTTTACTAGTCATCATTACAATGACCTAGGCTACGGTGACCTTTGGTTTTTGTCTACCTTTATACTTGGTGAAAGAATCCATTTAGAAGATTTCATCTTACATAATATGATTCATTTTATCCGAGGTAAGAAAAGAGGCTAACATATTCCATATACCTTGATTCTTGACCACATCTTCCAGTATTTTCACATTCCTCCTATGGAAGATGACTTTGAGCAATACTCCTTCTTTGTTCATAACTCTCTAAAGCGTATGGGTTTTCAAACTGTTGGTCATCATATGACTCGACCTCATCAGCGGCATCATTTAATTTCCCTTACTGATGCTGATGTGCTTGTTCTATCTATAATGACTCTGTCTATATCTGAGCCCCTTGATGATGATGACACTATTACTGTGCTAGCCTATTCAGCATCTATTACTAGTTCTTATAATGTTGAGACTGCCATAACTACACTTCATCACAAGGTGGACCACTTGACAAGTAGGCTCGATGAGTACAACACCTTACTACAAAAGCACAACTACTTATTATAACATATTTTCTCTAGACTTCCTCCTCCATTACATTCACACACTTAGCATTTATATCTTGTTTTTGTATTGATCCTTGTGCTATTTTTGATTTATGACATTTCACTATTTATGATATTGACTCTTTCTTATGAAAGCCTTTGAACAATTACGTATGTTTGCCTTTAATCTCTTTCACTTGTGCATTGATTTATTTTGTACTTGATCTTATGATAATACCTTTTTGGTGATTCTAAAAAAGGGGAGAAATGTATGACAAAAGCAATGGATATATGCTCTTTAATATGTTAATAAAAGAAATTGATGTATGTTTTTGTAATAAGTTATGGGGGTTAATCATTTGAGGGAGAGTTAATTATTTGATATGATATTATCGTATGATTTTAAATTGAAAAAAATGTTAATAACTGTTACTACCTAACTTTGCAACATTTAGGTTGGAGCTTTATGATATGTTTTATTATTTATTGTGTTTATTATATTGCTTAGTTTTGTCATTACCAAAAAGATGGGAGATTGTTGAATCAAGAATGGTTCCACCTTATTTTGGTTATGACAAAATAACCTTTACTACTAATGTGTGTGTTTCTAAGTGTGCTTGAAAGATAGGTTGAATAAAGTTCAAGTTGACCAATTAAGAAGTCCTGAAGAAGAAAATGAAGAATCATATGAAGACTCAAATTTGAAAAAGAAGTTTAGACTAAGTTTATATTTGTTTAATGTAAACTTTACTTAGTTTTATTTTGATGTTCTCAAGAGGTTCATATTTAACCATTCATACATGCATATTTTAGAATATGCATATAGGTGCATAATCAAGAGGTTTTATGTGTTTCAATATGATTAAATGTGAATAACCCTCTTGATCATTGTTTCAATTAATTAGGAAAACATAAAGATATTAAGTAATTAATATAAATAATTATTATATTTAATATTGAATATATATGTTTGGCTTTCTAGAAATGGTTAAGTAGAGATGTTTAAAGTGAAATGTTTTATGTTTGGTTAATGTTCATTTGGCTATCTGTGTGGTTTTAGGTTGTTTGACCGAATAAATGTGGTCGGTCGATCGAATGATAGACGAAGATCTATCGGTTAACTTAATGACTATATCTATTGACCGAAGCAAAGGGCGAATGCCTATTAATCGACCGAACCAAGAGATTGGTCGATCGAATATAGACACGGATGTCTTGTAATGTTATACAATGGATAAAAATAATAAATACTGGACCGTTGAGTTTTGTCCATTGAACAAACGGTAATATTACCATTGTACAACAGATACATAAGAAATGTTACGTATAAATAGGCTGGTCTGTGTTATGTTAATATAAAGTCGAAGATGCAATAAAAATGAGTAGATATCATTTTATTTTAAGTCTTACAAAGAGCTTATTAAGGTTTATTGTTAAAAGTTTTTAGCTCATCATTTTATCAAGTGGTCGTGTGAATTTGTCTTTGAATATTAACCGTTTACACTTGAGTTTTGATCTTTTGTGAATGTTTTTTGCATATTTTTCTTGTGTGCATCATTTTATTAAAAAACCTCTTTTTATTCACCAAAGTGAAATTGAGGTAAGGAATTTTTTGGTGTATTATTGTCGAGTGAAATTAAGAAGTTATTCTTGAGCTTAGGAAAAAAAATTTAATGAAAGGTTATCCTTTAGCTTATAAATAGGAGTGTATTAATCGTTGTATTCTTGTTGAAAGTGCAATAAGAACAAAATCTCAATAGTAGTATTGTGGACTAGATTAGGAGCAAGTGAATAGCTCTAAATCAGAATAAATCACAATATATTTCTTCTTTCTTTATTCTTTTATTTTCTGCATTTATATTATTACATCTTTTATGATTGGATGAACTTGTTTATACTTTTTTTCTAGAGAAATTAAACTTTTTGTTTCTAAATTCTAATTTACTCCTCTCTTAATGCTATAACGAATCCAACAAAAGGTGTAAGACTACAAATATTCAGGATAACCCTATTTTTAATTCTGAACCTTTCACAATTTTTTCAATTAAATCCTAAATTTTTCACAATTTTTTTCTATTAAGTCTTATAAGGACTGCTTTTAATTAATTTGCATATGTATATAACTTTAATAGAAAATTTTAAAGGAATAAGACTCAATTGAAAAAATAGTAAAAAATTTAAAACTACAAATATAGTTATTTCATTAACCAACTAAAACCCATGTTCGATTTAAATAAATATGTTCAAGCAATCGCAAATCAATTGAAAAAAAATGTAAATAAGTTCCATTCATCACCTTATCCACAATTTCTTCCATCAGATTATGTTTGATTAACATAAGTACTACTTAAAAAATTGAATCGAACCGATCAGTTTAACATAATTTATTTAAAACCTATTGATTTATTAGTTTATATTTTCTTTAAAATCCCGCAAATAAAAAATTGGCATCCTATAAATAAAAAATTAGTTAATTTTTATTTAAACAATTCTTTTACCGTGAATTGCCATGTCGACCGTTTTTCAACTTCAACCTTACCCCTCCTCACATCTTTTTCTTTTTTTTTTCTATTTTTTCCTTCAATCTCTTTTTTCCCCTCCAAACCTACTCCCCTTTCTTTTTATTGTTTTTATTATACATTAAATCTATTAACTTCATTTATATTTATATTTTTATATGACATTATCTATTTATTCTACAATTTTTTGATATATTGTTTATTTAAGATAATAAAATAAAAAAATAAAAAAATATAATATAATATATTTTTATACTAATAAAAAATTAATAATTTATATAACTTATTATATTATATCGATTAAATATAGATTTTATAATAATTTTATATTAATTGAATCTTTAAATTTTAATTTTTTATTAATTCGGTATCCTATTTAATTTTTAAAACATTGAACATAAGCTTTAGATAGGTGAATTATTTTAAAGATCAAATATGGGCCAAATTATGAACTTTACTTTGATCAAACTCCCACAGGCCATGTGTCTCTCTGACTAGACCCACCTACATCTTCCTACCTCTGTCCATCGTCCAACGTCCGTCAGGCTCTCCCCTGTCATCATATTGAATCTCCCACTACCGTTGCCTTCTGTTCGTCGTTCCCAATGGCAGTGTTTGCTGCTAGATGTAATTTAATCCAGCAACAGACGAATTTACCACCAGTAGACGCCAAAAATAAAAAAGGATGACGTTTAGTGGCTGGTCTTACTCCAGTAGCAGAAACGACACGTCACTTCCCTTATCCAATGCCCAGATTCTCCTACATCCATGTCGGTGATAGCTTGTCAACCCAGTCATATCTACGTCAAAGAAACGTCACAGTGAACACCACATCATCTTTTATCATCTTCCACGTCGCCCGGCATATTAACACTCCATTAAATAAGTTTGAAAAATTAACGGTAAAGGATACAGTAAATTTTGTTGAGTTTAGTATCATTTCTAAATTATAGGGGATAAATAAAAAATTTTCCATACTATGAACGGTGGGATGTGATAATTCTTATGAAAAAAATATAAATTTGATAATTAAGCTCTTTTTATTTATTAAAAGAATTCATAATTACTATTTCTAGACATAAATATAATATAAATCCTCAAATGTATGAATACTGAATAGCTTATAAATACATATTTTGAATAAATTATGAGATAGCTAAGCATAATTTTTACTAAAAATAGAATTCTCACTAGCTTACTATTTGCCTGGAAGGTGTTTCCCTTTTGCATCAAATTACATGATTTTTTTTTTTTGGGTAGTGATTATTATTGACTATTATAAATAAAGTGTTTAACTTATTCCTTATGTATTGATAGATAACTTAAGATATATAAAAATGATTTAGATAATTTTACTTAACAAAATTTTTTCCTTATATATTAATAAATAATTTAAAATATACAAAAATAGTTTTGATAATTTTATTAATAATAAACATCAATAATCATTAAAAATGCCACCAATGACCAACCACTTATTATTTCCTTATATCTGTTCTGATAAGGTGGGGGCAAAGTTTTTGGTAGATCCCCCGACATCGGTAGTTTAATATTGTTGTCAAGTCTTTTTCGTTGGCTCTGGTTGTTTTCGGTTATTTTCATTTTTACTTTTACTTTTTTATTTTTTAAAATATAAAAATTAAAAATAATACAAAAATATAAAAATAATACATAAAAAGAAAAAAATGAATTAAACCGATTAAAATACACTTTAAATTCATTTTGTGAGTCTTGGAATCAAAAGATCGAAAATTTTATAGGTTGATATTATGGGTAGTCTCTAAAATTTTTTAAATTATGATTAATTTTTTATTATATTTTATTTATTTGGATTAATAAATTTTTAACACTTATTTATATTACATCAATAAAATTTAATAAAAAATTGATAATTAAAAAAATAATAATATAAAAATTAAATTAATAATTTTTAAAGTAATAATTTAAAAAATTACATGAATTATCGTGATATTAACTCAATTTTTACGGAAGAAACTGTCGGCAGTGGAGTGAATTGGTAAAGTTCCGTCACCAACTTTTCCATTCGGTTACTAAAACGATAAAAGTATCCAACTTCATGAATTGATGACTAGGGCGTAATGAGCTGACATGGACATGATGATTCACCATTAATTCGGTTTTGTACGATTACAGGTGCTTTACATGCAAAGATTTTTGCTTCGTTTTCTGTTCCTAATAAACTAGGAAGATCACAATGCTTTGATGAGAAATGAACTTAAAACCCTTTATAAGCCATCTCCTTGTTCAGGTGTCCTCTAACCATTAGTAGGAAAAAGAAAAAAAACAAAACAAAATGGGACAAGAGCTTCATGTAGTGATGCTTCCATGGAGTGCCTTTGGTCACATGATTCCATTCTTTTATCTCTCAGTTGGCTTAGCTAACTCAGGAGTGAAAGTTTCCTTCGTATCAACCCCAAGAAACATACAGAGACTCCCTCAAATCCCTCCAGCTCTTGCAAACTTAATGCACTTTGTGGAGTTCTCCATGCCAACTTTAGATACTAAGCTCTTGCCACTAGGAGCAGAGGCTACCGTGGACATGGAAGCTGACAAAATCCCGTACCTAAAGAAGGCGTACGATCTGCTACAACATCCTTTCAGACGATTTATAGCTGAGCAACGTCCAGATTGGATTATCATCGACAATATGCCTTACTGGGCTGCACAAGTAGCCATTGATTACAATGTTTTACTAATGCATTTCTCAGTTTTCTCTGCTGCTACATATGCTTTCCTCGGACACCCTCGGGCCTTGACCCATGATGGTCGAAAGAAACTGAGACCATCTTTTCAGAGTATGACGTCAAAGCCATTTTGGGTTGATTTTCCCTCTGCTGTAGCTTTTCGAAATCATGAGGCTTTTGGTATGTATGAAGTATTATACGCAGAAAATGCTTCTGGGATATCCGATGCTGAAAGGATACATCGTATACTCCATGCATATCATGCTATGGCCATACGTAGTTGTCCGGAATTTGAAGGTGAATATATAGATTTGTATCAGAAGATTTCAGGGAAACCTGTGGTTCCTGTAGGTCTATTGCCTCCTGAGAAAGCAGAAGGGAGAGAGGTCACTAGTGGTTCATGGGATGAAATATTTCAATGGCTTGAAGAGCAAGAGCCGAAGTCTGTTGTGTTTGTGGGGTTTGGAAGTGAGTATAAGCTGAGCAAAGATCAAGTTTACGAGATTGCAAACGGGCTGGAGTTGTCAGGATTGCCATTTCTGTGGGCACTAAGAAAACCTTGTTGGGCTGTTGAAGATCTAGATGCTTTACCTCCAGGATTTGCTGAAAGAACGTATCAAAGAGGGAAGATTTGTATGGGATGGGCACCACAGTTGGAGATATTGGCACATAGTTCCATAGGAGGATCTCTCTTTCATTCAGGTTGGGGTTCTGTAATTGAAACCCTGCAATTTGGTCATTGCTTGGTATTGCTGCCATTTATCATTGATCAACCTCTGAATGCGAGGTTACTGGTTGAGAAGGGATTGGGAGTGGAAGTAGAGAGAGATGAAGATGGATCGTTTAGCAGCCATGGAATTGCTGAAGCTCTGAAACTAGCTATGGTGTCAGAGGAAGGGCAAACATTGAGAATTCGCGCACAGGAGGCTGCCAACGTTTTTGGGAATAGCAAGTTGCATAACGAGCATTATATTGGTAAATTTGTGGAGTTTCTTAGAGACAGGGCACATCTGAAAACTGTGTCATGACACAGAGCTCAATCTAACTCTCACTTGCAGGTGAAATGGAAGCTAACATGTCTGTAAAGTGGTTGACGTGCTTCCGTAGTTGTCAGGGTTAGATCTTGAAACCCTGTGTACCCAATAAGAGGAAAAAAAGAAAATTGTTCACACTGTCTAAATGGATCAACAATTATGTAATGATTGACTTGGTTAGATTTTCGCTAGAGCAATCAACACAAATGGCGGTAACTAAGGGACAATAGCCACCAATAATTCCTTTTAAAATAGACAGTTTGCAAGAACAAAATTGACCCTTAAGCTTTTGCTTCAGGCCAGGAGTGACTGGTTACAGCGGTGAAGAGCTGATCTCATGGGAATATATTGCAAGAAAAGAAAGAGAAAAGGTCGAGTAGAAATCTAGAGAGTGAAGGGATGTTTAGAAGATTTAGAAGAGAGAAAGTGGAAATTTTGGCAGGAAAGCTCTGTCAGCTGAGTCATTCTAATCAATCTATCCCAAAATACTTGGAACCTGACTAATGGTCGTGTGGTTTATTGAGAGGGGATGCTTAAGACATTCAGTAATTTGACTATTAAAAAAAAAAGGAGTTAGAACCTGGAAGCACTTATTAGAAATAGAGTTATCTCAGGCATTTTATATGCACGTCAAAACTTGCTCAGACAAATTTTCTTCTCAAATTCAGTTCTCAAACTATGAGGTCATATAAGTTCAGACCCAGAATTCTGCCTATTCAAGCTTGTGGAGGGTAGAGCTTTACAAACAATATTCAGATTCATCTATAGAAATTGAAACCAAAACAGCTTGAGACGAGGACAGTGACCGTGTGTGCAATCTTCAGACAGTATGATGAAATCCAGCATATTAAGAGCAGCAAGGTTTCTGATTCCACTATAACAAGCACCTCATTCCAGGACGACAGCAATGAGCCACATTAAGACCAGGTCTGACCCAATGCAACGCCATGCTTTTTTATTATCTCCACTGCTTGAAGGAGAATGTCCTGTTGGGTGGAGTAAAGCTCATCTTTTTTCTGAAACACAGAACAGGAGGGCAGCCTCAGAAAGATGAATAGAGAAACACATGCACAGTGAACATAAACTTGAAAAGAAAGAAGACAATTCGATCATCAATGAGTAAAAGTGATCTTCAGGAAAAGTGTAACACTGCCCATGAAGAGAGTCCGTAATGTTGCTGCTAATAAGAGATGTAATAGGTAGTCAATTTGGTTCTCACAAGACACATGCACAGTGAACATAAACTTGAAAAGAAAGAAGACAATTCGATCATCAATGAGTAAAAGTGAGCTTCAGGAAAAGTGTAACACTGCCCATGAAGAGAGTCCGAAATGGTGCTGCTAATAAGAGATGTAATAGGTAGTCAATTTGGTTCTCACAAGACAACTCCAGAAAAATTTAGAACAAATACGCAAAGTTTCAAAGTGGTATTGTGTAACAAGTTTTTTGGAAATCCAATCAGATACACAAATAGCAATTTGGCGCACCTTTAACAGCTCAGTTGAATCTGATTGTACTTAATCTTTTTGATAGGAGAATATAATTCTTATAGTTTCAATATAGAGTCATTCACAAATAGCTTTAAAAAAGTAACTGAATTCCTCACACCATAGCAACTGATTTCAATCTCTGAAGAAACTTGACAAACATCTAAGCAATCAGAAAAGTAACTGAAATAGACCAACAGAAAAGAAGTTCCACCATATGTTTGAGATTGCATCCAAGTGTCAACTCTGCAAACGAACTTTCTACTCCAGACAAGAAACAGTAAGGAGCTTCCCTTGCCAAAAAGACCTTTGGGTTCAACTTCAG
>JAOXYD010000004.1:2608717-2624344 GCA_028565735.1 Pinacopodium congolense | reverse complement strand
AAGGATAGTAGCAGTTCTAATACCAAAATGTTAAGGCCCAAAACAATGTCATAGAAAAGCAACACAAACTGTTTGTGTATTCAATACCAAAAAAGATAAACAAGGCAGTTTCGAGAGGTGTCCCCTCTCCCACGAGTATAATCACTAGTATGATAATTCCATGATGATGTTTCTACCAAAATATTCTACTTATTATAGGTTCTTCCTCTCTCTCACTGACTACTAATGAATTCTGACATATTCTAACAAATATGACATATCATCAAATGACCCACAAATGCCCCTCCTAGATACAAAGTTAATCGGTCGAAAATGCTAAGTATGTTTCTTCCTCCTGCTATATGTGACGAATGGGAAGCTTATCACATAACCGGTCTAGCTATATGAAGACAGTAATCGTTGTTTCTTGTATAGGTCAGTGGGAAATTCCAGTCACTTAAATAGTGTAATGTACTTGTTGACTGCTGTTTTCTGTTATCAATTTGTTTTTGTGCAGTATATAAGCTTTGATAATTGATAGGTAAATGCTTTCCTGTAATCCACTGACTGTTTAATTCTATTTATAACTAGTTAATATAGAATCTTTCTGTATTTCAACCTTGTTGCATTCAATTGGCTTCACTTTGATGCTAGACTGCGTAAAATTTTTCTGTGATTGCGACCTTGACAATTACAACAGATCCATATTTCTGCTCGACCATTTTTTTTCAACCTTGAAGAACTTTAGCCTCAGGAGATTGTGTATGAAACAAATTGATGGCTAGAGCCCAGGTCTTGAAATGCAATCTGGAATGCTTTATATAGAGAGGCAAGCCGTTTTCTTGCAGATGGTTTGCTGTTTCCGGTCCCTTCAAATGTTTTTCCAATTCACAATAGTTTTTCATTTCTTCTTGGGGACCATCTATAGTAAGAATCCTTTGAAGATGTGCAATCATTTGTTCTGTTAATTGCCAATTAATCTTTCTTGTTCTTTCTGGGCCATTAATGTTGTGAAAACTTCACTTTAGACATCTCAATGGACTTGCTTTGTCTTTGTGTCTGCTTGATGCAGCTTCTTGATTAAAATCTGCATGCCTCCCTTTCGAACTGCCGTAGGAAAATTATAGTAAATGAAAATATTTGGAATATATTCTTAGTAAACATAATGTAATTAAAAACAGTACATCTATTAGATAATCACATAATGCAATTAAAAGCAGTTGATTTATTAGCTAACCATATCACTAAAGAAAATTCAGAAATGATCTCTACGTTTGACAACATCTAAAAATATCATTTTATAAAAATATAAAATAGTAATCCATTAAAAATTACAAATTATGTAAAGAAAATATTAAAAATGAATTAGTATTGTAGTAAAACAAATTTTTTCTCAATCGATATGGTTTGTAAAATATGTAAAAGATGCCTTTTCAAGATCATGATTTTGAAAAAAAAAAAATTAAGAGAACACTTTTATTTGTTGTTTGGTATCGTTGTTGATTGTAGTTTTTATATTAATTTTTGTATGTTGTTTTTGGTTTTTATATTAATTTTTTCAGTTTTTGTATTGTATTAATGTGTTATCTTTGTCGATTTTTGTACTATATTTTTTGATTTCTATATTTAACAAAACAAGAAACTAGAACCTGATATTGAAGCCAAATCCACTTTTAGACCTTCCCAAGAATAGTTGTAAACTTATCCTAAAGAGAACACTATATTAGATCAGTTAATTTATAATGCCTTATAAACTTTTATCTGTGATCTCTTTACTACCTTAGTATACTTACGAGTCATGTCAAATTTTGTTTTATATGTCTATATTGCAATGAGTTAAAGATTATGCTCTATATACATAGTAAATCATAATTTCTATACTTATGGATCTCAGTCATTTTGAGCTAATCAATTTCAGATAATCAATCAAAAAATTACATCAACATATTGCATTTGATCATGTAAAGAATCTTATCCGTAAGAAAAGTATACTATCAATGTTGATAATGGGTCGACCACACCAAGATCTCAACCCATTTCTTTTTAATCTGAATTTGAGTTCGATTAAATTTACTTTAACCTACTAATTTTGGATATCTGAATTTAATTAATTTATTATAATTAATAAAATATAAAACTGTTATTTTAAAACATATTTAATTGGGTTGTGAATTTTAATTTTTTATTGTGATTTTTGTATTTTTATATTAATTATATGTTTTTTTCGATTTCTTTACTATATTAATATATTTTTAATTAATTTTTATATTTTAAAAAATAAAAAATAAAAACTAAAAATTAAAGTGAAACTAAACAAGTCCTAAATTTTTACTTACAATTTGTGAATAAAAAATTATCATAATAACAAGACTACTCGGCACTACAATTATCAATCAATCTAATTATATTTAAATATTTAAATTCGATCAAATTAAATTAACTTGGATGACGCTTCAAGTCCCTGCGATGAGGCAACTTTGACATTCACGGACACATCAGAGTCACCGGACACACGCCACCACACGTTAAACACACGATCCACACAAGCCACCTGCTCTCAGACACGGGTCTGGATGCCCGAATCCACCACCTCGGATTCTCCAACTCTTCAAGCTCGTCACTGGCTACCATTTTTTGGGTTGATTTTTAAGAACATTCTAATTGCATCATAAAAATTCCGTAACAGCATTCTTTAATATCATTCCTTCTCACATACGGTGTGCTTGGCTTGGCATGTGCAGTGAAAGTGATGGGGATGAAGTTGCATGAAGCATGAAGCATGCAGCAATGGAGCCTTCAGATAAGTAAACACATCCACCGCTTGGAAGTAAACAATGTCAAGTTGGTTCAGTCCCACCATTTGTTTTCCACTTTGGCCTCACAATCTATCGCTAATGTAACTAAAAGAACTAAAATAAACGTTTGACTATTTGATAGCTACTGTTTTCAAATGAGCTAATGAAGAGGTACTTGCAGACGACCACTCTCTCAAATCTCATAGATTATACTATACTAAAAAAATGGTAAGGACTAAATGTATTTTAATTTTTAATCTAAGGGTTTTTATTTTAAATTTTCAAATTTTAATTCAAATTTTAAGCTTTTTTAATCATTTTATATTAATAATTTTGTTTTTATCATTCACAAAAAAATTTATTCATACTTAAATTAGGTATATAAATATCAATAATGGACGTATTTAATATATTTAAATATTATGTAAAATTTTTACTTAATAACAGTAAATTTACAATTAAACGACATTAAAGAACCCTAAAACATTTTAATTAATTTCTTCTCTCATTCACATAAGCAAATCCGTCTCATTTTCAAGATTAAACAATTTAGTTTAAGGATTGCAAATTTTTGTTATTTTAAAATAATATTAATTAAAAAGTAAAAAAATTAGATTGAAGTTTGGTTATTAGATCCAAAATTGGCCAATTGCAACTTGGAGTCATAACTTTATCTCTATTGTCAAGCTACCTATAAAATATTGCCCTAAATGTTTATATATATATATATATATATATATAAGTTCATATCACCATCAAATTTCACACATATTTTCCCTGAATCTTGATTACTTGATTGGTAGAAAGATCAGATGGAGCCAAATGTGGCGACACAATTGCCTTCTCCTTCTCAAAACCAGACCAGCAAGGTTCGGACAACCATCAAGCTAGTGCTTTGCATGGTGTTGCTGGGTTATCTGATTCTGTGGATTATGATGCCTACTAACACATATAAGCAGATATGGTCACCTAACATCAAAGCAAAAGTCAGTAATTCTACTTATTTCGAAACACAAGGTATGATGATAACTTGTTCTTCCTCTTAAAATCTCTTTCAAATGGTTCTCAGCAACCAAAATTTACATGTATTAATCCTTCTTCCAGGAATGACATTACTGCTTTACACGTTTCCCATTCTCTTTATCGCTATATTGGGCTGTATCTATCTCCACCTGGGAAAAAAATCGAACGAGATTGGACTACAAAGGTAACTAGCAATCTGTTTTATGTGATAGGTTTCCAACTTATGTCCTCCCAGATGATGGGAACTAATGAAATGAATTGTGTGTTTAACAGAAACCGGTTGGCCAAATGGAGAAGCCCGATGCTCGTAAAAGGACCACTCGGGATTGTTTCAGGCATAGAGATAGCTTTCCTGATAATGTTCATAACACTACTGATTTGGTCTCTGTCAACTTATTTACATGTCAGCTTCGCCACTGTAACACCACAATCAGCTGAAAAGAATGGAGAGAAAGTGTAAGAAACTTCACAAAACTTCAAAATTTTTTCTCTTTTGTAATGCCAATAACCGTGGAACTTGTTGATGGGTTTTTAATTTCAGGTGGGAATCTAAATTGGACAACGCAGCTTTAAGGTTAGCTCTTGTAGGAAACGTATGTCTAACACTTCTCTTCTTCCCGGTGGCTAGAGGGTCATCGGTGCTGCCACTCTTCGGCCTAACCTCAGAAGCTAGCATTAAATACCATATATGGCTAGGCCACTTGGTCATGACATTCTTTACTTCTCATGGTCTGACTTTCATCGTCTATTGGGCTGTTACAAATCAGATTTCAGAGGTACGTTAAAATTGATTTACTGAATAAATATTTATAATGTGATATCATTAATAACCATTATATAATCTCTCTTATATATTAATAAATATATATGAGAACCAAAATAATAATAATAATAATAATAATAATAATGACTGTACGAGAACCACCAAATATTTTTCAAATTGATTTCATTCATTGTCAACAGTTTTTGGAAAAAAAGAAGACATCAAATTATTTAATAACTTCTATCCTCAACTTTTATATTTGTCTATAACATCGTCCAGATGCTGGTAAGGGGCTGTTTGAATTCGATTTAACTTTAGGATTTAGTTTTTAAATTTTATAAATACAAAAATTAATAAAGAATATCACAAAAATCGAAAAAAAAAATACTCTAATACAATACAAAAATCGAGACAGATAACACAAAAATCTATAAAAATATTCAAAATTCAATAAAAAAATACAAAAATTACAACAAAAAACTACATCTAAAAGCTCAATCAAATATCTCTTAAAAGTTGGAACTTTAAAAACTCTTCGTCCTAAAAGTATATGTTTCTAAAAGAAAGTATTATATAGATATTAATCTAAGAGCCTATTTAATTCAGTTTTCTATTTTTGTTTTTATGTATTTATATTTTTTATATTTTTGTACTATTTTTTATTTTTATTTTATTTATATATTATTTTTTATTTATATTATTTTTCTTTTTTCATATTAAAAAAAGAATAAAAATCGTTTCTAAAGAAACCCCTAGTAATTTTTATTTGTTTTAAAAATAGAAATAAATCATTTCCAAAACAAACCCTTAAGAGTTGTTTTGGTTCATCCTTTCATTTCCCTTTTTTTGTGTTTTTTTGTTTTGTTGATAAATTTTCGATTTTTATGTTGTATTTATATATTTATATATTTTTGTACTTTTTTATTTTTATATTTTAAAAATAAGCAATAAAACCTAACATCCCCTTAGTAATTTTTATAATTATCATGATTCTTATTTACTAATTTACTTTTCTATATTAACAAATAATTTTTATAATATATATGAATATTTTATTATACAACAATTATGATATTCAGAAAAGTTATAAATTAATGCTCATTTATTATTTTCTCTTTTTAAAGTTTGTTTTCTGTGTTCGGTTTTTTCCCTTTTTCTTTTTCGTTAAAGTATTGTTTAGATTTGCATCTATACGATTAAAGTGGCTTTTGGAAGAGGTATCCCTCAAGTCAACTATCTATGGTTGTTGTAAAGTAGGTCCTATGTTTTGTTTGATGTCAACGTTGTTGTGGCAGTTTTTTTTGTTTTACTTCACTTTTTTAGTACTGTTTTTTTATTATCATCCATGAAGAAACCAATTTTGTCTCATCCTTTTTGCTTTTTCTGTTGAGAAAAATCAATTGATGGTTAGAAAAGCTCTCTAAGCATTGACTTTTTGGGTTGGATATCCACATGGTAGGCTCCATTAAAGAAATACTTTATTATCTAGGCTAATTCTAACAATAATATATTCTTTTACCTTTTATTTCAAGTCAAGACTTACAAGTATTAAGTAAATTAGCCTTGATTAAATATCATATGAAATATTAGAAGTTATTTGTTTATTTTTTAAACATGACAGGTCAATTTGTTTTTACTGTAAAAAAATATTCAAGCTTATACTGTACTATTGACTCGAAAGAATAAAAATTTTATTATAAAACCATTTTTGAAGGGCCAATTCAATCTAAATTGATTTCACTATACTGAAATATCCGTGATAATTTTACCAAATTCACAATACATCATAGTTAAAAAAAACAGTAAATTTTCAAATTAATGTATTAAATACTATATCGGTACTCGTATCGGTACCAAATTTACCTCTAAATAGTATTGTATTGATATTGGTTAATATCGATAGTATTTCAGATAATTTTTTTAAATTATAAATTATTTTCTGAATTTTATAAAATTTGAAAAATGGTTTATAAATGTATTATATTGTGTAGTTTTTAACTTAATTTTAAACTTAAAAAGACTAAAATACAAAATTTTCCTTTTAATTTTTATTTGTTTCTTGGTATCGATTGATATTTACTTGCGAAACGGTATTTGACGGTTCCGTTTTGTTTTTGGTCCAATACAAAGAGTTTCGACCGGTACCAACCAAAACGGGACGAAACGAAAACGAACACCCTATTTCAAACTCTTCTGTTCATTAATATTTTGTTAAAAAATCCTTGATTTTAGAATGATTTTAAGATCTAAAAAATTTCAAAATGGATGAATGTTTATATAGTAGCACTCTTAAAAAATTAAAATAATTTGATCCCATTTTAATGAATGTTATAGTCAAATATTAATAAAATATTAAATTTACCTTGAAATTTGAAATGTTAATCTATTTAAATTATAATAATTTCAAAAGATTTGACTGCTCCCCTTCTTTCTATTTTTTTCTTAAGAAAAAAATATGTGATTATTTTATAATAGTTATTAGTGGTTATCATAAAATAAAATATTTCAAATAATTTTTATATTATCTATTGATACTTGAAAGGTACTTGAGGTTTTTTTGTGTGATAACTACTTAAGACAATTAGGCAATTAGTCCCTTTTTTCTGCATTTACCTATGACATTTTGCCCAAGAACACAGCTAGGTATGTGGCTCGTAGGTAGTAACGATGCCATAATAAATGATAGGTATACGACGAGTAAAATATATATGGTACAAGCCAGAAAGGTGTTTCCTTCGTCAAATGTCGGCCTGCTTTTTTCAGAAAATGATTGGTTTCCTATATTGCACTATCCTTTTGCTTCCTCTTCATTCTACAGAACTAAATAGGTACATTTTCATGAATCACGCAATATTACAGATGAAGAAATGGGATAAAACTGGCGTATCAATTGTAGCAGGAGAGCTGGCTTTGTTGTCAGGACTTGCAATTTGGGCTACAACACTTCCTCTTATAAGGAGAAAGACGTTCGAACTCTTCTTTTACACTCACCATCTCTACATTCTCTTCGTATTGTTCTTCATATTTCATGTTGGCACCAGTTATGCATTTATGATGCTCTCTGGATTTTACCTCTTTATGATCGATCGTTACTTAAGGTTTCTTCAATCTCGACAACGTGTTCGTTTAGTTTCCGCTCGCATTTTGCCCTGTGAAACCTTGGAACTCAACTTCTGTAAAAGCCCTGGTGAGATTAATCACTCAACATTCTTCTTCTTAAACTCATCCGAGATCATTCGCTTTCTTCAATCTTTTACTGTATTGGCAGGTTTGAGGTATAATTCAACAAGCATTATGTTTATAAACGTGCCTAGCATTTCCAAGCTGCAATGGCATCCATTCACTATCACTTCAAATTGCAACTTGGAACCTGAGGGATTGAGTGTTATGATTAAAAGTGAAGGAAGCTGGTCTACGAAACTATACCAGATGCTTTCATCGCCGATTGCCATTGACCACCTCGAGGTCTCAATTGAAGGACCTTATGGACCTGCTTCAACCCATTTCTTAAGGTCGCCACCATTTACAGATTATTGCAGAAGGACTTTTAACGTCTTTTGCTTAGCCATTGAAGTAAAATCGCTGACTGACTGATGATATTTATTTTTTCTATATAACTAGGCATGACAAGCTTGTGATGGTGAGTGGAGGCAGTGGAATTACTCCTTTCATATCCATAATAAGGGAGCTCATCTTTGTAAGCACGGCCAACGATGTCAAGACCCCAGAAATACTTCTAATTTGCGCTTTCAAGAACTCTTCAGAACTTGCAATGCTTGAACTTTTACTCCCAATATCAGGAACTCAATCTTCCCTATCGAATCTGCAACTGAAAATTGAGGCTTATGTTACAAGAGAGAAAGAACCCTTGAGAGATAGCTCGAAACTCCTTCGATCTATATGGTTTAAGCCTCAACCAACAGAAGCACCAATATCCACCATCTTAGGCCCTAAGAACTGGCTTTGGCTTGGTGCAATCATATCTTCTTCTTTCGTCATTTTTCTCATCATAATTGGACTTATTACCCGCTACTACATTTACCCCAGAGATCAAGATGCAGACTTCTCGAGTGCATTCAGAGTTTTTATAACAGTTTTAGTCATGTGCATAAGCATAGGGATGACAGCGAGTGCAGTTGTTCTCTGGAACAAGAAAAGAAGTATCAAGGAAGGTAATCAGATTCAGAACATAGAAATTTCAACTCCAGTTGGATCACCAGGATCGTATTTCTTCAATGCTGACAGAGAAATGGAAAGTGTACCACAAGAGTCTCTAATTCAGGCTACCACTGTTCATTACGGTGAAAGACCTGATCTAAAGAGTAAGCCATTTAATTTTCTCTTATTAACTCAGTTTTGCTCTTCTTTTTAGTGTTCTTAATTGCCTCCATTTGCCTAGTTCTGCTCTCTCCACTGCTCAATTAAACATACTGCATAATTAATGTATCATAAATTAATAACTATTACTTTTTAAAATAAAAAATTTGTCCCACTAATTAAAATTTTCGCTTCGTCCCTTTTTGATGGTGCAATCCTTTTATTGTGATTAAGCTTCCGATACGGAAATTGTCAGCTAGTCTGTTGAAATCCTTCATCTTTTTCTAATGCAGAAATGCTGTTCGAGTGCAAAGGATCAAGTGTTGGAGTACTTGTTTGCGGTCCAAAGAAGATGAGACATGAAGCTGCAACAATTTGTTCTTCGGGTTTGGCAGAGAACCTGCACTTTGAGTCCATCAGCTTTAGTTGGTGATTTTTACTATATCTGTGTAGGAAAGGGCTTTGTCATTTTCACCACAATACGGTTGATTCCTTTGTGGTGTCTTTTGTAATTGTTTCCAAGAATTGTATCTGTAATGGAAGTTTAATGGAAAAATAAATGAACTTGGTTTATCAAATAGTCTATTGCTAGGAATGAACAACAACAGACAACATTACTTGATATTGTAAATAAAAAAGTAGCAGATGACATCATCTCTTAGTAGAAATTGATAAAAGATTTGAAGAAGAGAAGATTGTATTCCATGATTTGTATTATGATTTACAAGTTCATTTATACACAAATTTGGTAGCTATAAAAGGTAATGTAATAAATAAGAATTTACTGAATATATAGAGTGATTTGACATGGCTACAAATATAGGATTTTATCTTTTCTACATATATGCTAGCATAATCTTCTCACTTGATTGCTGCAAATCTTTGATCTTATGTTTATATGTCCCCCCAAATTGATGATAGTTATCAACAACTATCAATTTGCTCATAAGATAAGAATTACGCATAGAAGACATGAGTTCAGTAAATAAGTCAACAAGTTAATCATGAGAAGATACACGAGTAAGATGAATAATATTGTCATGAACCAAACCTCGGACATAATAACAATCAACATCAATGTATTTAATGTGCTCATGGTGTGCTAGATTAGTAGCAATATTGATAGTACTAGGATTATCTCCCAAAAGAGTAGTGGGTTGTAAATAAGTAATACCAAAGTTTATGAGTAGTCGTTGGAGCTATACAATTTCAAAACTAATAGAGGACATAAAATGATATTCAATCTCAGTAGAGGATTTGGAGAAATTTTCTTGATTCTTACACTTTCAAGAGATTAGAGAGCTTCCCAAGAACACACACCAGCCTGTTGTAGAACGTCGGGTATCAACACACCTAACATAACTTTGAGTCATAATTTGCGTCAACATATGCTAGAAGAATAAGAGAGGACTTGGAAGGAAAGAATAGTTTACAATCAAAATCATCCTTTAGATAGAGAAGAATGCAATGAAGAGCTAAAAATTGTGATCTCTTATGTTGAGAAATAAATTGATTGACAACCTGAAGAACAAATGACATGCCAGAATAAGTAATAGTAAGATAAATGAGACTTCTTATTAAGCGTGGATAAGATGCAGGATCTAAGAGAGATTTACCATCATCGTGTGTTAATTTAAAATTTTGTTCCATTTGAGTGGAGTAAAATTTCTGGTTAGTGAGGTTGGCTAGATTAAGTAAGTCTTTAATATATTTTCGTTGAGTTAGAAGAATGCCATCAGATATATATGATACTTCTAACCTAAGAAAATAAGTGGGAGTCCCGAGATCCTTCATATGAAAGGAGTTTGTGAGAAATTGCTTAAATTTTGTAACTCCTTAGTAATCATCACTCGTAGTAATCATATCATCAACATAAAGAAGTATAATAATAATGTCACCATGAGAAAAATGAATAAAAATTGAGTGATCATTAAGCTTGGTTAAATTTCAGTGAAGTAAGTAGTAGACTGAAATTTCTCAAACCATGCCTGAGGTGCTTATTTAAGTCTATAAAGTGATTTCTGAGTTTGCAAACCATATTAAGATCTGCAGGAGAATATTCAAAAGGGCATTTCATCTAAACTATTTCTTTTTAATCACCATGAAAGAAAGCATTTTTCATATCTAATTGATACAGTGGCCATTGCTTATTAGATGTTACAGTAAGAAGAGTACGAATAGTAGTTCTTTTTTTCACAGGAAAAAAGGTTTCTTCATAATCAACCCCATGTTCTTGTTTATATGCTAATGCCACTAAACAAGCTTTATATTGATCAAGAGAGCCATTTAGTTTGACTTTAATGGTATAAACTCATTTACTTCCTATTACAGACATATCAGGTGATCAAGGAACTAAATCCTAAGTATAATATGTTTCTAATGCTTGACGCTTATCTTCCACTACTTTCCTCCAACATTCTTGTTCTATTTTCTTATTATAAGTAGAAGAAATTTATATATAATTTAGATTGGTAATGAAAGAATAAAAAGGTTTATACCTTAAGGAGGGTTTAACAAAGTTGGCACTAGTGGATCTTCACAATTGTGGCGGATGTGGTGTGGGATCGACAATAAAGAGGTTAGAGATAAAACCTTCAAGAACATGATCATTTGATAACAATGTGGACATTGTTCCAACATTAATTAAATCAAAATTATGAGAAGAATCAGAAAAATCATGCAAAGAGGAAGTAAATTAACAAGTGATATTAGGATTAAGAGACAAAGAATAAAAATATACGTTCTCAAAAAATGTAACATGACGAGACACACGTATGCGATAACTCAATGGATCATAGCAAACATAGCCTTTTTTTTATAACCAATAAAAACATATTTTGTAGCCTTCAGTATTAATTTATTTCATTCATGTGGAGGAAGTAACACAAAGCAAACACATCCAAAAACATGAAGACGGGTATAATCAAGTATTTTATTATGGAAAGTAAAACATAAGGATTGAATATCAATTACAGGAGAAGGTAATCGATTAATGAAATGGACAGTTGTATGTACTGATTCAATCCAGAAATGAGGTGGTACATATGATTCAAGTAAAAGGGTTTTAGCAATTTCCAAGACATGATAGTTATTTCACTCCATAGATCCATTTTGTTCTGGTGTACTAGGATAGGATTAGTAAGTTATAATGTCTTTTTCTTAAAAAAAGGATATAAGATTAGAAGCAAAAAATTCTCCACTAGAATCTGAAAGAAATATTTTAATTATTTTATTAAATTATGTCTCAATCATAGTAACAAAGGTCTTGGCTGCATTTGCTAGTTCATATTTAACTCAAAGGAAATCAACCTAAGGGAATAGAGTGAAGTGATCAATAAACAAGACAAAATATTTATAGTTAAGTTAAGATAAAACATATGAGGGACCATATAAATCACAATGTATTAGATGAAAAGGTGTATCAACTTTTTTATTACTGGGAACAAAAGACAATATAGCAAAAATTTCAAGAGTAAAACTTTAAAAATTCTTAAAAAATCATATTTAATATGTAATTTACCCGAAAGGAAATTAGAAAGAAAAATATATTATAACTTATTAACATGCGAGTGACCAAGACAATAATGTCATAGGTCTCATACTTTATTATCATGTGAATCGAAACTAAGCGATGATATTGCGAGAAACATAAAAGGATCTTATTAGTCTAAATCAAGTTGAAACAAATGTCCATGTTTACACCCCTTTATAATCACTTGTCCCATTTGAAAGTCCCACAAATCATAACCAAGAGAAGAATTTTTTTTGATCAATTAATTATCTAATGGAAACTAAATTGACTATTAGGCAAGGAACATAAAGAGCATTAGGTAGAAAAACAGATTTGTTAGATTTATTAGTTAAGAAAATAGTGCCAATTCCCTTAATAGGTAATTTTCTTCCATTGGCTGTGGTAATTATTCTATTTAAGTGATAAGTTTTACGCTTAGAAAAAGTATGTTTTTGGTCAATTATGTAATTAAAGGCAACTGAATTAAGGAACCAAGGAATAATTTTATTTCCTTTACCTAATAACTAGGAGACAAAAAATGCAAAAGAAATAGCACCTGAAAGAGTTGCTTACACTGAATCTTGAATTATCTTTTGAATTGTTTATAGTGAAATAAGAGTCTCCTTAATGTTGGATTTTTCTTCATCACTACCCATAGTAACAAATGCTAAATGACCCTGTTTATTCTTCAAAACTCTATAATACAAAATGATGTGTCCTAATTTTTGCAATAATTACATATAATACACTTTTTGCAATGTGACTGTACATGTCTAAATTCAATAAAATATTGACACTGAATATTATTTTTACCTTTGTTGTTCTGTTGTGATTGAAGTTTACCTTGTGAAGCTAAAAAAACTGCATCAACAGAGTTATATTTAGTAGGTAGCTAACCTTGTGTGTTTAGTCATGTTTCTTCAAGAACTAGAATCCCAAGAATGACTTCCATACTTAAATCACCTCGATTGATTGATGTAGCCTTTACATTTTCAAATTTAGGTTGAATTTCAATAAGGAATTGCCTCACTCTTACATGATCTCTCTCCTTCTTAATCTCTAAATATGCAGCATCTGAGACAGTATTTGAATAGATCATATCTTGTTATATCCATAGCTTTAACATTTTAACATAAAACACTATCTTGACTGAGAACAAATTTCTTGAAGATGTTTCCACATTTTTACAATAATTTTAAAAGACCACAGACTAAGCGTAATGCCAGGTTTAACTGAGTTAAATAACCACATAATAATTTGAGCATTCTTCATTCTCTATTAATTTTTGGCATTTGAGGCTACTTTTTCTCATTGAGATCCATTAAGAATATCATAATATCCTTTTGCTTCAATAAATACCTAAAATTGAATTTCCCAAAGAGAAAAATTATTTCCATTAAATTTGACAGATATCGATTAATGCTTTCTTCTGACCATATTGTCAATTTTTTATGGGTTTGGCTCAAAAGACAGTCCCACAATAGTTCTTCACCAAAGGATCAAAATGGTTCAATAACCAACAATAACTTAAATAGATGGGCCCGATCAATGCAAAATTACACAAAGAAAAAGGTAAGGGAGGACAATGATACTTATCAATCTGAATGAGTCTGGCATTTAGAGAGAAGAACAAGTCTTCTAAATGAGTAAATCTAGCTCCATAGTGATATAAAAAAGGAATTGTATTGTTACAACAAGACAATGCCTTTAGAAGATGATGTAGAATGAAAAGTCAAGTCCAAAGGATGGAAGTGTATTAACAAAGGATTTAGACAACAATAGTAAGGGAGGGGTTAGGAGTTTAAGTGAACTGTAAAGTGATAACCGGTGGTCTATTTGTTTTGGTTAAGTAGTAGAATAGTAAAGATTAGATTGTAATTTATGTGTTTGATAAAATGACTCAAAGACTGCCTAAGCCAGAACAATGGAAAAACTTGGTTCTGATACCATGATAAAAGATTTAAAGAAGAGAAGAATGTATTCCATGAATTTTATTATGATTTACAATTTATATACAAATTTGGTAGTTATACATGATAAGGTAATAAATGAGAATTTGCTGAATATATAAAGTGAATTTGTCTTTGCTATAAATTTAGGATTTTATCTTTACTGCAAATCTATTAGCATAATCTTCTCACTTGATTGCTGCAAATCTTTACTCTTACATTGATATAAATAAACTCCAGCAGAAGATACCTACAAAAAATGAATAAAACACATCGTCTATTATTGTAAATGAACAAGCAGTGCAATAGTAGAGAAAGCAGCAAAAAATTTGAAACTTTGCTATGATTTTTTATCATGTTCACATCATATGCCACTTTACACACCTAGTTAGCTTTAATATCTAATGCTGAATTAACATTCTACCACATTAATTACCACATTAACACTACATTAGTGACTTAGATAAAATTAAGAAGGGGTATAATGAAAATTTCTTAAAAGTTTAGGAAATGCTTTAACTTTTCCAAAAAATAGGAAATAAATTTAAAAAATATTCAAACTACAAAGGGGTGGTGTGTGTTATTCGTAATGGCACTTAATAGAGGGTTGAATTAGGAGCTTAAAATTTTTTAAATTAAAGTCTAAACTACTTAAACTTATTCTTTCTAATAGGAGTCCCTAAAAAATAATTCAAATTATATGAAAATGATATGCTAATTATAATTTAACAATTCAAATTAAGATTATTCAAAATCAATCATAATATGCAAAAAGATTAAGAGAAGTAGGGTGGAAAGATACATAACGATTTTTAGTGGTTCGGCTAATCAATCCTTAGCCTACGTTCACTCGCTAACTCTTGTTGAAAATTTTACTATATCAAATGATTTTATTTATTCAAGTGAAGACTAACCCCTACAAATCTTTCTTTAAAAGAAGAGTAATACAATATAATCTTCTTTTAAGTGGGTGAAGAGAAATCTAATAGAAAATCTTTCTTCATGAAGGGTTAAAGGTAACCCCATTCCATACTCAAAATTAATAATTTTAATCATAAAAATGAGCCCCTAAAAATTAATCTAACAATTTCAACTTGAACACATACTATCTCAATTACTTGCTTAATCAAAACAATAGCTAAAAAGGTTCACACTATGAATTCTTACTTAAATACCATTCATTTCTCTCAAACTCATTCAACCAACTTAAGAATTCAATTAGTGCTCTTATAAATATTAAACTAGGATAAAGATTGTTTATAACCACTTAGACTAGTTATTTATAAGTTT
>JAOXYD010000004.1:2584790-2604752 GCA_028565735.1 Pinacopodium congolense | reverse complement strand
ATGTGGCTAGGTAACTTGGTCATGATTTTCTTCACTGGCCATGGTATAGCTTATATCGGATATTGGGTTCTTACCAACCAGGTTTCAGAGGTAATTCCAGTTTGATCTTTTGTCATTTTTGGCCATAAGAAAATGAAGTTTGATTTTTTGCCTTTTTTGGCCATAAGGAAAAATGTCATCTCTTTTAATTAATGGGTACATCAAAATAGCTGAGCTCATAATCACTACACAACAGATAGTTCTTTTTCAGAACGTTGGAAACTTCTTGCTTCACATAAATGATAGACACTCTTAAATGTCTATTATTGACTTAAACACTTATAGCATGAAATATTAGGATAAAATCGGATCTTCTTTTGTCCAAGTGTATTCGTCCAAGATGTCTAGGTAATGAGACTCATGACTTATCCACCTTTGCATACTTCTTTTTAGACAGAAACCTACCTTAAACTTTTATATAAGGTATTATTTAATTGAATTTCTGTTTCTCGTTTCTTTTTTTTTAATACAGGAATAAAAAAATAGTGTAAAAATACAAAAATAACACATTAATACAATACAAAAATTCTAAAAATAATATAAAAATCCAAAAATACATAAAAATAATAAAAAACCACAAAAATCACAACAAAAAATTATAACTAGCAACCCAACTAAATATGTCTTAAATAAAATCATTATTTAACTAAAAGTTAACGATGGGAGAGGCACGGGCACTTGTTAAATAAGATCCCTTATTGTATGAAATTTTTTTCATCTTCTTTTCTTTAATTAATATCTTTTGTTTCCAAGAGTTAATTTCTTTAATCATACTTCCAATTCTATATAATAAATTGTGATATTATTAAAAATACTAAATTACTAACTTTGCAATTTTCTAGACTAGATATTCAGACTTTTGGAAATGTAAACTACAGTGAACTATATTTTAACTCATAATTTAAATTAACATATGTCAAATGTATTTACTTTAAAAATAAGGACTTATTTTAATTGACATAAAGTTTAGATTGACTAAAATTTTAGAATAGTATTTAATTTCAATGATTAGTTCTTATTTAAATATATCAATTAGATCTATTTAAAACTTACAGGTCATAAATTTTAGTCTGAGATTAAAAAAATTGCATTTGATTAAATATATAAGTATAAGTTAACATCTCAATTGAAACTTAATTATTATCCAACCAATTTAAATTTAGCTTTGTCATGAATGATATAGATTTTCAAATGGGACAAAAGTGGCATATCAAACTTAGCAGGAGAGTTATCTCTGTTGGCTGGATTTGCGATATGGGCAACAGCACTCACTTGTATAAGGAGAAAGATGTTCGAGCTCTTCTTTTACACTCACTACCTCTACACTCTCTTCGTCTTGTTCTTCATCTATCATGTTGGCATCAGTTACTCTTTTATCATGTTCCCCGGCTTTTACCTCTTTTTGGTTGATCGTTATCTGAGGTTTCTTCAATCACGAAGACGTGTTCGTTTGGTTTCTGCTCGTATTCTTCCCTGTAAAACCGTGGAACTCAACTTCGCTAAAAGCCCTGGTGAGATTAATCACTTAACATTCTGCGAGATCATTCTGCTTTCTGCAATCTTTTACCGTTGTTTTTCCTGATTTATGGGCAGATTTTAGGTATAATCCAACAAGCATTATGTTTATAAACGTGCCTAGCATTTCCAAGCTGCAATGGCATCCATTCACAGTCATTTCGAATTGCGACTTGGAACCTGAGACGATGAGTGTTATGATTAAAAGTGAAGGAAGTTGGACTACAGAGCTATACGAGGAGCTTTCTTTCCCCATTGCCGTGGACCATCTCGAGGTCTCAATTGAAGGGCCTTATGGACCTGCTTCAACACACTTCCTCAGGTTTTTTAGTTGTCTTCAAAGTTATGTTCTTACTTCTGTAAGTAAACTGAAATCTCGCACTGACCGATGATATTTTTTTTCCTATATAAATAGGCATGAAAAGCTTGTGATGGTGAGTGGAGGCAGTGGAATTACTCCTTTCATATCCATAATAAGGGAGCTCGTCTTTCTAAGCAAGAGAAAAGATATCGAGACCCCAGAAATACTTCTAATTTGCGCTTTCAGGAACTCTGAAGAACTTTCAATGCTTGAACTTTTACTTCCAATGTCGGGATCTCAATCTTCGCTATCGAATCTGCAACTGCAGATTGAGGCTTATGTTACAAGAGACAAAAAACCTTTGAAGAACAGATGGGAACTTCGAACTCTGTGGTTCAAATCCCTACCAACAGAAGCACCAATTTCTCCAATTTTAGGCCCCAAGAACTGGCTCTGGCTTGTTGCAATCATATGTTCTTCTTTTATCATTTTTCTCACCATAATTGGACTTATTACCCGCTACTACATTTATCCCATAGATCAAGACTTCAAGCCAGTCTTCTCCATGGCTTTGAGAATTACTCTAACAATGATAGCTATGTGCATAAGCATAGCCATGGCAGCAAGTGGAGTAGTTCTCTTTAATAAGAAAAAGAGTACAAGGGTAAGTAATCGAATTCACTGCATAGAAGATTCCACACCAATTAAATCACTAGGATGGTATTTCAACACTGAAAAAGAAATGGAAAGTGTCCTACTTGAGTCTCTTACTCAGGTTACTACTGTGCACTGCGGTCAAAGACCTGATCTAAAGAGTAAGCCTTTCAATTTTGCCAATATTCCATAGTATGATAGTGAAGTTCTTTTCTTGTGATTAAGCTTCCTCCGTAACTGGCGTTGAAATCCTTATCCAATTAACCCTTTTTAATGCAGAATTTCTGTTTGGATGCAAAGAATCAAGTGTTGGAGTGCTTGTTTCTGGTCCAAAGAAGATGAGGCAAGAGGCTGCAACAATTTGTTCATGTGGTCTGGTGGACAACCTCCACTTTGAGTCCATCAGCTTTAGTTGGTGATTTATGGTATACCTGTCCAAGAAAGGGTTTCTGTCATTTTCATCATAATATGGTCGGTTTCCTTGCAATGTCTCTTTGTACTTGTTTCGAATAATTGGATTGTAGTGTGGCTAGAGTGTGAGTCCAATTCGACATATCAGGCATAAATGTCGAAAATCCCTTATTGTTAGTTTCTTCTGCTGCAATGTTAGAATTATCATGAAATCATATCAACTATGTCAAGTTGTTCTTGTTTCCGTATAAATTCTAGACTTTACATAATAACTTACAAATTATAAACGTAACTCACTCGGCGAATCAATTGCTTAAAATTAAATGACAAAATCGATATGAAGTATGAGAGAGACATGAGGTCCAATGTCTACTGATTAAGTAATATGATAAAATAGGCATAACTCAACTCTAAAAACATACTTAAAACAGGTTTCTCAATTTTATAAATAGATCACTACAAGCATGTGTAAGTTATGTAGAATTTTCAACATACCTCTTTCATCTCAAACAAAGCTGGACTCTAGATGTTCAGGGATGATATTGTCTCACACCATTAGGCTCTGATACCATGATAAAATAACCCTAATTCAATTCCAAAAACATATTAAAAAATTTGAAAATTTTCTAATCTTATAAATAAATCACTGCTCTCGTGTAGAAGACATGTGAGATTCTCAAACACAATCTTTGTCAAGGTGTTATAAATTAATATTGCTTTCTAGAATTTACTTAGTGATCAAGTAGCTAAGAGACGGCGATTCTTGTTAAAGCTTCCAGAGATAAAAGTTAGGACGTGATTGATTAACACTCTGGAAGTTTTTTAGTTTGACGTTTGATTAAGAGATACGCATTGCACTGTCACAAGTCAACATAAGTAAACTATTTGGCTTTTGTCATTTGTCCTTATCCTCAGGTTAACGCATACAACTCGACAAATCTTAAAGTACCACAAATTTTTTTATTGGGAGTTTGTCTTGGTTCATAGGAATTTGCATCAGGTTACAACTTATATATTTTTTAATGATTTTGCATTTGTAATTTTTAAAAATTTCTGGGTATTACAAATAATATGGATAGTAACTTTTAGTAAATTTTTAATATAAATCACTATATAATTGCCTGTTGTTTATCTTTTCTTGAACAAATTCATCTTTATAAAAATAAGGCAAGTTTTTGGTTCCAGCTCCCAAATATGGACATATTTGTTGACAATGAGTTGTTTAATCATACGGTTTTAAAAATTCCATAAATAATAAAATATTGAAGATTCAGATAACCATAAGTGTGAGCATGATACACGCTCAATTTTGATGTATTTAAATCTTGACATATAGTTTGATAGAGTGACTAAAATAAAATAAAAATGTTATATATAAAACATTTTTATTTTATTTTATATATATAACATATTGACAAAAAGTTGCAGTAATTGTATAGACTCGGATTAAAAGTTGCACCCAAGACCAAAAGTACACTGTAAGCGACCGTGATAATCGTGTAATCAGCAAATTCGGTATGAACTATCCTCTGTAGAATCGAAGTCAGTTGTGTTATCGATGGACACAGTCGCATCATCAAGCACCAGTATCCGACATTTGCTCTTCCGTGTATTTTTTGAGTGATTCAGTTTCTTTGGGATTGTTTTGGTAAACCCAAATGTATGGAAAATGCCAATGTCGTAAAAATCAAACCGAATATCTAAATAGTAAGAAAAGCAATTAAAGGTTTAGAAGTTTAAACGGTATAAAATCGTTATAAAATCGGTATCGAACCGATGTAAAATAATAAGATATATAAATTATTAATCTATTTTTTATTAATCTTTTACTAAATTATAATATCAAAAATATATTATATTAAAATTTTTATTTTAATATTTATTAATTTAAATAAAAATATAAGACAAAAAATTATCAAATAAATAAATAATATCATATAAAAATTAAATAAAAATAAAAATAATAGATTGAATAGATAATAAAAATAATAAAAAAGTAAAAAAAATGTTCAAAATACTCAATTCGTCATTTATTTCCAAGATTTTTATAACTCTTAGGAGTGACTTCCAACATACTTTGAACTTCAACAAGATAAGAGACTATTGATCTTATAACTATTTGAAAATATGACTAGCACCAATGTCTAATTGATATTTAGTAAGCACTAGGTGAGAAACAAAAAATTCTATCATATAAAATTTATAATGAGCAATTTCAGTCCAGAAAACTATGGTATTTTGTTGTTAAAATGATTTTTTATTTAAAATTACAGATAAAAAATTATTATTATTCTACTGTAAGTATACAAATCATATCTAATAATATATTAATATCGTAATCTCAAAAATTGTGATTAATCATCTATCAGTTTGAATTACACTTTATTTAAGACGAATAATAAAATGAATGTAGTTGAAATTAAACTAAACTAAACAAGTTAACAATTGAAAATATTGCAACGGAATCAAGATAAATTAATGATAAAAACTTTTTAAAAATTCTATTCTTATTATATTTCCTTTTATCTATGCTTAACCTTAAATATCCTATAGTTTTAATAACCCTCTTTCAATATCTAATCAAGTGTCCTTGATTGAATTAAATAGAAATTGAATTGCAATCTCTCGATCTCTCAAAACTCTTTCTAACTATCTAATTAGTTTAAAAATAATAATATGGGTAATTGACAATCAATTAACATATCTCTTCAATTGCTTATTAACATGATATTTATAGATCTATTATAATACCAACTATTGTTGAAAAACATAATACAAATGCCCTAATCTAATCTCTTAATTCGAATTAGAAAAGAAGCACAACAAACATCACATTAAATTAATAATATAAAAATTTTATAAAAATAATTCAAAATTAATTCCTAAAACAAACTTAGGAATTCATAACGTTAATCAAATCTTCATATTCAAAATACAAAGACAGAGAAAGAAAAGAGATTAAAAAAAAGGAATTACAGCCTGATGAAGTTGTGCTTCTAGCCCTTGTGTTGAAAAATCTAGAAATTAGAGTTATTCTTGAGTTCTTAATGTTTGATATTGATTTTCTCTCTTTCGATCAGTTAAAACTTGTTCATTTTTGTCCTTAAACACCTTCTAACCCTATTAGGGTAGCTCTTAAAGTTTTTCAAGTGATCCTGAGTCTCAAATAGTTTTAAACCCTAAAAAACGTATGAATTCCATGTCCAGCAACTTTTCAGGTAGGTCACAATCATGACAAAAAGGATACTCCCATCTTGCATCAGAGTTGCACGATCGTGACACTTTATTTCTTCCAAAATGTTTCTTTGTTTTGCTTCTTATTTTAAATCCATCTGAAAACACATTAAGTATTCACACAAATATGATTAAATTCATAACTAACATCAATCAATTATCAAACAAAACACATAAACATTGATAAGAATATAAATTTAAGTCCTAAATACATAACTATCATCCTAAATATACATATTAACATACTAAACAATTAAATAAATATATTATGCAAATCTATCAAGTTTTCTCACACTTAAACATTTGCTTGTTCCCAAGTAAAACTAAAAACATAAGACAAAACACATAAATCACATAATCATACAATAATGCAACAATGGCATGAAATTTAATATATTTAACTCACATAATAATATTAATCATTTAATAAGATTCAAAATATTAGCTTGTTCCATTCACATTCAGATGTCTTTAAATTGAATAAACACATTAATTAGGATATTGTCGCCTTATTTTTACATCTTTGGTACTTATAAGCATGCACTAATCCTTATTTAACCAATTAAAAGGTAGGCTACCACTAAGTAACTCCTCATGGCCATGTTTTAATATTTTGAAAAAAGATCAATGGCTTAACATATTCACATTACTTTAAACAATTACCTAATCTTTTAATGTGAAGGTGATAGTTTTATTTTAGTCTTTATTTTTTTATAAGTGTTTAACATGTGAGTTGTTTGTTTTTAATGTGTTTAGGATTAAATTTATGCTTTTTTGTGTTCATATTTATGTTGTATGTTTTGAAATTTAGTTGTTGATTTTGGAATAAGATTTAGGTCTTATTGGTATATTGACTTAATGTGTAGGGTAAATAAAGTTAGAAGAAAAAATGTAGTAAAAGAGAAGGAGAATATAGCACAAAGAGGTGCCACACATGTGTCATGAAGCCAAGTGTGTGGCTTGGCACCCACATATGTGATGCCACGTCCACGCTCGTGGCACTAGGCCACATGCATGGCACCAGGCCACATGCATGGCACCCTCATGATCTAATGCATACACTATGCACGCAACCTTGTGCCACGTGCGTGGTGCCCTAATAATCCCAATATTCGCTCTCAATAAGATTTTGGCCACACACGTGGCTTTGAGCCACGAACATAGCCAACATATATTATACATATGGTATTCTAAGACTTTGGGACATATAAAAAGGGCACTAAAACCTATATGCCGTCAAGAAGAAAAAATTAACATTACTTTGTAACTTGGCCTACACGAGAAAAGAAACAGGTTTCAAGGTTTAAGAAGGAGGAAATCGAGATTAATCGTCCAAAGCTCCAAATGTTGTTCAAATTTCTAGATTTTCCAGTTGTAGAGAAGAAGGGAAGACAGCAAGTATTGTGTTTATTCATTTTGTTCTCATTATGTTTTGTTTTACAGAAAACATGGATATTGTCTAACTTATTTACACTATGAGTGGCTAAACTTGTTTTAGGATTTATTGTTTAAACTATTTGTGAACTATTGCTTGTTAATTTAATGCAATGAATGCTTGTGTTATCTATTACGCTCAAACCTTACAATAAATCGAGAGAGTGAGCTTAGTAACCTATGTTGAATGCACAACGAAAGTTGGCTTTTAATAGACCTATAAATAACAAGTTTATTGATTTATTAGAGAGAGATATTAATAGATTAAAATGTTTCTTATAGGATTGTTTCACAATTAGTTTGATATTTTTATAAAAGACTTTGTAGATTGAGAGAATGCAAGGTTAACCCTATATTATTTAACTAGGAAAACTTAGTTGCACTTTGAAAGAGAGTAACTAAAATATTAGGAAATCTTGGGCCAAATGGAAATTGAATAAATAAAACAAGAAAGAAACAAAGAGGGATAACAACAATTCCTATTCTTTAATATTGATGTTTCTAAGTTCCAATTTATTACTTTGATATTATTTCACTATTAATTTTTCTATTTTAATTATTTCTTCAATTTTATCATTTGGATATGTTCCTTTAAAAAAGTGTGATTCAAATTAATAAGATAACTAATATTAATCCTTGTGGAACGATATCCACTTATACTACAAGTTTAAGACCTTTTCACTTGCGATGTTAGTGTAAAGTAAGCTTGTAATTAGCTTGGCAACTAACAAGTTAGTGCAAAGCAAGTTAGTAGTTAGCTTAACGGCTAACAAGTTTTTGATGCTGTTACTGGGAATTGATATTTTAACATCTTGTTTAGTTTGGTTAATTTTGATTTAAAGGTTTTTTTTAACTTTTTTTTCATGTATTTATAGATACATAAACACAAGGAATATAAGAAGGTCCGACGAATTAATTGAAGAAGAGTTTTCAGAAATCACTAGGTAAGAGCGGAAGTTAAGAAAAGTAAAATGCTGAGAAACTACTCAAAGAACCATAGCGGAAGAAGGAGAACAGGAAGGTGATTAAAGAACATTAATAGATTTCATGCGATTAGGTTTCAACCAACAAGAAATTGCCAGGCCAATCATTCAAGCAAATAGTTTTAAGATTAAGCCAACCCTACTTAACATCCTTCAATCAAGTATTCAATTTTATAGGTTGGCGAATGAAGATCCCAATGTCTATCCTACGAATTTCTTAGAGATTTGTGATACTTTTCGATTCAATGGAATGTCAAATGATGCAATAAGGTTAAGATTGTTCCCCTTTTCATTAAAAGATGGGGTTAAGGCGTAGTTGAACTCTCTCAACTCAGAACATGTCACTATATGGGAGTAGCTAGCTTAAGCTTTTCTTACCAAGTACTTCCATTGATGAAGACAACAAGAATTATCTAGGAGATCATAAATTTCCAGTATAGTGATATGGAATCATTATATGAGACTTGGAAGAGATGCAAGGAGTTACAAAGAAATTGCCCACACCATAATCTTCCACGTGAATTTCTTTTGCAAATTTTGTACAATGGAATTAACTCAAGTACAAGAGAAACAATTGATGTAGTGGTTGGAGGATTACTCATGAGAAAAACCATTGATGCAACATATAATTTTTTGGAAGAAATGGAGAACAACTATTGTTTATGGTTAAATGAAATGAGCAATCAAGGTTATAAGGAGCAGAAAGGCATGATGCTAATTGATTCTATGACAGCTTTCCATGTTCAAATTTTAGTTCTCGCCTAGTAATTGAGCAACATGTAAAGAGTATCCTTATCTTTAATAAAGGCTATAAAACTTCATTGTGCGTTATGTGGTTAAGATAACCATAACACAACTGATTGTTTCTTGATGGAGGCCAATGGAACCGAGCAAGTCAACTACTTGGGCTAATAACAAAGAGGTAACAATCTTTTCTCTAACACTTATAACTCGAGGTGGAAAAATCCCTCAAATTTTTGCTTGGAACACTAACAATACAGTTGACAATATGAGAGTCCCAGGTCTTTTCGAATTTTAACAAAATAGACTTGGATCCATAGAAAACAAAATGGATATGTTGGGGTCCAAATTTTCAAGCTAAGAGGAAGGCAAAAAAAAAAAAAACCAAGAGGAGAGTCAAAAGCGAATGGAGGACAAATTTGATCAAATAGCGAAGAACCATGCATCCTCTATTCACAACTTGAAAATTCAAGTGGTCAACTCACCAATGTTTTGTCCTTTAGAAGTATAAGGAGCTTTCCGAGCAATATTAAGGCCAATCTAATAAAACAACTCAAGGTCATTACACTCATGAGTGGAAAGCAATTAGAGGATGTAAAGGAGAAAAATGAGGAAGCCAAGAAAAAAAGCCAAGAGAACGAGAAGGATAAAGAGGAAAAGGAAGAGAAGGAAGTAGAATAGGAGGAGGAGCAACCTTACATCCTTCCACCACCATACAAACTCAAGATTCCCTATCCAGAAAGAATCAAGCAACATTAAGTAAATGTTCAATTCTCCAAGTTTTTAGATAAGTTAAAAAATCTCCAAATTAACTTGCCTTTGGTAGAAGGATTAGAGAGTATGCCTAAATACGTCAAGTTTCTAAAAGATATCCTGACTCATAAGAGCACTTGAAAAAACAATTAAATAGTAGCACTGAAAAAGAGTTGTAATTCAATTATCTCAAGCCATATGCCTTCCAAAATATAAGATTCAAGGAATTTTACTATATCTTATATTGTAGGCAATTTTGAGTTTTTCAAAATATTTATATGATTTAGGTGTAACTATTGACTTGATGCATTTGTCCATTTTCAGGAAAGTGGGACTAGAAGATATCAAGCTAACTCCAATGCTCATCCAACTAGTAGAACAATCTATCAAAAGGTTATACGAAGTGGTGGAAGATGTTTTGGAAAAAGTGAATAAATTTATTATTACAGTTGACTTTGTTGTATTAGATTTTGAGGAGGATTGGAATTTTCCTTTGATCTTAAGAGGGCTTTTTATTAATACTGACATAGCCTTATTAGATGTGCATAATGATAAATTAGTGTTGAGAACTGTGAATGAAAAGGTGGAGTTTTAATATAAGGTAAAACATGCATGAAAATCGATATTGTTATTAAATGTGTGAAAGAGGTAGAAGAGCAAGTGGAGAAAGTGTTGGCTGTGTAAAAAGATAAGAGGGTGAACCAAGAGGAGTTAGGTAAGGTGAGTGAGTAAGAGAAATTAGAAAGAAACGAAGTTCCCACACCACCTTCTATAATGAAGTCACCCTTGATAGAGTTAAAACCCTTACCTTCCTATTTTCGATACACTTTCTTAAGTAAAGATTACACTCTACCCATTATCATATCAAACAAACTTAACTTGGAGTAAGAAAAAAGGGTGGTTAAAACTATCGAGAAAAGAATGAGGGCTGTGGGTTGGCAAATTTTTTATATCAGAGGGATTAGTCCAAATATGGTTATGCATAAGATCAATCTTGAGGAATGGTGCAACAAAGTGAGGAAAAAACAAAGAAAATTGAATCCTAATATGCAAGACGTTGTGAAAAAAGAGATTGTAAAACTATTAAATGCAGAGATCATCTACCCTATTTCGAATAATGAGTAGGTGAGTCTGATTCAATATGTGTCTAAAAAGAGAGGTATGATGGTGATGGAAAATGCTTAAAGAGAAAAGATTTCGACTAGAACTATTATCTCTTAAAGAATATGCATAGATTATAGGAAACTAAATTTGGCCACCAAGAAAGACCATTTCCCTCTACCTTTTATAAACCAAATGATGAGCAAGTAGCAGGGCATGCTTTCTATTGCTTTTTAGATGGGTATTCGGGTTATAACTAAATTTTCACCTACTCAGAAAACTAAGAAAAAACGACCTTTACTTATCTCAATGGGATTTTTACATATCAAAGGATGCCTTTTAGTCTTTACAATGCACCCGCTATCTACCAAAGGTTTATGATGGCCATCTTCACAGACATGAATGAAAACATTATTAAAGTATTTATGAATGACTTTTCTATTTTTGGAGATTATTTTAACCATTTTTTGTTTAATTTAGATAAAGTTCTCTAAAGATGTGAAGAATCCATTTAATTTTGAATTGGGAGAAATGTCACTTCATAGCTTAAGAATGGGTTGTTTTGAACCATAACATTTCACATGAGGGGATCGAAGTGGACCAAACCAAAATCGAAGTTATTAAAAATCTCCTACCTCCTACAAATATCAAGGGTATTCAAGCATTCCTAAGCTATGTTGAGTTCTATCGATAGTTTATAAAGGACTTTTCCCTCATTAGTAAACCTTTGACTAATCTGTTGATTAAAGATGTGCCTTTTAATTTTGATGTTAATTGTTTCTATACTTTTGACATGTTAAAGAAGGCACTTATATCAGCATCTATATTAAGTTCACAGGATTGGTCATTGCCTTTCGAAATCATGTATAATGCCAGTGATAATGCTTTTAAGTGTGTATAGGGCCAAAGGAGGGAGAAGAGTTACATGCCATCCACTATGCAAGCAAAACCTTAGCAGAGGCTCAACTAAATTATACTACTATAGAGAAGGAATTACTTGATATAGTTTTTACTTATGACAAATTTTTTTCTTATATGTTAGGCTCAAAGGTTATTGTTTTTACAGATCATACAGCACTTCGATATCTTTTTGCCAAGAAGGAGGCTAAACCATGACTAATCCAATGCGTGCTTCTACTATAAGAGTTTGATATCGAGATCAAGGACAAGAAAGGAGTGGAAAACTTAATGGCCAATCACTTGTCAAGGCTTGAAAAAGGAGAGTTCCAAGAAGAAAAGGAAATCAACGGGCTTTTCCAAATAAGGCTTTAATAATGGTAACAATCCTTTTCACCCATGGTTTGCGGATATTACTAATTACCTTTCAGGTGATATCCTTAACTCTAATTTATCTTATGAATAAAGGAAGCTATTTTTTTCAATGTACTCATTATATATGAGATGAACCTGTATTATATAAAATTTGCGTTGATAGGTTAATTCGTCGGTGTGTCCTTGAAGAGGAGAAACCAGATTTGTTATCCTAATGTCATAGATCATATTATAAAGGACATTATGGAGTAAACAAGACAGCGGCTCGAATACTTAAATATGAATTTTATTGGTCGGGATTGTTTAAGGATGCTAGAACATTTGTTTTGCATTGCGATAGATGTCAAAGAGTGGAGAACATCTCTAAAAGGGTCGCTTTCTAATATAATGGAGGTTAAAGTATTTGATGTTTGGAGATTAGACTTCATAAGACCTTTCCCATCCTCACTAGGTAACTCCTACATTTTGATGGGTGTTGACTATGTTTCTAAGTAGATTGAAGCCTTAGCTACTCCAAAGAATGATGAAAAGCTAGTTCAATGACTCATTAAGAAGATATTTAATAGGTTTGAAGTATATAGAGCGGTTATAAGTAATAGAGGAGCTCATTTCTATAATTAGCCTTTTGACGCACTATTGAAGAGATATAGAGTTCATCATAGGGTGGTCACACCTTACCACTCTCAAACAAGTGGTTAAGTTGAAGTGGTAAATCTATAGTTGAAAAAGATCTTAGAGAAGGTGGTAAGCAACTCAAGGAAAGATTAGGTAGTGAAGTTAGAAGACACATTGTGGCCGTACTGAACCGATTTGAAGACCCCTATGAATACAACTCCTTACCAACATGTTTATGGTAAAGTTTGTCATTTGCCTTTGAAGTTGGAATATAAGGCGTATTGAGCCATTAAGAAGCTAAATTTTAATTAGAAGTTGGGTGGTGAGAAAAGATTGTTATAAAGAATTCTAAGTTGTATAAGGAAAGGTGAAGAAATGGCATAATAAAGATATCAAGAAGAAGGAATTTCAAGCGGGGGACTTAGTGCTACTCTTCAATTCAAGACTTTGTTTTTTTAGGAAAAGTTGAAATCAAGATGGAGTAACCTGTTTAAGGTTGTTTAAGTGTTTAATCATAAAGCCTTAGAATTACATAATAACAAGAAAGAATCATTCAAGGTTACAGCCATAAATTCAACCAATATTTTGGGGCCACAATTTCTTATGAAAGGGAAGTCATCTCTTTCCTTTCACTAACTCATCCATGACTAAATTAGGAATGGTCAAGCTAATTACCTTAACTTAGTATGTTGTGTTGGTTTGTGTGCTTTTATTAAGAGAATTTGTTTGCTTTTGTTATATTGCTTATGTTTAGTTTAATCTATTTTTTATTTGAGTTGGTTTTTTTTAGTCTTAAGTTGTCTTCTCTTCAGTTTTTAGATGATCTGATGATTGATTGAGAATTTAATATTTAATTATAGTTTAGGATAGAGTAAAACGTGGAGAACAGTTGAGCCAGAGAAGTTCCAAAGAAACCCCCAACACAAGTGGATTCAAGCCATGATCGTGGCCTATGCCAAAAAAATAAAAGGAAGAAAAGGGCATGTAGATGTCACGCACATGGCTTAATGCCACATGCATAGTGCTAGCCTCCCCTTCATTTCTTATCCCCTCTCTTCTTTTTTTAGTTTCTCTCTCTTAAACTTTCTCTCTTCTCTCATTTTTCAACTCCAAATCCACCAGTTCTCTATCTAAATTTATGCCAGTCCTTCCAATATTTCATCATTTTCTTCCTATTTTGATTCAATCTTCACCTTTTCTCCCATAACTCTTTAATTTCCTATTCTTTTGCTTTAATTTTTTCTAACTTCTTATTTTCTTGCAAGGAGTTCCACATCCTGGCACTAAGGAAGAAGGAGCCTTCTACTCATGAGAACACCTAGAGGAATTTGCAGTTAGTGTAGGTTTACCCAATTTGGCCATCAACTTTAATGCTTCGTTCCCCATTTTCCATGCAATAAAATGTGATCGACTTTTTCAATTAAAACAACTAGAACTCGTGCCTTCTAAATTTCTTAACTTTGATGTGTTAGACAATATATGCTGGTTAAAGGAGGTATAATTGTTAACTAAAAATATTGGCTAGGAAAATTTTATCCATTGTGATTATGCTGCATATCCTAAGTTGCTTTTTGAAATTTTCTCTACCCTTTAATATGATGATGCCAATCTTGATTTGTTTTGTTTTAGGCTAAATGGAAAAGCTTATAAATTGAATTATAGTGTCATGCGTGACCTATTTGACCTTCCTAACACTAAATTGCTAAAACATCATGTTGATTTCAATGTACATTAGTATTAACAGCATCTTACGGGTGAGTCAAAATTTAATTTTAGGAATGCCCCTAACTTGTTAATTAAAAGTCATTAGCATTTGTTGTTACATAAGTTTATGTATTCAATGGTTTTCAAAAAACTAGAGAGTAATAAATGTTCTGCACAAGAACTCTTCTTCCTATGGTGAATGGACCATAAGGATAAAATTAGTACTTCATATAGATTGTTTAGATCTATTGTCAATATTCTCACAAAATAAGGTTGTGGTTTCAGCATGAGTTATATTGTCATTGCCCTTGCTTTGCATTATCATGTTGATCTAGAGGATCTAGATACTGAAGCCCCTAATTATTTTAATCTTAAAAGCTTATATAGATTGTGGAGAACTATTCCATGGCGCTCCGAGATCCTCTATCTATAACTTCTTTTTTTCACAGGAGTAGCAACACACTAGTTGTATACCTCTGATGCCACCCTCATGATGACGTCAATGCCTCTTGCCCCCCCTTAAAAAGTAGAAGACTAGCAACAGTTTCTACAAGCAATGTAAGCTAACACCCAACTGTTGCTGGAGAACAACCAGCGTTTAGAAAATCGAGTGAAAAACATTGAATCCAAAGTCGAGCACATCTTAAAACAACAACGATCTCAAGCCCAAAAGTTGAAGAAATATTTCCATAAGCAGAAAACTATTGTGTCGTCCTCCATGCCCACATCCCCATAAGCCCTTTTAACCTTTTTCCTTCTTTTGTGTTGTTTTTCCCATGTTGTTTTATGTTTGTCTTTTCTATTTTTGTGTTGTCTCTCTCTTCACATTGAGAATAATGTGTTCTCTGAGTATAAGGAGGTAACTCTTACATTGTTGTTTGCTTTTTACTTGACATATAAAATGCATGCTTTAGCATTATTAGTTGTCGAGTTATTTTGTTATTTGATTATTGCATTTGCTTGAATGTATAATTAGCATGGGACTTAAATGAACTAGCACAACTAGGATCAAGATTATTCTAGAGTGAAGAGGTAGGATCCTAAGAATTTTGTATCAAGATTGCCTTTCCATTGAAAATGCAAGTTAATTGAAGTGTTGTATACCATTCTTACTTTTATGATAATTACTTGAATGAATTTTTTTATGAACTTGGACCTAATGGTGGGATGCATTTGCTTTCATTCATGAAAAGGATTAGTTAGGAAAGAAGTGATATGGCTTCATGGCATAGATGTGTTAATTGTTGAATTTTTATTATTTATTTCTCTAATCTCTTTACATCATGAAAAAGGGTTAAGAGTAAAGCCTCAGGATAGTTGTGAATTGTGATCTAGCCAAGTAATTGGGGATGCGCCTAAAAGACATACTTTGATCAGAGGAGTAAATAGCAAAAATTGAACAATTAACACATCTATGTCATGAAGTCATATCACTTCTTTCCTAACTAATCCTTTTCATAAATGAAAGCAAATGCATTCCACCATTAAGTCCAAGTTTATAAAAAAAATGCATTTAAGCAATTGTCATATAAGTAAGAAATGTATAAAACATTTCAATTAACTTGCATTTTCAATGGAAAATCAATCTTGATTCAAATTTCTTAGGATCCTACCTCTTCACCCTGGAATAACCTTAATCATATTTGTGCTAGTTCCTTTCAATCCCATCCAATTATACATTCAAGCAAATATAACAATCAAATAACAAAATAGCTCACCAACTAATAATCCTAAAGCATTCATGCTATATGTCATGAAAAATGCACACAACAATATAAGAGTTACCTCCTCACACTTGGAGAATACATTGTTCTCAATGTGAAGAGAAAGACAGTACAAAAAGAAGCACATAAAAAGAAAATTCAAATATAAAACAATACAAGAAAAACAACACAAAAGAAGGAAAATGGTTAGAAGGGCTTATGGTGATGTTGAAAATGTTCTATATTAAGTCTTATTGTATGACTATAATCAATAGTCATCTAGTTCAAGCACAAAACAAAACTTAATTATCCATGTGAAATGTTGAAAATGTTCTATATTAAGTCTTATTGTATGACTATAATTAATAGTCATCTAGTTCAATCACACAACAAGACTTAATGCAATGTTCTTAATGAATTTTGACTATAGTCTCTCAATAAGACTTAATGCAAAGTGTTTTCAACATTTCACATATACAATTTCACATCATTTTTTACACGTCTTACATGTAGTCAACAAAGTAGTAAAAAAATTCATTACTTCGCCTTCATTTGACATAACATCTATTGAGATTGAACATAATCTATTTCCATCCAAGTAACAATGTTTTTAATGATCATTGGCCTTAGTCACACAATAAGACTTAATGTAGAGTATTTTCAACATTTCATATCGACAATTTCTATCATTTTTTACAAGTCTTACATGCAGTCAATAGAGGTAAAAAAAATCATTACTCTACCTTTATTTAACACAACACCTATTGAAATGGAATATAATTCAAAATACTTTTCATATTTTAAGGTATACTTGTACCTTTTGATTTCATAAAAAATTATTCTTCACAATAAATTTTTATTATAAAAATATTCTTTCATTTTGGAGGACTGTGTCGAAGTCATAGATGATACACATATTTATGTACATTGTTTAAGAGGTGAGCAAATATCATATAGGGGCAAAAAATTTTATCTAAAATAAAATATCATGTATTGTTACACATTTGACATGTGTTTCACTTCTACAATGGTTAGATAGCAGGGTACTGTTAATAACTCTTCAATTCTTTTTAAAGCAGTCACAAATCTAGAAAATCAATTGCCAATACCTACGCAAGGTATTATATATAATAATTTCATGGTTAGTTGTTCCAATTTATTAATTTAATTTATTAATATTACATTTGTTAATAGTTTTAAGTAAATTCCATTTGATCGACTCGAGATGCATTTAATATGCCTGAGTTTTTTTATCATATTGTGATGAAAAATATCATTTACAAGATTTTCAAAGACAAAGAAGACCATCAGATCCAAAAGAATTGTTCAACTATAGACATTCGTCGTTAAGAAATGTTATTGAAAGAAGTTTTGCCATTTAAAAAGCATAATTTCCTATACTGTCAAACATGTCTAAATACAACATGACCAACTAAAAATTCATTGTTATTGATGCTTGTGTTATTCACAATTTTTTTAAGATACATGGACAGAACGATGAATTATTTGATCGTTCAACAGGAAGTAACAACCAACACCACGAAAGTGTAAATGAAATAGCAAATTCACAAGTTGAGTGTAATACAACTCCTGTATAACATTGGACTATCTCTCGATTACTAGATGTAATTGTTGCACAAATGTGAAATGATTATCTTCAAGGACGTTCTTATTAATTAACGTGATGTTTATATAACTTGATGTATATGTAATCTCAATCTTTAAAGTGACTAATCTCAATCCTTGTGGAAGTGATATCAATTATATTATAAAGATATAATTCATATATTTGCGATATATCATAAAATAGCAAACAAGTTTGAATGGGACACTCACTATCAAAGGTGAACAAGTGTTTGTGCTAAAATGAAAAAGGTTAAAGAATGAAAAAGTGAAGAAAGGCATTGGTAAGCTAATCTAAAGTCAAAACTTGCCTTCGTATCGTATTTAGAGTTGCATGTCTTGTTCCAACCCTACAAATATGATAGGGAAGAGCTAAGTAGAAATGAGTTACATGAACTCAAATGGTGAGACTAAAAGTGGCCCATCAAGATATATAAGGCGGATGAGACGTGGCATAGCCAAATTGAGTGGGTGAGAGTATCATGCGGTAATTGTTCTCTAAAGGAGGTTTAACCTTGAAATTCTTTAGAAAACTCTAAACAAATCTAAAGATGGGTGGAAGATTCTAAATCTTTATAAATAGCGTGATTATCTCTTTAATTGGTGGAGTGATTAATGAATTATTTAGATAGATTATTCTGAAAAATCATTGTAAACCATTAGATTGAATCGACTTTAACCATCTTGAGAGGTGAAAGATTATAGATAAACTTGAGGTCCCACTTGTATAATCACCTTTCACCCAATATTGTACACATTCTTTGAGTAATAATAATCTCCAAATCCTCTAAACTTTTGTATTCTTTTCATTTTTCATATTACTTAACTTTCGTAAAGTATTCAATAGAAATACTCTCTAGTATTTGTTAGAAGTTTGAATTAGCATTATAATTAAAAAAGACATTCGTAAGTTAAAGAGTTTACTAGTCTCTAAACCCTAAACCTAAAAGCTAAACCATAAATCCTTAAACCTTAAATCCTAAATTATTAATTAGTATGACATCAATAAATTCAAAAGCTTTTTCTTTAAATAATATTAAAACCTAAAAAATCTACTTGTCAATTTACAATATGTGTGTAAGTTGAAAAATAGTATGTAATTAAAATAGTTAAAATGTATAATCGAAATGGAGTAAATTACAAAATTGGAAATTGATTATTAAGTTGAAAAATACTGTGTCATTAAAATAGTAAAAACATATAATCGTGATGGAGTAAATTACGAAATTGGGAATTAATTGTTGGATCCTAATGTTATAACTAAAAATGAGACCCATTTATGTCTCAAAATTTGGACGTGACATGACAAATAACTGCTTCAAACATAGGTGTATTATTGTATCTCCCTATCCGAAAACCTTAAAGTTTAAGCAAGAAAGAGGGTGCGTAGACATGACCATAGCACAAGATAGCATCAACAAGAGGAAGAGACTTAGAACCTGTTTGGAATAAATGAATTCCATAAAATTTTATGGAATTAATTTGCAATTCCAAATTTCTGTGGTTGGAATACAAAAAACTATTCATTTCAATTCTGAAATTTAAATTCTATGGAATTCAACATAACTAATTCAAATTCCACCAAAGTAGTAGGGATTTGCAAATGAATTTCAGAAATTTAAGAGGCACATTCTTATCTTACAAAGCTATCCTTCTTAAAAAATTTTAATTTACTTTTTTAAAAAATTTCAATATTATAACAATATTATCACATTATATTATATTGTATTAATAATTACATAATATATTATAATAATGTATAATAATTATATTATATTATTATATTATTATATTATAACATATCATTATATTATAATATATTATAATCAGTATGCAAGTATTAAATATAATATAATATAATGATATGTTATAATATAAT
>JAOXYD010000004.1:2557596-2568209 GCA_028565735.1 Pinacopodium congolense | reverse complement strand
TTAAGGAATTTCAAACTTATTCTATTTACAGCCTATCTAAATAAAATCTATTTACAGCTGTTTAAAATCTCAACAATTCCTTAATGAAGACATCTGACCATACTGTACAAGGAAAACAAAACCTGGCTTGCAAACCACCTTAGGAGCCAATCTAGCAAATAACAAATTTGACACATGCATTTGAGACAAGTACAAGTTTCCTAATCTGTCAAATTCAACTTGACGTTTTCAGAATGGACATTACTTGCTACACAAAACAGTGTACCAAATATTGACAACACAAAGATCCTTAAATTAAGTATCTACCTGCAAAAACTCCTCTTGTTTAAAAGGATCAACACCTAGAGATGGATACCAAACCTGTAAAACAAAGCTTCCAACAAGAGTCTACATCAGACATGTCAAAACAAAGAACTAAGGACACATTACAACAACAAGGCCATTAAAGATAAGTCCAAAAGGAGCCTACACAGTGTCATCCAGTATTACCTGCATCCCTCGGTGGCCATAGTCCAACCATGAAACTTCCTCAATTAGATTTGTTTTATCATCTGACTGACGACAGGTAACCCAAAACAGCTCCACAGAGTCAGTAAGCGCCCTCTCTCGTCCATCATCCAAATCTAAAAGTGAAAGCTCCCCATTTCCCCTCAATATCAAGCATCTAACAAAGTATACAACCATAATAAGAGACATATTGTGCCATAAAACATTCAATTAGTTGTGGTACATATGTACAATTATTTGAGACAAAATGTACCTTGCAGGCTCTCTAACCAACAAATCTGAAGAAGAGGAAACATGATTGTTTAAAGAAGATTCCTTTGGAATCTGGTCAGGAATAAAACGCATTGCTGCAGGATGGCTCTTGGCAGTCATGATCGAGAGTTCTCGTACTGTAGAAAGCTGTTTGTCATTTTATCACTTAAAATGCATGCATGAAGGAAAAGTTTCATTAAAACACTCCTTATGAGTGCAGACTGAAACTTCAGAAGCACACAACCACTGAAAGCATTTTCAATCAATAATAGCAACAATTTTTAGCAAAAGCAAAATGGAAAGTGTTCATTTACCTGCAGATCTGGAGTACTAGAAGGTGTCAGTTCACCAACTAACTTTACATGGAATATATGGACATCAAATGGACGATAAGTGACAAGTATGTAATCTTGATAGACATCCATCACCATTGGTTTGGCAAGTAATGGTTTTCGACAAAGTAAGGAGCTCTGGTCAAGGTGATATCTTGGATAAAAAAGCAACTCATACCTGCATCAGAACAATAAGTTTGATAAGAATTTATAGTCATATGCAGATTAAAATGGGTAACGCTTCAAAATCTACAAAGGGAAGTAGATAAGGTGTTTACATGGCAAAATGATTGAATGGTATGATACCCTTCATTTATAGGAAATACAATGGCCTCTAGAAATTTTATAATTGTCACATCCACCCTCCCAGAATCACAGAGTAGAAGCCAAATGGCTAATGAACATCCTGGTTCTCAATACCCTAATTTCTTAGTTTCTGTAATGGAAGAAATTGCGATTCATTTAAAATTCATTGCTACACTAGGCAGTTCTGTAACAGACAACCCTCCAAATCAATCCATACTCCATACAAGAGACCCATCATAAAGTACCATTACATTTGCACCAAAGTGCAATCCAAACTCCAAGTCTAGTCTGGAATAAATCCCGTGTTGCTTTTCAAAATTCACAGCTTACATATGTATGTCACAATTAGTCCTTCTTGGCTTTAAGAAATATCAAATCTCTCCAAGAAAAATGCATTGAGCAATAGAAGTACTAGTTTCGGTGATAAAAGAACATTAAGAGTAGGCCATTCCTATTTACCATTGTGCACCATAAACACTATACTTACCCAGCAATTCAGTCATTGATTGGCCATAAATTCATTGAACAAGAATTCTAATCTAAACCCAACGCTAAACTGTTTTCTTCTATATAATCTAGCCGACACGGTTTACCAGTATCCATCAAGTATAAGGGCTACATATCACATTTTCTTCTACAAAATTTCACTGTATACCAGCATATACGCTTTGATAGAAGTAAGTCAAGCTGGAATCACTAAGAAGAGTATGGAAATATGAATTACTAACTTACATATTAGAAGAAACGACATAGTTGCAGACAACTACAATTTTTCCCAGCCACAACAAGCCTTTACACTCAATTCTCTGCTCCTGTGTAATATCACCAAAGACACGCCATTTTTTGAGTCGCATATCATATAAAATCAATCCATGAAGACCAGCAACAGCCAAGTACATTCCATCCTTGCTAGCTGCTACATGTTGAACTGGCCAATTCTGAGAAATGTATGAAACCTGACACAATAGATATCAATATTAGTGTTCCGACAACGGAAAGAAAGCGAATGAGCACAAAAATGCACTAAACTTTCCATCTTATCACATACTGGAAGGTTTAGATGTAGCACTTTTAATTCATCTGTATCTTCAGACTGTACAACAAGTAACCTATCTTCTCCATAAATCACTTGACGAACATATGTCATGCCAGAAACACCTCTGCTAAGGCAGCATTTCCCAAAAGAAAATGCAAGAATTCTCTCCAAAGATCCTTCTTCAATTGCATAAAGCCTATATCCATATTCATCCCATTGGATCAGTGAGGTGCCACCCATTAATGGCTCATATTTACAATCTTGGTTTGGTTTGACTACCGGAGAAGACGCAGAATTCAAACCAATTTGTCGGATAGTTGACATCAAGCGACATCCAGAGACTGACCAAACTGTAAGTCCTCTTAACTTCCAACCAACAGCAAAAGCAGAATTATCAGGTGTCCATGCAATGCAACTAACAGAACCAGTATCTTCCATTGAATATCTGCATAACAGTTAATGAAGAAACAGAAGTCAACTTGGTAAATCAAAATCTATACATGCAAAAATGAGTATATAATTAAAGTTAAATTGTGAATAATGGCAGGCGATTATCTAATCATTTAAAACACAGTGTGCATAGAAAAACATTGCTCAAACAAGAAGTCAACACCCATTTATTTACTACAAGTTGATAGGTGGAGAAAAAGATTGGCTTAATTAACCCCAAAATCTTATGAAAATATTGAATTATTTCAATACTTTCGAAAGTCACCAATCATTGTTAGAACTTACCCCCAGTCATACAAAGAAACAGCACGAATGAGTGATGCAGATTCGGCTAGATCATATAACTCAACAATCCCTCTTCTGGTACCAACTGCAAGGATTTGCTGATCTGAAGCTACTGAAGCACACACAGCATCACCAGAACCCAGATTTTTATCAGCTTTTATTAAATCAGCTTGCTTCAAGCCCTTCTTGCTAACAGAACAAGATATAAGTCGTCCGTCAGAATATAATACAAACAGTAACTTCAGTGGAAGGCAAAACTCCAAACTCGCAATAGCAGACTTCCTGGCAGTATTATGATTAGTTACAAAACTTCCTGAGTCCACTCCATGCACAAGACCATTACATAAAGAACGTGGTAAGTGTGATACTCCATTACTCTCTTGTGGACAAGGATCAAGTTCCCAAGCTCCATGAAACTGCATAAGACAGCAAAAAAGAAAAAAATTGCCTTCCATTAACAAAAGATTACAATACAAAACTAAATTCGAGATATATGTGCTGATTAGATAAAAAATTTATGTCCATCAAAATATTATTACCTCAGCCTTCCAAGAAATGCTATATAAAGACCCCGTGGAAAGTCCAAGAAGCATATTCTTGTTATCACTCACAATATTGCTCCTGGAAAGAGATAAATTAGACAAATAATTAAAGTTATACCCCAAAACAATGTCGGATCACATCACAGCAACAAGTAACACAATGCTCAAGTCAAATTCCTATCAGCATCCAAATGCTAAAAGACAATTCACATAGAAGCTTTGCCCCGTCCTTGCTGTGAAAAATACTAAGAAGAGAAAGAGAGTAGCAACATTACTTACACAACCAAGTTCTTTTCGGCAAAAGGCACCTGCTCGCTGAGAAGCAAGGAGATATTAGCTAGAAACAAACCAGAAGGTTGCTTCCCTCCTATTTGTATTTTCTTATCCGTGAAATGCACCTTATATATGAGAAGAAATAAAGACGAGGTCTGCACAGAAAACAAAAGGCAAAAGACATATAATTACGCGTAAGCATTACTTGATGCATCACATTACGACTGAATATAAGCAAGGCCAATGCAACCATAAAATTCAGCGGAGAAAACATCAAATCACAATCTGAAGCCAATAAATAACAGTTGCAGCAGGAACATCTGGAACAATAAGTACTAGAATTTTCAAAGAAGCAGTCACTCAAAGTCGATGCAAAAAATATGATCGATGCAAAAAGAGACTTACAAGAATAGCAATCAGTTTGGTATCTGGGCTCCAAACTGCTCGCAAATTCTCTCCCTCTCTCTCTACCGACGCCGCATCCCTCTTGTACTTCCCCAATCTCACTTTATGCTACACGCGATCCAACAACAAAGTTGAAAACAATTCGGAGAAGGAAAAAACCTAATGCCGACAAAAAAAAAAGAGAAATTTAAGCCATAATAAGTGTCTGAGCACCTGAGAGGAACTCCAGAGCTCGATATGCGATGGAGACACAACTAACAAAAGCCTATTGATCACTTTGAGATACACAATCTTCTGCGAGGAAGGACATTCTCCTTGTTCCAGAGGAATGACCTGCGGCCAGCCATATGCCATATACATTTTTCTCGAATCTATGAAACGGCTTCTCGATTCGGCGTTCTAGATCACTAAGGCGTTAGATTCAGAGATCCAACGACGAACAGATTAAAGATCTGAAGAAGCATTTACTGCCGATACTAGTAGTAGCTTAGCAGCCCAGATCTCGCAAATTCATTCGTTTTACTTTCCTTCTGCTTCTTGGTTCGCGTCGCTCTCGGTCTCCGTTCTCTTAATCGTCATTTCTGATTTCTTGTTCCCCGTTTCTTGCTAATTCTGGATCGGCCCAAATCTCTCTGATGGATCGCAATATCAACCCCAGACACGGGCTAGGGGCTTCGCTGTGTAGACGAGAACGAAAACCTAATTTTAACTAGATTGAGTGAAAGTTGATTGTTGTAAGAGTGAGACTGCTGGGCCTTCTTTCCCTATACATGTCCCTATACATGGCGTCCAGAAGTTTAAACGGGATCCTATATCTACGAAACTACGTGTCATTCAGCTCGATGTATTGTAGTAAGCTTTATATTAATGTTTAAATGTGAAAATTTCTAAATCAAAGATACTAGGAAGACTAAATTTTATTATAAGAATTTGAAAGACAACCATACTACAATAACTCAATAATCGCGTTATTAAGAAAAATAGTAGAAAAACCATCGTAGTTTGTTTTGTTCAATTTTTCGTTTCTATTTTCTATTTTTATTTTTATTTTTATTTTTATAAATAGGGAAACTAGTGTAGGTTGTTTTATTAGTTTTTATATGCTGTTATTGATTTTTATATATATTATTGGCTTTATATTTTTATATAATTTTTATATATTATTTTTATTGATTTTTGCATTTATAAAAATATAAATAAAAAACCAAAACCATAATCCTAACCAAACAACTCTCACATTGAGAATTCTTATATGAATTGATTAACTATCATTTGAGTCTTTAATTTCAAAACTAGTTAATAAGTTTCTAAAGTTTTAAATTACTATCATTTTTTAAAACTCAATTAATTTTATTTACATGGATTAAGGGATGGTCAATTAAACTTAGTTACATGGCATTCGAGGTACACATAATATTACCTGATAAAGTTAAGGCCTTGTTTAGTATCAATTTTCTTTTGTTTTGATTTTTTATTTTTCTAAATATAAAAACCAAAACATAATACAAAAATTAGAAAATTAATACAAAAACTACAACTAAAAATAATAGCCCATAACAATACCAATCATCTCCTAAATTTAATGTTATATGCCAAACAACATCATTTTGATAAGATCATAACAACATTGTTTGAAGTTTATGTTATATGTAAATTGTTAACTTAAATATACAAAACGGCATTGCTCTGAATAGCCTAAAACAACATCTCCTTCTTTCTTTCCTCTCCTCTCTAGTTCTCCTTCTCATTTGCTTATCATTTTCTTCTCCCGCTGCCATCTCATCCCTCATGAATTAAAAATTCTTTCCCAAAAAAATTTTGCTAATGTCATTCTTTTAGTTATTATTTCATTCACTTCTATTACAACAAAGAAAAAAAAAAGATGTAACTTAGTTCACCATATCCAAAACAAATGACAATTAAAACTAACAATTGTCTTACGCCAACAATATTTTGCTTCAACTCTTTAAGGCTCTTGAAGTGTTATATTTAATAATAGAATTTATTTTTTTCTAAAAGTTAATAAGGTTGATCTAACCACTGCTACCGCTTTGGGAATGATTTAAGACACATGATTTAGAAAGCTAAAGGAGGAGAAGACAATAGTCGAATGAGAAGGAGAACTATAAAAGAGCAACATCGTTAAGACAAAGAAGGAGATGTTTAATTTCAAAAACCAAAAACGACTTAGTTTTGCATGTTTAAGTTAACAAATTGCATATTACAAAAACTTCAAAATGACGTTGTTTTAGTTCTTATAAAAATGACATTGTTTTGCATATACAAGAAAACTCGCCAGATAAGCATTTACCCTATTCACTTCTCTCTCTGGTGATGGTTAGCCCTTCTAGCTAGCCATCATCACCGTTGTTTATCATCTTGCTTGTCCCCTTTTCTTGTTTTTTTTTTTTTTGGTTGGTTCCCTATAACTATGGCTAACCCTTCTCTAGAGGACTTTCCTCCCCTCTCTCATTCTTCGTCCACTCTCCCAACCTCTTCTTTAGATAACAATCAATAGTATTCCTCTTTGGACCCCTCTCCTTCAGCCCCTCATTTGGCTCCCCCACCTCCAATTCCCTCCTTAGTTTCTCCTCCATCAAGACCTGAAATGAGACCACAAAAAAAAACATGGAAACAAGTGATTGGTGATGGAAATTTGGACTCAAAGCTGGTGTACTGTCCTCCTCAAAGTGATAATAGTACAAACATAGTCTCTCCTCCAGTTGAGATCTTAAAAGACGGAGCTGCCAGATGGGAAAATACGCTCATTACTTTTTTATGAACAAATGTCTAGCTTATATAATGACGAACAACTGGGCCAAACAAAATTGAAAACAATATAGATTATAAGAGGTATTAGTTCATAGGAACAACCTATTTGTATTTAGATTTACCACAAAAGATTAGGCTCTAAAAGTAATAGAAGTTGGGCTATAGCATATCCATAATCAACCTATATTCATTCAACCATAGAAGCCAGGTATGAATATCCACCAAGTCAAATAGTTGCAAGTTCTTGTATGGCTAAATTTTCATAATATGCCACTAGAGTATTGAACTACTATAGGTTTAAGCTAACTTGTGAGTTATATCGGCAGCCACATATGTCTTCATAAGTGTATTTCTAATAGTAGAAGGATTAATTATTCTCGTGTTTGTGCCCTAATTAAAGAGGATCAAGAGCTAGCAGACTCAATACCGATAATGAGGTTAGGAGAAAATGTTGAGGATGCAGTACATGTAACATATTCTTGGAGGCTTGACTTGAAGCATAAGAAAGTCTGAAGACTAACATGGGAAAGGTTTTCAAGAGGTGATTATGTTGAACTTAATCGTGAAGATAATTTATAGATAAACATCCCAACAAATAATGCTTTAAATGGTGTTATTCATGTAGGCAATAACTCTAGACCAGATACTCAACATAAGAATTATAATAAGTTGGAGGAAGGAATTGAAACAAATGATCAGTTACCTATTGAAGAAATAAAGGGTCATAAAACAATCCAGATATACAGCCATGTAGTTGAGCCAAGAACAGAAAATGCAATTCAAGCATAAGCAATTTCCATGCTCTCTCATCTAGAGCTTCAACATCTAAATCAATCCCTAGAGACAGTAGAAAAAGATAGGACACTGTATGAGCCAAAATATACTGGGGATGAGAAACAACAGCTAAGAGGAAAGACTATTACCCCTCAAGCAACTTCGGAAACTAGTGAGATATCACCCATTCATGAAGAATCGTTTGAGGAGGTCAAATCAATCAAAAGAAGACCTAATAGGAGGAAAAATATGTTAGATCCCAATAAGGAATAATGAATATTGATGCTTGGAATGATAGAGGGTTAATAGCTCTTCAAAACAGTTAGCACTTAGGGATTACATTTTTAAAAATAAACCTGCCATTTTAGCCATTTTAAAGACTAAGATCAAGGAAGTGAATAACATGAAGCCTATCTTTGTTTCTTCTATATGGGAATTGAAAACCAATCTATTCCATCACTACAATGGCAAAATCATGGTGTTGTATGACCCCATAAAAGTTTTAGTTGAAGAACACTAAAATTGGAGATTAATTTATTCATATACAGCTTAAACTAATTTAGACGAATGAAGAAATTTAATTAGCTTTTATATATGCATTCAATTTCTCTTTCCTAAAGACTCCCTTATGGAATAAAATTAGTCTACGGAGTAATAACATCAAAGAACCATGGATGGGGTTAGGGGATTTTAATTGCATGCTACATCCTTGTAAGGGTTAAGGGAACATTTGTATAAGGAATCATACAGATGAGATCGGACCTCGTACTCCTAATGCACAACTTACAAATCTGACATTTGAGGGTCACTATTATACCTGATCAAATAAGCAATATGGTTCCTTAAGTATAACGAAGAAAATAGATTGAGCTATGGTGAATTCATAATGGGTGGAGGCATTTCTTGACTCTAAGGCATGTTTTAATAACCCTTTATTGTTTGATTACTCACCAATTGTGATCCAGATTTAGTAGACTAGAGCTAAAATGGATTCCTTATTCAGATTTAATAACTATTTAGTTTATCTACAAGGGTTTAGTGATGCTGTAAAGAAAGGCATGGAGCAGGGTTTCAATGGCACAAAACAATTTGTATCTATGAGGAAGCTGACCAAAGTGAAAGAGGAACTTAAGAAGTAGAACAACTCTCTTATGCTGATTACCAAGAGAGAAGTGCATAATGCCTTAAAAAAGCTTAAAGGAGTTCAAAGTTTGTTAAGAGTACTACTTGGAAGTGCTAGTTTATAAATACAAGAAACTTTTGCTCTTAATGAATATGTTCTAGCTCTTAACTGCCATAACTTTATCACGCAGCAACATTATAGGATTCTTTGGCTAAACGAGGGTGATAGATGAAAAAAATTTTTCTTTAAATCAACCTTAGCTATAAAGAACACTAATAAATGAGCTAGTTACAGGGAATGGTACTCGAATTCACACTAAACAATAGTTGTTAAAGGAGGCACACCAATACTTTACCAAAATTTATAGGATAAAGGTTAAAGTGAATGCTTCCCTCAGGCATTGGCGTCTATTATTGATCAAAAGATCTTAGTTCAAGATTCAAATTTCCTATCCAGGCCGTTTGAGGAAGACAAAGTAGAGAAAGTAGTATTTTCTCTTAACCCATATAAGGTTCCTATGCTAGATAGTTTAAATGCTCTATTTTAAAAAAAAATATTGGATGAGTACTAAACATGAGGTTACACAGGCAGCTATGGAATTTTTCAATAATGGTAGGTTGTTTAGGGAGACAAACAAGATATTTGTTACTTTGGTCCCAAAGTCCCAAATGCCTACAATATTCAAAGACTTTAGACCTAAGCTTATTGCAATGTTTTATACAAAATCATATATAAAATCCTAGTTAACAAGTTAAAAAGGTGATTTCCTCTTATATTAATCATTCATAAGTTGTTTTTATCAAAGATAGATAATTAGAAGATAACATCATGTTGGTACAGGAACTTGTAAAGAGTTACTCTAACAAGAGTTATAGCAAAGATGGTACCATTAGTTTGGAGTTTATAGTTAGTAATTTGACTGCTTTTGGCTTTCCTGGTCTCTATATACAGCTTATTAGAGAATGTATCATTTTCTTCTCGTATAATATCCTAGTAAATGGCGAAATCTAAAGGAGCATTACTAAGTTAAGGGGCCTTCACTAAGGTGCCTCCTTTCACCATGCCTATTCACAATAGGTATGGAAGTCCTTAATAAACTTGTTAAAAGGGCGACTGGACCGAATCGACGATTTAAGTTTCACTTGAGGTGCAAGAAGATCAATCTCACCAATTTACTATATGCAGATGATGTTCTCCTATTTGCTAAAGCAGATGAAAATTCAGTAAAACCCTTGATGATGGCTCTAAAGTTATTTAATAGACTATCATGGTTATTGATTAATAAGGATAAGAATACCTTGTAGTGTTCATATAATGCTAGACGGGATGCTAAAAGGCTTGGTTAATCACTAGTCTATGTTTAGGGCAACTGCCTCTCACCTAACTTGGCATTTTAATATCCTCTAAGAAGCCTACCTATAAGGATTTTTGGCCACTATTAAATAGGATTGAAAGGAGAATAAGTTGTTAGTATAATAAGAAATTGACATTAACTGGCAGAGTTCAACTTATCATTTTGGTCAAGTTTTGAATCCATCCTTAATAAGTCTATAATG
>JAOXYD010000004.1:2520099-2534778 GCA_028565735.1 Pinacopodium congolense | reverse complement strand
AAAAATAGCACATTAATATAATATAAAAATTAAAAATTAAAAATAAATATAAAAATAAATATAAAAATTAAAAAATTACAATAAAAAATTATAAATAATAACAATATTATACGAATGCTTAAGATAATGAATTCGACTTTTGTATATTAAAAGTCACTTTCTTCTTCAAATCCTAACGTCACATGTAGGAGTTTTAATTAATTATTTATCTATTAATAAACATTCCTTGGTACGGGGTTAGCCCCACTGTGTTAAACTTATAATATAGTGGTACTTTGTCACATTAATGAAGGTACTTCGTCACATCCCCACGTAATTTGTTTTCCTAATTAACAAACATTTGGCCTGCAAAATTCTTCTTTCCATGTACGGTATATTTGTCCCTTCACCGGACGTTTCCCTTTTTCTAATAAACTTTAGAATATGTGTAGTATTCACTTTTATTTTTAATTTTAATTTTAATGTATATATATTATATTTTTATGTATTTTTTAAATTGTTATATTATTTTTTTAAAATTTTTAAATTATTTTTATTAGTTTATATGTTTTTAAAAAAAGAAAAAAAATCAGAAGTAATAACAAACATATAGTTTTAAGGTTTTGGTCAATTTAGAGACACTCTTTTAATTTGTGTAATTTTATTTAAATAATTAACAGAAAATCATTGACATAATATTATTTTCTTGTTAAATGATATTATAAATAAATCAAATAAAATGTTATTTTAATTTTTCAAATGATAGATTTTTTATATGAAAAATAAAAATATGATAATATTAATAAATTTTAGAAGTTACATAATTTAATAAATCATCATAATTTTTATTCAAATAACTTATTTGTAAAATCGTATTTTACACTAATAACATAATATGGAAATTACTTATTAATAATTTTGATGAAAATTTATTAGAAAAGAGTCTTGCAATTTAATTTTGAAACATAATGACCTCTTTTATAATAGTCCAAATTCAGCATAAACCCTTTTATTTTAAATATCCTTATTGAGTAAATCCGCAAGACAAAAGGAGCACAGACACAAGTTTTAAGTACCGTGTTCTCACACACGTCTTGTAATGACTAAAGCCCGAACAGTTCTGGAACACATTAGCTTAAGTTTCATGTAAATTGGGAAACAGAAACATGATCGAACTTTACCAACACAAGTCAATCACCGGTCTCGCAATCAAACCTTTTTCAAAGGACCTCTTTGCCCCTTTATTTGGGACCATAATTCACTGCTCTTATGTACTTTAATGCCTTCTTAGCCTTTCTTTTATCAACCGTTATATACCTCTGGGGATAATAATATTATTAACAATAATAATTCTGGAAGAACATGGCTGGGGATTCGATTCTTTGGTGCTCTTTTTATCGGATTGTTGGTGTTCTGCTGCTCTTGTCGTGCCTTTTTGTTTGCTCTTCCTCAGCTAATGAGCTGCAGCAGTCCAATACTTTCACTGTTTCCAGCTTTAGGTACCCTGAAACGGAGGTCAAGCCTTATGATTTGCGTTACATTAGAGGTGTAGTAGTGAAAGCAGAATTTGGTTTCAGTTTTGTGTTTTATTTAATGATCATCGAATTGGAGATTGCCAGTAGTCTGTCTTTGTTTTAATGGTGAAATGGCTCTCTTTGTTATTGTTTTCAGTTGATTTGCCTCCGTGGTTCTCTTCGGTATCTGTAGCAGTAGAGTCGGATGTGGACCTTGTAAGTATTATTATTGTTATTGTCTGATGATGTATTTCGTTAGATGTGTGGATTGTATGTCGTTTGTTGTTGGTCGCGTACTTTGGTTGTGTTACCTTTTACTTTAGTTGAATTGGGTATATCGAGGTCTTGTCGGGATGACTGCCTCTGGATATTTATCGAATTTAATCATAATTTTAGTATTGCCTCTGGATATTTATCGAATTTATTCATAATTTTAGTAGTTTCATGGTTCAGAGTTTTTGGCAGGATGCGAAGAGCATATCTAAAGTTCCTGACGGCCACCTACCAGTTATCTGCTTCAGATATGGAAGCCCTCCTCTTCCAGATGTCTTAAACAGTTCTTCGATACAATTAGGTATTGCTTGTTCGAGACATAAACAAAAACTGATTATTTTTTGGATGAATCCTTTGTATTTGGTGAGACAAGTGATGACTATTATGATGGTAATTCGCATGAGAATGCTTGTAATTTGAATCTTGCTTGCTCAACTGGTTATTATAGTATTGAAACAGAATGGAAGTCCAATCCTATCTGGGTGTGCTATTTCTTCCTTTTGCATTATTCGTGTTGTTCATGTGTATTGAATGAAAATGTTGTTTTCATTACGTTATGCTTCATGGTTTTACTTATAGCATCCCTGTTCTTGCAGGATTGGTTCCCCTTTCAAATGGATCGCTTCCACAATTTCAAGATTCCCAGAATGTTCAATGCTATCCATTGCAGAGAAATTTAACCTTGAAGCTGACAAATGAGCAGGTTTGACGTCAGTGTTCCTATTTGCAAAAGATTTTTTTTTTTCTGTGGGTAAAAATACGATAGCATCTGTCAATGATTTGGTTTGTGGTTTGTGGTTTGAATCATTGAATTCTTTTATACGCAGCAAAATGCATTCTTTCTCTCTTTTTACACTCTCTTTTTCACTCACAAGTTTGTTGTTCAGATATCTTCGGGAGTTTGGTACCTGGGTCTTTTCAACGGCATTGGGCCTACAAGGACACAATCAAAGATGGTATGATTATTGTCAATTCGATCTCTTTCTACTTAAGTTACTGCTTTAACTTACTCTGATTCCTTAGCAGCATGTTAGCTTGCACATGTTTGGTAATCAAGTCCTGATTAGACTCACTGTAAGATGTACCTACAACTATTATTTTGGGGAAGAAACAGTTTCTTATTTGAAGAACATTGAATTGATGGAGAAGTACAATAATGGATGATTTGCTGGCTAAAGTTGATATGGAAATTGTCTACTATGAGAATGAAGGCTACCTTTTTGTTTCCACTAATGGGAAAGTTGGATATATTTGCAAATCAGTCCTATACCATTATGCTCAAAATTGTGGCAAATTTTGGAAATTTTGAAAATTCTTGCTCAAAGCTGATATCTAGAAAGCAAATACTAGATTATCTATCCTTGCTTTCTTTTTTCTATTCAGTAAATGGTTTTCCCTAGACATTAATAAGAACATAGCAATTCTTCAATGATAGTAAATAGTATGAAATTGCAGATTGTCCGCAGCTCAGCATACTCCTTTAGTGCCAACATCAGTGTGGAAGGATGTAAAACCTCAATATTGTGGGGCCAGTACTGCAACCAGACAGTAGACCCACTTTCATGTTCTCAATCTGACAGCTACCATCTTACAGATAATACAGCCAATGATAATTTCCAAATATCCGAAACTGGAGTTTCTTGCAAAAGTTTTGAGACATCTTGCCATGAAGAAAGTGAACTAAGAGTCTATTCTTTGGAGTTGGTCGACTTGGTAGAACAACTAACAATTGCAGCAACCAATATCAGTTTCAATGCAAGTCCATCAAATAGCATTTTGAATGGTGGTGAAGCTAGTTTAATGTATTTTGTGCGTCATGGTGCAATGCCTTCGGTCGCACTTCATGATTATTCTGGTGACCTAGTCAAGGCCCCTTTTAACCTTCACTCTCCAAAGCTTGGTCACTGGTTTATTAATGTTTTACCATCTAATGTTTCAAAAAATATTGGGGGGCCTCAAGATACTGCAACAAAAGTTTGCTATTCCATTAAGTGGCAAGTGCTTGGATGTCCTGTTGGCAAGGCGGGACAGAATTGTACCTCTTTAAGATACATGCTCCAGGTTAGATTGTGGAAGATCATGCGTTCCCTTTATCTTGACTATGACTTGCTCATTTTTCTTTGAAGATGCAGATCTGTGCTGTCGTTTGGCATGTTGTGTGCAGGTTGTGATAATATGTTGATTATTCCAAAACGAGGCCTTAATCAGCTATTCTTCTTAGTTTCTCTTTATTCTTATGTGAATCATTATTGATTATATGCAGACAAATCTTAGGAGGGACAACTCGCCCTTTGAATCCTATTTTATGCCAGTCAGTGAAAAAATATCCTCAGATTCTGCTAATTTTCCTCTGGAACCCCTGTCAAGCAATACTTCGTACAGTGGAGAATCGGATGACTCTTGGTCTTATTTTATCCTAAACATTCCTCGTGGTGCAGCTGGAGGAAATATACACATTCACCTAGCATCTGATGCAAAGATAAACTATGAATTATATGCTAGATTTGGTGGACTGCCATCTCTCGACAATTGGGACTATTATTATGCAAACAAGAGTAGAAGCAGTGATGGTTCTATGTTTTTCTTATTGTATGACTCAAGTGAACAGAAAGTTGATTTTTATATCTTGTATGTTAAGGAGGGAACTTGGGCTTTGGGATTAAGAAGTTTAAGTGCATCAAATAGTAGTTCCCTTGGCCAGACCACTATGTCTGTTTCAGTTGAGAGGTGCCCTAAAAGATGCTCTTCTCACGGGGAGTGCAAAGTAGCATTAGATGCCAGTGGACTGACATCATACAGGTTCCATATTCTCAATCTCATAGAACTTTCACCTTCTTAGCTTATTCTTCGTGCAAAATTTTTGGACGCCAAATTGTATGAGATTGCATAGAATAGTTAGTACCTTCCTAACCATGTTGATAATATGTTTTCTTCCTCAGCTTTTGTTCTTGTGACCGAACACATGGAGGCCTTGATTGTGGCGTTGAAATTGTATCACGACACCGTATGTACTCTTGTCCCTTCACTTGGTTAATTTTTCTTGTGTGTGAATAAAATCTTTTTAAGCCAAAGAACAATTTCCCTGAAAGTGTCAATTGTGGAGATGACTTGAAAATCTATGTCAGAGGGTTTTCAAACAAAGGCAGAGTGGCCATATTAGATGGATATTTGTTATAAACATCTGATGTCTCTCGTTTTTCTTTATTGAAGGACATGGTGACTGACTTAAACTTGGCCCTGTTTCTGTGTCTAATAAAAATCTTAGTTTCTGGTAAAACTATGCTTAAGTCTACCAACTATGGTGGTTCATGGGTTATCCTTCTCATAAAATCATGACACTTAAGTCTTTGAAGCACAAAGGCATTGATCTGCAAATAAATTAAGATGTTGAAAGTTGAAAAAGATGGTCTTTGATTAATTAATAGATGGAATCTGATATAGGTCACGTATGGCAATCAATAGCACTCATTGCGACAAATGCTGCAGCTATTCTTCCTGCTTATTGGTCTCTTCGGCAAAAGGTAAAACTTTTGATTCTATTCTTTACTTAGTTGCTCAAGCTTTAAAATACTTATTGCAGCAACAACGGATGATGATACTTAGATGGGTATGGTTGCTTTCTTAAGGCTGTTATAGTGACAATAATGACTTTTAGTTCCATAATAGAACTGATTTACCTGATAATCAAGTGTAAAGGGTAGTTTTATTTAAAGACCAGAGAATTTAATACCATTTTATGGGCTCCAAAAGAATTTTTGGCTTTTGGTTGAGTTATACTGCTCAGAGGTTGGAAGCCATCAGTTAGTAATCATTATCTAACTTATGTTGGTTCTGTGCAGGCATTTGCAGAATGGGTGCTTTTCACGTCTAGTGGAATTTCAAGTGGATTATATCATGCATGTGATGTAGGCACATGGTGTGCTTTGTCATACAATGTTCTGCAAGTATGAGTCTGACCTTAATGATTTTATGTGTTAGATTTGCATAGAACTGTTGTTGCATTACATAAATGGGACTGGTATAAGTTCTTGAAAACATGTTCACGTGAAGGCACATAGCTGATTTGTTACATAATGTGATTCCCTGACAGCTTCCACATGATTTGAACTTCATATACAACTATAGATAGGGAAACATATTGATTTGAGTTGGCAGCATAATTCTAAAGCCCTGTATGAGTAATGATATTGTAAACTTCTGACGTTCCATAGTCTTTTTTAGAAGCTCAAATGTTTCCCTTATTACATTTCTGTCATGGATTCTCCTTTCAAATGATCCTCCAGGGTTTGTTGGGAGATGATTTTCTATTAAGAGGCTGTCTCTTACAACCTCAACCGCTACCATCTAATAAAAGTTGGGATATTCTTATCCTTCCATAATCCAAAAAGATCGACTAGGCTGATCCATGGCCCTGTAGACCCTGATAATTTAATCTGCCAAATCAAAATATCTAACTTCGTGAACACATTGTGAACAAATCAATTGCAAAATGAGAGTCCTTGACACATGAAACATGATGAAAGCTTGGTAGCCATTTGGGGGTAGTGTTGAAACATTCACAGAAAAATTAGTTTTAGAAGAGGGAAATGCAATTGGTTTAAGAGGTAGAACTTTGCATTTGCTTGCACATTCTTGCGATGTTGCTCATTTTTGTATATTGTTGGCATATGGTGTATATCTTATTACTGGCTTTAAATTAACTGATCTGCTGACCTGAAACTGTTTCAGTTCATGGATTTTTGGCTCTCTTTCATGGCTGTAGTGAGCACTTTTGTGTACTTGTCCACTATTGATGAAGTTTTCAAAAGGACCATTCATACAGTTGTTGCTATCCTCACAGCCCTTATGGCCATAACCAAGGCAACTAGGTATTTTGAACTTTCACATGGTACGTGTATTTGTGTCGGTTAGAAGTGATTTTTAGTTTGACTATGACAATGATTGCAGGTCTTCCAATATTGCTCTTGTGATAGTAATTGGGGCACTTGGTCTTCTTGTTGGATTGCTCATAGAGTTCTCCACCAGAATGAGGTCATTTCGCATTTCAATGGAACTGTGTGTAAATATGACCTACGGGTGAGTTTGCCTATATAGAAGCAATAGTTAATTGCATATTCTTTTGGGAAAATAATAAAGCCCTTTTCCTATTATAGGTGGCATAATGTGAGAAATTGGATGAACAATTTAATCAAGTCAATACTGAAAAGATTTAGATGGGGTTTTGTACTTGTGGGGTTTATTGCGTTGGCCATGGCAGCAATAAGTTGGAACTTAGAAAGCAGTGAAAGCTACTGGATTTGGCACAGGTTCTATGAACTTATTTAATTCTCTCTTTTCTCTCTATTCCTTTTCTCTTTGTTTTTATACCTGACATTTTTTTAAAAAATAAAATTTTGTGCAGTATATGGCATTTGTCCATGTATTCATCCTCCTTCTTCTTCCTTTGTTCAAAAGTGAACAACGTAAATAATGATAATGAAGACTCTTCAGGCCCAGACTATCAGCTAACGCGGCAGAATTCGTTTCCAAGAGTATAGGAGAGGGTGGGAGATGGAGAAATTTTCCAAGATAAGCTCTCAGCTCCCATGACAGACAGTTTACATTTAAGGCATCAAGGAACATGTAGTGTGAACAATGAATTAAGTGCTCGTCTCCTTCATTTTGGGGTATTACAACCCAGAAGCACCGGAGACAGACATGAACTGCAGCAACAAAAGCTGAATGCTGCAAATTTTTTTCAGCATCAACCATGCTGAAACTTTGGATTTTTTTTTTTTTTGCTTATTTTCTTTTATAACCCTCTTTCAAATGTAACATAAGAGATTTAGAGAGATGGTGCAATGGAATACCTGTGGCATAGCTTTGTTTATATAAGCAAGCACATGGAAAGTGTTCGTTAGGAAATAATGCAAGGACTATATTTATAGTTTAATAAACTTTACATCTTGGCCATTCAGTTCATGGAATCACCTTTTCTAGTTCCTAGATTACTTATTAACTTCTCCTTCATCCATCTTGCAGATATATAGTTTTTTTTATTTTTTTTGAAATATGCATGCCTTAACAATTTCATAGATAAACTAGTTTGCCTTGGGAGTCTTGGAAGTCCAAAGGTGCAAAATTACTATGATGACATTATATGAGAACTCTCAGATTAGATACAGAAAGATATATGAATAGATGACATATTGCTAAAAATGCACAAGACATGTATTTTTACAGATCTTGACTTGTTCTTCACCAAGACAAATGAAAAGGAAACAGTAAGATGCAAGAACCAATATTTTACGCAAAATTAAATGCAACTTCCTCACTCCCATAATGAATTTTCCTATACTCAAAAGTAGTAACTTTACTAACAAGCTTGCTCCCATGATCCTGGAACCAAACTAGGCCAGCTTCCTGGACTTGTTATTGGACTCTTTCCTGAAAAGGAGTCCCATTTGGCATTAATTAGGTACATTACCATTTTTTACCATCTCACATTCTTTCCAATGAATTTCGCTTTTATTCTCTTCCCACTGAAGCACTGCTTTGTGATCTGGAAGAAAGTGATCGAAAATCTGAGGCTGAAAGTTCTTTGTAATCTTTACGGATACCCCAGAGGATCTCTGCACACCTCTTCATGCTTGGCCGGTTGTGTCTGCGAGGACCCATACATTGTACCGACAGCTCCATAATCTTTTCCAGGGCCAAGCTATTTGCTGCACTTCTCTCCAGTTTTGGGTCCAATATTAAGATCGCATCTCCACCAATAAACTTGTTCACAGCCTGCAAGTCACACCTATTCAGGGTCATATGTTCCCACAATTGTGGAACCAATGATCTTAAGAGATCTAATAAACAATGAAGCAAAGAAGAGCAAGAAAATTGTACCCATTTGGGAGTTATTCTCTCTTTGAATTCCCGTTTTGGTTCTATAGGCCGTCTCCCTGTTAGTAGCTCGACCAATAAGACACCAAATGAATAAACATCGCTTTTCTCAGTAAGCTGATAGGTTTTAAGGTATTCTGGGTCCAAGTAGCCGGCAGTTCCTTTGATCTGGGTAGACACATGTGTTGCACCAGACTCAGAATCAGCTGCTAGCCTTGCAAAACCAAAATCAGAGACCTTGGCTCGAAAGTTGTCCGCCAGCAGAATGTTTGAGGACTTTATGTCCCTGTGAATAATCGGTTGGTCTACAAGGAATGAAATAATACAGTCACAGAGTTCAGGAGCATGGCTTTAGATTCATATAGCTTTAGGTCCAATATGATCAAACTAATAGGCTATTAAAGAAAGGAAAACCTGTATAGGTGTGAAGATAAGTGATTGCATGAGCTACATCAATTGCAACATCCAGGCGCCGAGAAAGGTTAAGGACTTTACCTCCTATACCTGCACGAACATGCTTCATAACTTGACTCAATATACACAAGCAATGAGATGGAGAACTAAGACATGTACAAGTAAAAGTAAACTCACAATCCAAGTGTTCTCTGAGAGTTCCATTTGGTACATATTCCACAACAAGAATTTTTTCATCTCCATGCTCCAAATACCCATAAAACCTTACCAAATTTAAATGCTCAACTCGTGCCAGTGTTTGAATCTCGCTTTGAAACTCCACACTTGAATGTTTATCATAGAGGATCTGGAAAGAACAGGTCGCCAAGCCATTGGTGAAGGCTGAAACCTCATTACCACATAATTTTGTTGGACAATTAAGAACAGGAAAAAAAAAAAACCGCTTTTGTTTACAAACCTTTTTGGCTCTTTTGATTGCAACGACTGTACCATCTTCGAGCGTGCCTTTGTAAACTGTCCCAAAACCACCTTGTCCAATTTTAAAAGAAGGGGAGAAGTTCCTAGTGGCACGGTAGATTCCTTCTATGGTGAACTCCATAGTCCCCACCTCTATTTCACGGGTAGAGTTGTGTGCACTTCCATAGATAGCTCCTCTAGAGCCTTGTCTCCGGTTATTTGCGCCATTGCTTGAAACTAAACACAAACAAAATTGCATTCATTTAATCTCTTAGATTAGGAAACAAAAAAATAGTAAGAGAAAATGAGATTAAACAAATTATGCTTTTGAACATTGTGAGAAATTAGAATCCACCCGCCAAGCTAGGCTATCAGGTGATTAACATGGCCTAACGTAAAAGGGAATCACGAGAATAGTAAGAAAGTTTGCAAGTCAGATCAGTCCATTAAAATGGGTAATAACTTGTTGAAGTCATCTACCACCTAACTTGACTTCCCATGAACAAGATCGGGAATTTATGAACAAACGAGAAGACTCATACGATCATTTTTGTTGCAAAAACTTAAAAGGGAAGCTAGCCGCCAGAGTTTGAATCTACCAGAGGGAGGCTTAAAGTTGTTGGAGTGCTGATAACTCTTGGAGTCGTCGTCCTCAGGTGGCGTGAAGCACCCCACAAACGCTTCAGCCACCGATCTGGCGGCGACAGCGACGGGGTTTCGCTTCTTGACGATGGAGGAGGAGGAGGAGGAGGATGCATAAGAGGGGGCCGGCGAGTAGAGGACGCCGGGGCCTGGGCTCCGACGACCGTAGACGGAGTAAGGACTCTTCATTAATTACTTCGAAAGAGAGAGGAAAAAGTTGTGACGTAGAAATGGCGCGTTGGTGGGTGTAAGAGAAGCAGAGCAATTAAAAGGTGAAGACTTTGATCTTTCAGTTGCTAATGTGCGCCGTTGACGCGTCGTCGTCTTACCGGTTCTAGTTGGCGCCAATTCACTGGCTTTTAACTTCGTTGGCATTTAATGACTTTCTTTTAACTAAATTTAACGGTTAAAAAAAACTAAATAATAGTAATGATAAATAATAAAATGACAAACAAAATTAAGATGTAGTGCTTCGATGTTGAAATCTTTTGCTCATCGTAGGAATTATATCTAAGTTTTCACTTATAATATATTAATATAATACTAAAACATATTTTTTTCTAGTGCATAGGAAAAGAAAGTTTGAAATTATAAATGTGTCTTATTTAGTATTATTGTTATTGTTTGTTTTGATTTTTTGTTTTTAAGAATACAAAAATTAATAAAAATAGCATAAAAATCGAAAAAAATATAGAAATTTAAAAAATAACTCAGAAACTAATAATAATTTCATATAAACTAATATACATACACAAAAATAAAAATAAAAAATAAAAACAAAAAGTGATACTAAACGTGTTAGTAAATTATTTTTGTAATTTTACATTTTTTAAAGATATATTTAATATTTTCTAATTACATAATATTAAAATGTTTTAAAGATTACTTTTATTAAATTATTTCAAAATAAATTTTCAATTTCAATACAAACTTTGTCACGTATATAATAAATTATAAAATAATTTAATACATATTTAATAGAAATTTTATTTTTTGTTGTTTGATATCGTAAAATACTTAATAACTTAAGAGTAATAAAGATATTTTTAAAATGAATAAAATTATATAAGAATATTTATATACGTATGACGACATGAAATCGTTAAAAGAGGAAATTGGAATCGTACTTACAACGTCGTCCAGTTGTGAACTTTTTGTCGTTTTTTAGAAAATGAATAAAAATGTTGGAAACCCCAAAAAAACACTTTTGGGCAAAAAAAAAAAAAAAAGGCAATAAAGCTGAAGCTAAGATCTTCCGGGAAAAGCGTGATGAACCCATTGCCACGTCACACACAAGCTCTATTCTTAACCGACACGTGTCAGTAGTGGAGTTTGTCCACGTCACAGTTTGGTGTTTACAACCATAAAGATCCAGGAATCCTTGTAAGCTACTACAAGAAAGAATGAATATAAATAACAACTTTGGTTGCTTCTTGATGAGATGCGGCACCAAATATGATAAAAGCTTTTTATAATATTATGTCCATATCTTTTAGTTTTGAAATTCTACGTGTTAATGGTAACTTTTTTTAAAAAAAATCAAAATTTTATTTTTACTAAAAATTCAAATTAGTAGAAAAAGAAGTCTAAAACATCCTTTTTTTTAATAAATAAATTACAAGATCATTAGTAATATTTTTAATCATCAGTATTTTGAGCATTCGTGTTTAATAATTTAGATAATATTTTTTAAAAATATTTAATGGTGTTTTTAAATTTTTTATTATTTTAACTTTTAATAAATTACAAGATCATTAGAAATATTTTTAATGGTCACTATTTTATGCATTTGTGTTTAATAAATTGGATAATACTTTTTGATAAGTATTTAATGGTGTTTTTAATTTTTATTATTTTTCTTTAATAGAGTGTATTGTAATATTAGTCAAAATAATAAAATGATCAAATTTAATTAACTAATGTGTGATTAGTGAAAAACAATTATATTGTTAAAATATTTCTTAAAATATTCAATATTATTCTAAAAGATTTTTTTGTTTTGATTAAGAACAGAATTTTATAGAAAATATGATAAATAATGAGAATTATTTATCAAAATTTCCCATATTTCTAAAAAGATGATTCTATTTAGTTAGACTTTGACTTTTATTTATTTTTTAGATATAAAAATTAAAAAATATCAATATAAAAATTAAAAAATACAATAATTAATATAAAAATACAACAATCATAATAAAAAATTACAACTCACAATAAATATCTCTTAACACTTCGATTAGAAGCGAATCAAAACTGGATTTTGTGTCTGAAGGTAGAGGTCCTTGAAGGTAAGTTTGGACAGGACAGGATTTGTTGAAGATTACCTTTGTTTCAACTCTTACTCCACTTCAGGATTATTGCGTACTAACAGTCAACGACAAAGACAAAATGCCCGATGTGACCCTACAGCTTCATCGTTTTTATAAGGTAAATGCCCTTCAGGCAGGAAAGTCTTCCACTTTCTATTCCAACTAAGATTTAATGATTATTAGTTCATCACGGCCAAGTTACACTAACGAACCACATACCTTTTTCCTTTTTTTTTTTTCCTGTGAAAATGGAGCATCGTCTTGAGATTTTCACGTTGATGCTTTATCATCTGAATTATCCCTGTATTGTCTAACGAATTAGATAGCTTTTTAAATACTAAAATTAAAATTACGTCAAATTTTCGTTTTATTTTGTTAATATTTACATTAAAATATTAAAATAATTGAAAATTTTTATAAGAACGAAAAATTTTCAATCTCAATCAATGTATTTAGTTTCGTATCATACCGACTAATACCGGTTACGCATTATACCGACAGAAAAACAGTACGAAATGGTTACAATTAGTATTGAATTCAAATATCGGTCGATATCGATTAGTACAAAAAAATTTTAAAGAAAAATTTTATATTTTGATATTTTTAATTTTTAAATTAAGTTAAAAATTAAATAATATAATACATTTATAGAATATTTTATAAATTTTAAAAATTAATTTATAATTTTAAATAATTATTTAAAACAGTATCAATATTAATCAGTAACGATAGAATACCATTTTTAGAGTCAATCTAATATTAATATCAGTATAATTTTTAATACTCTTATCTCAATTCATTTATAAGACCGAAAAATCACGGTCACTGGGGACTGTCATGCCTTTAATGCGACTTCGGAACAGCATGGGGTGCAACCAGTTACAACCTGGAAATTTCGTGCAATTAACTTTTAAATTGGGTATTCTTAATTTCTTATCACATCACTGATATTGTTAGAAATAAGTGAATATTTAACAAGCTCGTTGGGTGGGCTCCAAGCTTCTCTGTAGCCCGGTTTTGCAAATTCTACTTCAACATGGGATTTCTCAGGGCCCAATGAAGGATTCCAAAGTGTATGTATTTAATACTAAAGAGCCCTTCTGGTGCCAATCATTCTGGCCTTGCGCCATGACCCATGAGAGAGAAAGCATCTTCTGAGTACTATCTTTTGGCAGTCCACCAAGTACTGAATTTTTCCAGGTGATTAAGAATGGAACCTTTTTGTAGCAAGTTGTTCAAAGCATAGCTGGATACCAAAAAATAAAAAAAAACAATATACGCGTCTTCTAAACTCAAGACTTTTCCGTTGGATGTATTGATAGATTATTTAATAATTAAATGACTCATATTCTTGAAATCCACTTATATGAGCTTAAAAGGATAGTTATTGGACACTTATATGCTCTGGGTTACGGTTGAAAGAACCAAAAAAAAAAAAAAAAAACTGTTGTCTAGTTTTGAGAATAATAGACGGTTTCTAGAGAGAAACGAGACTCAAAATGTTTAATTTTCAGATCTTGTAATTTGGCCCTCAAAATGTTTATTGGTGTTTTAATCATGTAGAGATGAGGCTTGGGAAAGATTTGTTTTTGGTGTGAAACCATGAAAGAAACAGTCCTGAAACGAAAAACAAAAACAAAAACAAAGGAGAGAACCATAACAGGAACGACGTCCGGAGGAAGGCATGCACCTCATTTTTCAGGGGTAGATACGACGCGCGCTCTCCAATGTCACACATGCCCGCCTGGGCCCAAATTGTTGTGCTGGTATGTACAGATTTATGGATCAGTGGCTTTTAATGTTGGGCTCACAACAGAATGATACTTTGGACTTAGGCTTAGACAGCTTATAGATATGTACTTTTGAGCTATTTTGGGTCTTCATTTTTTAAGGAATTATGGGTCAAGGCTGAAGAACTTGAACTTAATGAGTTTTTTTCAACTTAAAGATTTTTTTGGACTCATGAAATAAATTATTGATGGACCCTAACACAAGATTTATTTTTGGTTATGGAAGGTTTAATTAATTAAATTATAGGATCTAATTTTTGGACATACGTAAAGTATTTTATTTTATTTTATTTTGAGTCATAATTAGTTAATCAATTAATGAAATAACTAATCGATTTATTTTGATTTAATTAATTTTAATTAGTATACATAAATATTGCGCATATTTTTATGCATAATATTTTAGAAATTAGTGTCATATTATGTTTT
>JAOXYD010000004.1:2499915-2519999 GCA_028565735.1 Pinacopodium congolense | reverse complement strand
CTTATTGAAATGGTTATTTTAATTATTCTTAATTATAAAAATTTTATCTTAATAATTTTAATTTTTTTAAAAAAATCACTGTATTTTTCATTTTTTAAAAAATTTTCCTGTGTTTTTCATTTTTTTCAAAAAACCCCTTGAATTTTTCATTTTTTATCAAATACCCCCCTGTATTTTTAATTTATATCAAACACTCCATGCACAGTAACTGCCACGTCAGCCGCCACGTCAGCTGGTCAACTCGCCACGTCAGCATAGTCAACTCGCCACGTCAGCACACCCGCCACGTCAGCCCTAAATAGTTTCAGGGGGTATTTGATAATTTTGTTAAAATACAGGGGGGTCTTTAATATTTTTAAAAACACAGAGAGGTATTTGATAAATGTTGAAAATTCAGGGGGGTAATTAGATATTGACTCTGAAGTCTTTTATAGTATGACAATAACCTCAATTGTTTGCGTCCATTCTCCAACAATTATGCTGGATGTTTTAATATATCTCAAAATAGAGTATAAATCTTTTTAGATGGAGATGAATCATTTACAATCCCTTACTTTTTCTTAAAAGAAGAAGAGGAACCTTTAACAAATCTTTTTAAAGATAAAGAAGAACATATTTAATTAATTACAACCTAACAAAGTGAAAAATCCCCTTTAAACAAAAACAAATACATACCTTAATGATGTTTCACTTAAAACTTAGTAATCGACGGGTTAAATGATAAAATAAATGAATGAAAAATCTCTTGAAAGCTTCATTAAAGATAATTTTTGGATTGAAACTAAGAAAAATGAAATCGAAGCTTGAAAGTATAAAATTGCATAATGTAAACTTAAAAATAATTGAAAATGAAAGTTTGATCATTTTGTAAGCTCAAAACACTCTTGAAAATACATAGAGTTTCTTCCAATCCACCTAGCAGTCTCATTTATATTGTTTACAAGCTTAAAATGCTGCTAGACTCATTTACCAACTGATAGGAATGAAAAATACAATGTTTTATTGAATGTTTACACTAGTCATTATGTCTGTTCAAGCTCTATCGATCGACCGATGTCACTAGTCGACTGACCTATTGTACACCGGTCAACAGAATGAAGTTAAGCCTTCTATTGGTTAATCAATCAATGAGTATTAATCAATATGTTCGGTTTCGTACCAGTATCGACCACCAACCGATACGAAATAGACAGATTTCGTATCGGATTTAAATACCGGCCGGTATCCGAAAAAAAAAATTTTAATTTAAAAAAATTAAAAGAAAATTTTTGTATTTTGACCTTTTTAAATTTAAAGTTAAGTTAAAAACTGCATAATATAATATATTTATAGACCATTTTGTAAATTTGATAAAATTCAGAAATTAATTTATAATTTTAAAATATTATCCGAAACGGTATTAGTATTAACGGATATCGGTATAGCATCGTTTTTTAGGTCAATTCGGTACTGGTACCGATACGGTATTTAATACACTGGTATTAATCAATCAATCACCTAGAAAATCAATTTTCAAGTTTTGTCAACTGTAAATTTTGACCATAAATAAATTTAAATCATTTCTTTCATTTCCAAATCAATTCACATAAGTTTTAACACTTCTCCACGATTTTAAATGTCAAGACATCAAAATTGAGCTAAAAAATATATTTGTCTTGGTTTGGGAAAATTTAACCATATTTTTAAAACTTTTCATTTTAAATTCAATCCAAAATCATTCATACAAGTATCAAATCCATTTCCTTGACTTAAAAAACAATTCACACAAGTTTTAAAACTATTTCCAATACTTTTTCAATTGCAAAAAAGTTTTAATTGATTAAAATGCAAAATTTGACCTGTCTAATAAAAAATTTATGTAACTTGAAAGCATGTGCAATATAATATATAAATTGATCCCATATGATTATTAAAGCTTCAAGCAAAACATATAACTATATTCAAACTTACTAAACAAGGATCTTAAAGCTTCCAAATTACTTGATCTTCCATTTTCCTCAAATCTGGTCTCTAAGTTCAAAATTTTCACTTTGAATTAAAATTAAATGTACATATCTTTTAATCTTTACACTAGAAATTCAAATTATTAGTAAAAATCATATTTTTTTATAATCAAAATCAAGATTGAAACTTCTCTTAGTCCAATAATCTTTTACTTTTTAATAACAACAAAACATGTGATATTAAGAAGTAAAAACACATTTAAAACCAATCAATTTTATTCCATAAGCTTAAAGTTCTTCACAAAAACAACCATTACATAAATTCATCATACAAATCACACTCCCCCCTAAATTCATGCATTAAAATAAATTATACTCCCTATAAATATATGCATCAACACATTATGGATCAATAAAGCATAAAAGGAGATTTAAAAACGCAAAACACATTAAAAGCATATATTATACTTCTTTAAACTTCAAAAATACATATTATGTATATTTTGCATTAGAATCACATACTAACCTAAATTATGCATGTTGTGCCTCAAAAACACATAACTTGCATTAAATCACGTAATTCATCTATTGCGTGTTAAAAATGTAAATCATAAATATGATTAAAAAATTAACTCCTTTTATATGAAACAATTAATATCATATAAACTTTTTCTCCTTTTTAACATTATCAAAAAGTTATAGAAAAGTTTAAAAAATGTCAATTGTTATAGAACTAAATTTTATAGAAAACATCACATTAAAATTGAAACCATGTATAAATACACAAAATTTTCAAATTAACCTACTATTAGTCATACCTAGTTCTCTCATAGTCATGCAAAACATATCTTCATTTATTAGTTTAGTGAAGATATCGATCAATTGCTAATATGCATTAACAAACTCCAATTTGATGTCATCATTTTGTACATGATTTCCAATGAAGTGATACCTAATTCAAATATACTTTTACTTTTAGTTAGACATATAACATTGGTGTTATCACACCTAATAAAGATCTTATTAAGATCTATATCATAATCTTTAATTTATTTTCTAAGTTAAAGCACTTGTGCATAACAAATACTAGCCATTGTATATTTTACTTTTATAGTTGACAAAGTTACCAAATTTTGCTTCTTAATAAACCAAAACACTAATACATTTCTTAAGAATTAGCAAGTATCAAATTTACTTTGCCTATCTAAAAGGCTACCAGTATAATCTAAACAAGATTAGTCAACTAAGTCTATGAAACCATTCTTAGGATACCATAATCCTAAGGATGTTGTTCTATTCAAAGACCTCAAAATGCAATTAACGGCTAAAAGATGAGATTTTTAAGATTTGATTGGAATATAACATATAAATATATACTAAATATGATGTTGGGCTTATTTGCAATAAGATATAATAAACTGCCTATTATACTTACAACTTAACATTTACAAGTTTGTCTTCTTCATCTTTATTTAACTTAGTGATGATACTCATAGGTATTTGAAGATATCTTCTTATCATTTGATTCATCTGTAATGGGCTTAAATGCTAAATTCTTCCTCTTTGTTGCCATGTTCTCTTCTTTAGTCTCTTTAAATCTCATCTCATAGGTGAGCAGTGAACCTATTAGTTCTTCTAAAGGCAACGTCCGGAGATCTTTTGCCTCTTGAATGGAAATTACCTTTGCCTCCCATTTCTTTAGTAAGGATCTAAGATTTTTTTTTTACAAGTTCAACATTAGAATAAGACTTTCTTAAGCCTTTCAAAGCATTAATAAATCTTGTACACATGTTTGAAATGCTTTTATCATAATGCATGTTAAACAATTTATATTAATGTGTGATAATTGAAACTTTACTCTCCTTCACTTTATTGGTTTTATCATAAGTAACTTTACATGTATGCCAAATTTCATGTATCGTCTCACACATTGATATCGTATTAAATTCATTTATATTAAGTGCATAAAAAAATGTGAACAACTCAATCGTTTAAAGAAATTAATCTCTCATCCTCACTAATCCATTTTTCTTTAACCTTAAGTACTTTTTGACCATTTGCTACCTTTATAGGAACGTGTGACCCATTACTCACCATATCCCATAATCCTATGTTTTCGATTATAAGAAAGAATTTCATTTTTATTTTCTAATAAACATAGTCATTTTCATCGAAAAATAGTATCTTGCTAATGTTTTGTCCCTTTTGACTAGTTAAATCTATTAAACGTGCCATCATAAATTTTTATTCATAATTTTCATTAAAATTTCTATGGACAATATGAGACTGGCTCTAATACCAATTGTAAGTCTTAAAAGCACTTAAGAGGGGAGATGAAATAGGTGTTTAAAAAATCTTTCTAAACTAAACCTAAATCTCTTAAACCAATTTTAAACTATATATAATCCCTATGCCAAAATTTAATTTAAATGATATGCTAATGTTTGTGCCAAATGTTTAGATGACAAGTATAAAGCATTAACATAATAAATAGAAATTAAGGATGATAAAGTAAGGAAGATACATGAGGATATTGACTATGACCACTCTATAAAAATTGTATCAGATGTTTCATTGTATCTCAAAAATACAGTACAAATCTTTTTTAGGTGAAAAGGAACCCTTTATAATCCCAATATTCTTTTTTAAAGGTGCAAAGGAATCTTTAACAAATTTTTTTAAGGGAAAGAGAAGCCTATATGATTAATCATAACCCAGCAAAGTGAAATTTTCCTCGAACAAAAACAAATATACTTTAATGGTGTTTCACTTAAGACTCAATAATTAAAGGGTTCAAATGCTTTCCAAGATAAATTGTATAAGTGACAGATCTTTTGAAAGCTTAGTAAAATAGAATTTGTTTTGAAACCAAGAAAAATGAAATTGACACGTGAAAGCACAAGATTTCACAATGTAAACTCAAAACACTTAAAAATGGAAATTTGATCATTTTATATGCTCAAAATACTCTAAAAATGCACAAACATTTTTCTAAATCACATAGTAATCTTATTTATAATGTTTATAAGCTTAAAATTATGTTAGAATCATTTATTCGTCATTAAGAATAAAAAATACAATGTTTTACTGAATGTCTACATTAGCCAATAAGAACTAAAAAATGCAATGTTAAGAAAGAAAAATATAATGTTTTACCGAAAGTTTGCACTAGTCGTTATCTCTATTCACGATCTATTAATTGACTGATATTACTATTTACTGGGTTGATAGTCCACTATTCAACCAACCTACTATACATTGGTCAATTGAATGAAGTTAAACCCTCGTATTAGTCGACCAATCAATGAGTATTGATTGACTAATCACCTAAAAAATCAGATTCCAAGTTTTGTTAATTGCAAATTTTGACCACAAACAGCTTCAAATCATTTATTTCACCATCGAATTAATTCAGACAAGTTTTAAAACTTTCCAACCAAGATTTTGAATGAAAGGATATTAAAATTGAGCTAAAAAAACATTATTTTTTTGTGGTTTGTGACAATTTAACCACATTTTCAAAACTTTTCACTTTAAACTCAATCTAAAACCATTCATGCGTATACCAAATCAATTTTTTTGCTTAAAAAACATTTCACACAAGTTTTAAAACTATTTTCAAGGTTTTTTTAATCGAAAAGAAGTTTCAATTGAAGCAAAACAAAATTTGACCCATCTAGTGAAAATTTTATATAACTAAAAAATATATGCATTGTAATATGAAAATTGAGTTTATACAATTATTAAAATTTCAAGTAAAACATACAAACAGGTTCAAACTACCTAAACAAGGGTCTTGAAGATTTAAAATTACTTGATCTTTCATTTTCCTCAAATTTGGTCTTCAAGTCCAAGTTATTCACTTTGAATCAACATTAAATGTACCTGTCTTTTAAACTTAATACAAAAATTCAAATTATTAGTAAAAAAAATGTTTTGTTATCACTAAAACCAATATTGAAACCTCTATTAGTTTAATAATAACATGTAAAATTAAAAAAAGTGGAGAAGAAGGATACATAATCAATTTTTATAGTGTTTTAACGAAACAATCCTTAGTCTACATCCACTCTCAAATTATAAGTTAAAAATTTTTCTATACTAAAATGAATATTATTTATGGTGAAGAGCAACCCTTATAAAGCTTTCTTTATGAAGAAGAGTAACCTAAAACAATCTTCTTTTAAATGAGTGGAGAAGAACCTATCACAAATATTCTTTTAGGGTGAAGAGGAACTCAAAATAACCTTTTTTTCTAAGGATGAAGAGTAATCCTTTCTCAAATTAAAAAAATTACAACTTTAATCTAAATAACCAAGTCTCAAAAATCAATCTCTCAACTTCAACTCAAGCACACAAATCCCAATCTCTTGTTTGATAAAAAAAAAAAAGAAGCTCAAGGGCTAAAAAATGTAATAAATGCAAATTCAAAATAAACTCTTTCTCTCAAACTTATAAACCAATTAGAAACTTAATCAATTGCTCTTTTAATCACCAAACGTGCTTAAAGATTGTTCTAAAACACTTAGAACCTCTATTTATAAACTTCCCATGCTCAAACACATGTTAGAAACATAAACAATTGTTACAAATACTCAAAAGCCATGGCACTCATAAAACTAGTTGTTACAACAACTATTGACAGCACAACGTCACTCCACAACAATATTGTTGTGCATTGTTGTTTATCTTTGGTAGAAGTTAAACTATAATAGTACCCTTCAACAATGTCATTATTCTTTTAATGAACCACCATCATAGACCAAAATACCATTACAACATCATCTTCAACCTGTCGTTATAAAATGTTATTGAGAAAGTAAAAAATGGTTCAAAATTTGACCAAAACACTTCAAATAGTTCCAAATATCAAAGACTTGATTATCATAAGTTTAGAAAGTTCTTTAAGACGATTTTGGATATCAATACCTTTCAATTTATTTGAAAAAATGAATTATATATTGACTTATGACAAATTATATTCATTTTGAAACTTTTCTTTTCAAAATCAATTATAAACCATTATCAATTATTCAAAAAACTTTCTTTTCACTACAAAACCAATTCATACAAGTTTTAAGTTGCTTTTGATATGAAGACATTTCAATTAAATTCAAATATAAAATATGTCTTGATTTATGGAGAATTTCAAAATTTTCAAACTTTAAATACTTCAAGTTTTCTTGAATTTCTCAAAAGCATTATTCTCACTAAAACCTTGACTTAAACGCATTCAAGAACACTCAAACAACTCAAATAATTTTGCAAAGCACTTAAAATATTAAAAGGTCTCTTATAAAAATAATTCACCAATTTTATTTTTAATTAAGATATTCCAAACCAATTTGCAACTCTAAACCAAATCTTATTATGCAAATACACTAAGCACATTCAAACAAACTATATGAACCTTGACTAAATCCTAAATGCAAATGATGATACAAATGCTGAGCCTTTTTAGTATTGGAAGATGAAAACAATCATTACAACTAATAATACAATTATAAATCTATTCAATCTTGATCTTCTTATTATTGATCTTTATTCTTGACCTTTTCTATTTGATTTATCGTTATCATTTTTTTAATGAATTGACTTCTTTTTTGAGCTTTTTCGTATGTTGTTGTACAAATTGGTTTTTTTAATGCATCAAAACTAAAAGAATTAGTAATAAAAATATTTTGTTATTTTTAAAACTAATAATTGTAACATCACTTTGTTCAATAAATTTAAATGAATTTATAATTTTTACCTTTAAAGTGGCTTACTTAGTGAAATAAATTCCAAAATCCTTTAAACTTAAGAAGTTATAGGTGTTGTGATGCAGTCACTAATATGTAATTTACCTAAATCTATAAAAATAATAGTTAACCTAAGATGAAAATGCTGAATATATAAATATTAATTAAATCGATTAATTCACTTAACCTTCAATTATTATGTAAATGATGTAATTTACGAATTATTGCGTATAACTTGACAATTCATTCTGTGTATATTTGACAAGTATCAACTTCCAAATTGCTTTGTTATTAAAAAAAAAAAAAAGCTAGGACACAACAGTCCAAAAATACGCTGAAGGTTCTTCATTCTTCCATAATCGGACACACCCACCAAATTTGACTTTTCGGATGCTCATCTTATTCCAACCATTTTATAGTTTTTTATTAATTATAAACAATTTTGTATATTTTTGGTGTTTAATGCTTTGTGTAATTTAAATTTAAAATTTTAAAATTAAAGTTTATAGTAAAATATTGACTATATAATACTATAGTAAAATTTTTTATATATAATAAATTAATATGCAAGTTACTTATTATTTACCATAATAATTTATTATTAATTGATTGTTTTCTCTTCAACTAACTAATCCATCTCTTCAAACTTGTAAATATTTAGGATTGGTCTTGTTGTGTCTTGTAAATTGTAATATTCTTATTTTGATAAATATTTATTTGTTGTTTCCTATATTGTATTAATTCTATATACTTACTTGAGATTTTTACTACCCATGCAAGAAGAGTTTTCTGAACATTTGAATTAAGTGATAATAATGTCAAATATACCAGTAGTTCTTATAATTTATTTTTTAATTTATAATCTTTTATAAATGATAGTTTTCAAAATACAATATTTGGAACTAAAACAAAGTAAGTGCCGTTAATTTATGATAATATTCCTTAAATTAAGTTATTATTCACGAAATATTTAGTGTCGTATTTAAGTCAACATAATACTCGTTCTGTCTTAGATAGTGAAATCTATAATAACTAACTGTTGCGTACAAAATCTGCACACGACATCCTTGAACTGACAGTGACTGCCTCATAAATTGAATTCAGTTAAAGATTGCATCAAAACGATGCCGCGATTCGTGTTCATGCCAAAACTGTGCCGACTAATGATGTCTGAAAATATGCGATAATTATAAAGATTTGATAAAAGTAAAAAGATTTTGAAAAAAACATGAAAAAGCAGCGTATTTTAGGTGAAAGCAGCCACCAGCCATGGAACGAGTGATGACAGACCAAAAGAGGACAATAATACACAAAAGTACAAAAACCATCTTCACTTTAACCTTAGCCCAATACACAAAAGTTCTTGTTTGCAAACTTTAATAACACCCCTCTCCTTTGGAAGTAAGTTTCTCTTCTTCACGTCTCCGTTTCGGTGACCCATTTAGTTTTTTTTTGTTGATGTTTTTAATGGAATTTGGCATTTAATTTCGTAGCTTCTCACTTGATGCTTCTTACCTCTCCTCCACCTTTCTTTTTAGGGTTTTTGTTTTTATCTGGGCAATTGGGTACCGGTCTTGAATTGGGTTTTGGTTACTTCATGTTGTTTCTGTTACTGGTTTTCTGTATTTTGATGGATTTGGTTGTGTTTAGCTCCATCGGAGTTAGGGTCTGTTATGCAGTTCTCACTTGGTTACTACTGTTATCTGGGAATTTTTGGTCTGAGTGTAATTCATTAGGTCTTTCAACTGTTCTGCTTTGCTGACTGGAATTACTTGCTACTATATGCTTATGGCGAATAGGTCGTAATGAACATTATGAGGGATGAACACGGTTCATTAGTTTGTCAAATCTTGTGTTAGCCAACTTCTTTGTATATTTGTAGTTTTCATTGCCTGCAAGTTAGTCTGTTTCAATTTAGCTGATTGGTGTTATTATCTGACTTATTTGACAGTCGAGTTTTAAGATAAATATATGATCAGTGATTGTGTTTTTTGACTGTTTGTTCATGACAGATACCAGGAGGCTATTCACCAATTATCGGTAGAATTAGTTAGATAAAAGAACTTATCGCAGCAGATGGGAGGTTGCTGTTGTTCTTCCAGGAAACCCCATCTTCATGGAACACCTGTGTATTATTATGTTAGTAATGTCTTCATTTTCACTACATGTGTAGATTGGCTCTTTCCCGATATTATTGCTTTGGGATTTAGGGATAAGCAACTATATCGGGTTTAATAAAGTTATGGATATATTTGATTGTGCACAATCAACGCTGCCAACTTATTACTAATGTTTTTGGGTGAACTTTAATTTCATTGCTTTTGCCCTCTGGATCACCATTTACCATCCCACCGGTCAAGTCAATTTTTTTTCAATGAACTGAGGAAAGCCAAGTCCTTGCTACCTTTAAATGATCTGATCTCCTTTGAGGTAGTGGTTCTTAGTTGCGTTGTTTAAATATGATGTTCCTGGATTAAATAAAAAAGGCTCTAGAGGTATTGGCTGACTAGGATCCATGAGCATCTTGAAAATTTTAAGTTGGCAGTGGGTGCTCACATTTGTGTTTAGAATGTGTCAGTTGTTCCAAACATTTACCTGAAAAGGAATGAAAAGAACTTTTGTGGAGATTCTGTAAGGTTAATAGTTCATTTTTCTTAGCACGATGATGTTTAGTATACTGTTAAAACAGTCAGATATGTTGAATTTGTACTATTCATCAGTCTGTGTGTTATTTGGAAGACTAATCATTTTGTTTTCAAAGGAGATATCTTCTGATTTTCATGGTTGGCAAATGCTTCTTTGAAATTTAGATATCCTTTTTGCAGTGTCCATCGGCTTTAGAAGAACACGAGTCCTTAACATCTCACAGGGGTGGCGGCTCTGCATTTACTGCAGGTCTTCTTGTTGAATTAAATCTCAATACAGCAACTCCTGATACTTTCCGGCCTCCTCCTGCACCTCTACCATATGAGTTATTTCCAAGATGTCCACCATCAACTGATTCTGAAACTGTTAGAGATAGGATTAGTGGCAGTAGCTTTGAAACTTTAGCAACAGAAGATCTTGTGGAGTCAGACGTGAAAACTCAAGCTGGTGCTGGTCCCTTGCTTGGCTCCCCAAGGAAGTCTAAATCGTCAAAGCCAAATGAATTTGTAATGTCAGCAACTGAAGAAGAGGATGCTTGTCCAATTTGTCTTGAAGGTGAAGTAGTACTGGTAAATATGAGGAAATAAATGCATCTATAGTGGGCAAAAGCTAAAGTTTTATCTACTTCCTTCTGTAGAATATGATACTGAGAATCCAAGACTTGTGACAAAATGTGAGCATCATTTTCATCTTTCATGCCTTTTGGAGTGGATGGAAAGGAGTGAAACATGCCCCATATGTGATCAGGTATGTCCATGGAAACTGCCTGTTGTGTGCTTCAATTCACCATGAGTTCCATGTTATCTGGTTGATAGTTGATATGGTTTGCTTTCTTCAGTTCTTTTCTTATTAGAAGCCATTAGTATTCAGTGTGGGTCATTCTCCTAAAAGGTAGGATGAAAAAGAAAAAAGAGACCTTGTAACAAGCGTTTTACTTTCTTATTTTGCCTGGTAATTACTGAGTGGATGAATTCAATGCCAAATTTGAGTTTTTTTTGGCTTTATGAATATCATTTTTAAACATCGTTTCAAGATCTTGCATCACATCAATATTGTTTTTGTTCATTTTTCATCAACCTATCCTCCTCATTTTCTTATAAGCTTACATATATTTGTATTTTCTTATAGGAAACAACGTTTGACCATAATTCAATTGATACCTTTTGAACGATTTTCCTAGATGGGAAGTTGTTTACAGTTTCAATTGAAAGTTTGTCAATTTAGAGGGCTGGAGATGGATGTTAGTTGTTATTTTCACAACTGCGCAGACAACTGCCCACATATTTCTTTTTTATTTGGTTTTTGTTTGGATTTGAGATCAAAGATGTCATACTTTTGCTTGTAACTCATGCCGAGGTCTAAAAAGTAAAGGAAGGAGTTACACGACACGCCCCTATGTCATTGTTAATACCGTCGTTGCTGGTAACATCCCCATTGTTTGGAAAGGTAGTTAAAGCGCAAGCAATGCGAGAATTGGTTTTTCTTTGCAAGTTTTGTTACTATGCGAAGAAAGGAGAAGGCAAAGGGGAATTCTGCCTTCCATCTTTAGGTAATGAATTCTTGCACATATAATCTTCTATTTTACTTGTTGTATGCTGCATATACTTGTCTTCTGCACTTGCCTGTAAACTAAATTATCGGTCAAGTGGTCGATATATCTGGGACTTGATGAGAATGTATACACCTTCAGATGATTTTATGTTTCTTAAAAACTTTTCCTATCTCATTATGTAATTCTCTCTGTTTAATATCAACTTAACATCTAGTAGACCTGTTACATATGAAATAATGGTTTAATGTCAGAATCTCTCCGTAACTTACTGTAAGAATGAAGATTAAAATGGTAGATCTCACATAATTCTTCCCCAAATGTTCAGCCAAAAATCACTATCTTTTCCCTTGAAGTTTCCACCTTTCCAACTGAAGCTGAGCCTTGTATCAAAGTGTATTGATCCAACCCTTCTTTCTCTGTTAATTTCTCCAGTTTCTTGGTCCTGTAATGCAACAGAACTGGAGTTGTGCAAGGAGGGATCTTTAAGACATGTAATTGAATTTATTGTTTGATTTATCAAATTATTTATCTAAATATATAATTTGAGTTATTTAAGTATTTTTTTTAAGTTTCTAACCTGGGTTCTCTCATTTAAAAAAAAGATCAATTATACCAATTTTTTAATAATTTGATTTCTTTTAATCTTTGTATTTTAAAAAATTGTCACTTATTTTCTTGTAATAGTGCTTAATTATCATATAAGTCCTCCGGGCAAGTGACATAATATTAGAATTCTTAAGTTTAAAATTTAATAAAATATGACGTATGAGACCTCTAATAGTTAAACAATAGGTTAAAGATATATTTTGATTCTAAAAGAGTTGAACTAAAGTCCATAAAAGCTTTTCCTAGTACTTAAAATAAACTTTGACACACACCAAAATGTTAAAAAATTCTTAAGAAATGTAAAATTTTGTAAAAGGCCTCAAAATACATAGAAATTTACTTTTTTGTTATGCCTTTATTAACTCTTATTCATGTGATATTATTAGATTTAGATAATTCTACATAAGATTAATTGGCACTTAAACCACGTTTTAGCAATTTAATTTTGAGAATTAGGGGAATTTAATTTGGAGATTTAGAATTATCCAAATCTAATAAAAATACCACAGTTAATAGCAGTTAACAAGAGTATAACGAAAATTAGATTTTTATTAATTTTAAGATTCTTTTTGAACCTTTTATAAATATTAGGGTTTTTTTAAAATATTATGAAATATTATGATCTTTTTAACATTGTGTTGTAAGCTTTAGGGATTAAAATGAGCCATCAATCTTAAATAATGTCAAGTGATATATTTACCCAAAAAATGATAGTAAGAGATAATTTTCAAAAATATAAAAATGGAAATAAAAAAATAAATGATCCCAAAGTATTTAACCCTTAAAAAAATTCATTATAATTTATCATAGCTATTTTATAAGTTAATGGCACCTTTTAATGTTTAATGTTTGTATGAAGATTTTAAAAAGATACTAATGTTTGATACTATTTAAATAAAATTTAATATTTTAAAAATATTTGATTTAAATTCTAGATTGATAGATATTCAGTTTTTTTATTAAAATTTAAATTAAGTGTTTTAAAAATACTAAGATCTTTAATTAAAATTTTAATAGTTTTAATTTAATTAAAATTTTAAGTATTTGGAATTTAATTTAAATATTTTTAAAACTTTAATACAGACATTAAACTATTTCAAAAACTAGGAAAGAACGAAGGATTGCGTCAAAGTGGGCAGCACAGAGACATGCTGCTACTGTGAATAAAATCTGTAAAGGCAAAGCTTTTTAACCACATGCTTCTTATAAGACATGAACGGCATAAAATATATGTATATGTACAATACGAGAATAGTCATCCTCGTAATGGGTGTCGTTATGTAGTAGAAGAACAGAAGAGTCAAAGTAGAGCTCAATAGTTGACTAAATAGCCCCTTTCTGGCCAATCACTTTCTTGCACGATACCTCAACTTTGTGTCTTGTCCTGAAATGAGAGCCAATCTTTCTTTTACTTCAAAACCCCACCTAAAAAAGCCACCAACTCGCGTGGAATCTTTTTTATTCGATGCAAATGCAATAAGTAGCTTTCTAATTAATATTTCTAAAAAATTCGGAAACTAACACGACGGTGACTTTTCACTTTTTAATTTTTCTGTAATTTCATAAATATGACAAGGATAAAAATATAAATAAATATAAATATATTATGAAATAACAAAAATAACCTTAAATAAAAATTAAATTAGAAAAAATTAAATTTAAATTAAAAAAGGAATAGATCCTGTTATTTATTATTGATTGAGGGAGCCAATACAATATACAATATTAACTCCTATACGATCTGTTCTTATACTTTAAGATAAGCTCTTGACTAGTACGACCCAAAAAAAAAAAAAAAAAACGCCACCAACTCGCGTGGAATCTTTCTTCGATGCAATGAGTAGCTTTCTAATTATATTTTAAGATAAGCTCTTGGCTAGTGAGAGTTGATTATTCTTCGCTGCAAATTGTCTGCCACTAGGGTCCCTCGTCCTCGTTTCCATAATACCCTCCACTTCAATTTAATTATGATTAATAAATTATTAATTATTATTTTTAAATATTTTTTAAATTATTACTTTATCTTGTAATATTAAATAATAAATTATATAATTTTTTAAATATTAAAAAAATAAAATATACTACTTTATAAATTTTAAGAACTAAAATAATACTTTAAAATTATTAAGAACAAATTTTAAAATATTAAAAATAAATTATATCTTTTACTTTTAATTCTACTAATATGATGATATGAATCAATATGAAAAAAAGAATTGAATTGAATTTCAATTAATATATGATTAGGGATAACCAATTAATTCGAAGATGATTCAATAACATCAATAGACTAATTTCAATTTTATTGGTTTTAAATAACATATGATTAAAGATTAAAGATGACATGATCAATATGAAAAAAGAATTGAATTCGATTTCAATTAATATACGATTAGGGATAACTACTTAATTCGAACATGATTCAGTAACATTAATAGATAATTCAACGTCATTAGATTCAATTGTAACTTAAATTCAAATTTGATTTTGATTTTTTTTAATTTTAATTAAATATAATAAATTAATTTGGCCCAAACAATTAACTAATTAAATTATATTTGATTGACTCAAATATGAGATCTAGATCAAACTTGATTCATAATCATCCTTAAACATGATTAGAGATGAGTTATTATGGATAGAAAGTTTTGAGTTTAAATTATTATAACAGTCTTTTGAATATTCCTAAGTGCTAGAGTTGGGTTTTATTCTATTTAAGAAACTCCAATGGTTAATTAAGTCAAATTTGTTATTTAATTTTGAATATTATATAATTAAAAAACAACTTTATTGAAATTATTAATTGAAATGTTATTACAAAAGCAAAGAAACGACATTATTAACAATCAATCAAAGATTGGTACTTAAATAATGTGACTTAGGACAAAATAATAGGTCATCAAGGAATCTTAATACCAAAATGGTTACTTTTGTAATATCCCATGTGACTTTCAAGAATATTTTCCTCAAATCCTTGTCTCCTTAAATGGCAGCTTTTTCAGATAATGCATCCAAAATCTTCTGTGTCTGTACCTGTGTAACTTGAAAATTGATCCATTTTCTGACTCAAACCACTCTCTTACTCTTCCCCTTCTTAATCTTTGCAAACTTCATTGAAGGGACCTGCTATTGTTTCTGTCAGTACTCAGTAACCCAGTGAAGAAGTATCACTCAAATTCAAATTCTCATGGTTGTTCTTCTCCTCCTCCTCCTTCTCTCCTTTCAACTATTGAAGTCCAATGCAGATTTCTCGAGATTTTCCACATACAGATACCATGGCAGCAAATTGGTAGCGAACTCAGGGATAGAGTCAGAGGACTTGCTTGTCAACTACAGTGAAGGGACCAGAAACGAGGAGCTGGGGACGAGTAAGGTTGTCGTTATCAGAGGAAACACCACAATTTTGAGTAAGAATCGAACTTTCGAGCTATGTTTCTTTAGCCCAGATGAGATGTCGAAATGGTACCTTGGCGTCAGATATGCATCGATACCGATTTCCACGCCCGTTTGGGTTGCGAATCGCGAGACACCCATTGTCAATATCTCCTCTTGCGCCCTGGAAATCAGTGAAGAAGGCAGATTAGTGATCTTTGAATCAAGTACAGCCATCTGGCAGACTACGAACACAGAGAAAGCAGTAGAGTTTGCATTTCACGATACGGGAAATATTGTCCTAATGTCGGCTACAGGCTCCGTTTTGTGGCAAAGCTTCGATTTTCCGACGGATACTTGGTTACCGGGAATGAACATCACAAGCTCCCAATCTTTAACCTCCTGGAGAAGCTTCTCCGACCCATCTGTAGGTTTGTACTCGTTAAGGCTGAATCCGACAGATTACAATGAGTTTCAACTTGTATACAACAAAACTTTCGTGTACTGGAACACTGGAAACTGGACCGGGGCTGCATTCTCCGGTGTACCGGAAATGACTATACCGTACATATACGACTTCCACTTTGCTGATCCTTTCAGGGAAACGGCGTCCTTTTGGTACACCGAGACGGCATTGGATAGTGCGCAGAGGCCCCCATTGACGAGATTTAAGCTGGACGTTAATGGGCAGTTGAAACAGTACACATGGTCGCAGCAGACAGAGAACTGGAACATGTTCTGGTCGCAACCTGAGAACCAGTGTAAAGTGTATGGTTTGTGTGGTACTATGGCTGTCTGTAATAACTCATTGTTGAAGCCTTGTGTTTGTCTTCCTGGGTTTAATCCTGTTGATGATCATGAATGGGAAGCTTCGGGTTACTCTGATGGTTGCAGTAGAGGGAATGGGGATTCTTGTAGAGAGAGCGATGAGTTCAAGGAGGTTGGTGTTTTTGGGTTTGAGGGAGTGGTTATGGAGTCCCTTGTGGGGAGTAAGAGTATCTGCGAAAGGTCTTGTTTGAGTAATTGCTCCTGTATTGGTTTGATACATGATGGGAAGAGTGACATCTGCAAAACTATATATGGGTCCTTGTTGAATTTGAGAAATTTGAGCTTGGATAGCACTTTCAGAGATGTGTTGTATGTTAGGGTGCCTAAAGAAAGTGTAGGGAAGAATAAGCCAAGATCTGTGTTTTGGGTAGTGATTGGTAGCGTTCTTGGTTGTGTTGGTTTTCTGGTTTTGGTTGCAGGAATGATTCTGTTGCTGTTCTGCAAGAGAAGGAGTGAAGGAAATGAAGAAGATGATGCTTTTTCAGTGTTAAACCTGAGGGCTTTTTCCTATAAAGAGCTATCTGAAGCAACCCGAGATTTCTCACACAAACTTGGACATGGCGGATTTGGAGCAGTCTTCCAAGGTGTGTTGCCAGACTCTACTGTTGTTGCTGTAAAACGCCTTGAAAGGCCTGGTGGTGTAGAGAAAGAATTCAGGGCAGAGGTATGCACAATTGGGAACATACAACATGTCAATCTTGTAAGACTTAGAGGGTTTTGTTCAGAGAACTGTCATAGGCTTTTGGTTTATGATTATATGCCAAATGGTCCTTTGAGTATGTATTTGCGCCGAGAAGGTCCTAATTTGAGCTGGGATGTTAGATTTCGTATAGCAATTGGAACTGCCAGAGGCATTACTTATTTACACGAGGGATGCAGAGATTGTATCATACATTGTGATATCAAGCCAGAAAACATTCTTTTGGACAGTGATTACATTGCTAAAGTATCAGATTTTGGCTTAGCAAAGCTTATCTGTCGAGATTTCAGTCGAGCATTGGTCACAATGCGAGGTACCTGGGGCTATGTTGCTCCAGAATGGATTTCTGGTGTGGCAATTACTGCAAAAGCAGATGTATATAGCTACGGAATGACATTGCTCGAACTGTTAGGTGGCCGCAGAAATGTCGAGGCACCGCCTTCTGAAGCTAACCATCGAATAGAGGGCGAAAATGACGAGAACTGGTTCTTCCCTCCATATGCTGCCCAGGAAATACTCCAAGGCAACATTGCAGCAGTTGTTGATAGTAAGCTAGGAAATGCTTACAATATTGAGGAGGCTGAACGTATTGCATTAGTGGCAATTTGGTGCATACAGGATAAAGAGGATATAAGGCCTACAATGGCAACAGTAGTGAAGATGTTAGAGGGGGTAGTGGAAATTGCCACTCCTCCACCACCAAAGCTGTTGCAAGCACTGATTTCCGGCGAATCTTATCGCGGCATTCAAATGCAATCAGAGAATGGGAATACGGTATCTTTTTCTGGTGATATCGAGGGAGTATCGATCTGTGGTTCCCAATTATCTCCTGGTAATGTATCTTCTCCAGTTACTGAGAATGTGAATGACAGAATGGTTTAACTCACAAGATGTATACTTGAAAAGCTGACTTACGTGTAGAATTTATGAAAACTTTTCGGCCTTTATCTTTCTGTTAATTGTAAGAAAAGAGTTGTGGAAAGAACCTGAATGTAAAGTCGAGTTTCCGGTGATTAAGAAATTTTGCCTTTCAAGTTGCCAAGTCCCAGAAAGTAGCAAGGTCACTTGTGGGAATCCTGAGAAAGTATCAAAAGTTGCATTCTTTGGAGATCATCAGTCATAATATTCCCATCAAACACTATTCTGAAAGCTTGAACCTTTCAACTGGTTCAGAAACGATGCCTTTCACTTTTGGGTCCCAATAAATGATAACCCTTTGACATTTTGGACTTACTATCATTGTCGTCAATCTTTTACTGTTCCTGTCACTATAATTTCTCAATAACCACAGCCTTTTGGAACTTTGGACTGTAGCCATTGCTTGTTAATTGCAGATTACGGAACACTAGTATTAGTAATGGATGGATAAAGTGACTTTTATTTTTAATATTTATACAAATTTAAAAACATTTTAAAGTTTAACAGTGTTTAAAAATTTTAATGTTTGTAAAATATTTTAAAAAGGCATTCATAAACATTATAATTCTTTTAAACATTTTATAATCGACTAGACCTTTTTTGAATTTATTAGAAGTTATGGTAATTTTTTAATTTTTATAAATATTAAAATTTTATAAATTTTAAAAATTTTTAAATATTATTAAATTCAAATTTTCTTAAAAATATTAAGAAATAAAATACATCTTTATCCTATTACTGTTAGAGCTGCACATGATTTTAGAAAGGAGAAAAATTAGGGGCTCCAATGCAGTCACCTATGTAATAATGAGGGGTCCCTACTGCTCATTCACAACAAATACGCCAGCTCTTCATCCTTACCCTACCCCTTTTGTCTCCTAATGCTTCATGTATTGTAGAACAATTTTTTATTTGTAAAAGTGCTATTTTTTAGTAATTTTATACAGAAATCAAAGGAAAATAGAAAATAGAAAAACGTGTGAATATGTCCATAGTTTTGAGATATTGGCTAAGAAACAAAATTGCATTTACTATTATATTATTTAAAAATAAAGGCACATACATAAACTAATTTTTACTATATGATTCAAATGTGGGAACAAAAAATGTATAAATTCAAGTACTACATGACTCAACAGTCTAGTGCTAATTACTTAATAATCTATTCGTAAACAATTCATGTCAAAGAGAGAAAGACAGCATTAAGTTTGAAATAAAATGAGATGTTATAGAAAGACGTGATTAGTTATACCATTGTATTTTACGATTATAATATTTTAAAATAAAGATACATATGCAAATTAATTTGTACTATATGATTCAAATATGAGAACTAAAAGTTAGTACATGAATTCAAAGTATTATATGACTCAGCATTATGATAATAATGACTCAATAATTTGATGGTAAAGAGAAGGATGTGTTTTTTATTAGAACAAAGTAAGATGTCATAAAAAGACGTGATTGGTCATGTTATTGCATTTTACTATTATAATATTTAAATTAAGTGCACATAGGTAGATTAATTTGTACTACATGATTCAAAGGAGAGAAAAAGAAGTTAGTATGTGAATTCAAATATTATATGACTCAACAATCTATTGGTATATTTGATTTAAAGAATGGAATAGATAAGGAATGAAATAGCTATTCTTTAAAAATAGAATAGATGAGGAATAGAATGGAATAGGTATTACTTTGTTTGGTTTACTATTAAAGAATTTCTATGCTAGTGTTTGGTTTAAAAATATAAACTTGGAATGACAAAGGAATAACAA
>JAOXYD010000004.1:2464252-2486693 GCA_028565735.1 Pinacopodium congolense | reverse complement strand
ATATTTTAGAATATTAAAAATATTAAATTGTAAAACATTTTAAATATATTTTCAATTTTAAAATATAATTGAATAATTTCAATATAATTCAAAATTTTCTTTATAATTTAAAATATTCAATTGTAAAATATTTTTGAATAATGGAAAATTATTATATTGAAAATAAAAGTTTTATAATATCATTGTAAAATTATTTCTAATTAAAAATATAATTAAAAATTATTATATTTTAATAAAATAGTTTTCAATCTTTTGAAGAAATAAATCATATATTTCTTAACTTAACTTAGAAGTCGTTATACAATACTTTTAATAAAATATTAATGTATTAATCACTAATTATTTTTATACAGAAAAAATTAATTTTGATCTGAATTGAATAAATTGTAGAAGGTTGATCACAAAATTGAAAAACTTATAGAAGGTTTCTCACTAAATTGAATTTTTTTTTAAAAGTTGCTTATTGAATTGAAAATTTTTAAAGAATATAAGGTGTACACATGAATGTTGACGTGATACTTTTGTTACGTGGACGTTGACATAGCAACGACATGAATTTAATGGAGTTAACATTTTTTTTCCTTAAGTAAAAAACTGTTAAAAGGTTAGTGACTCAATTGAAAATTTTTAAATATTTTTCATTCAATTGAAAAAATTCGAAAAGGTAAATCACTTATGTAACTATTATCCCTATATTTTATTTTAAAGATTTATTTATGAATTATTTCGTTTAAATTAAAGACTTATCAATTATAAAATTTGAATATATTTTGAAAGAGAGTATAATATATAATTAAATATTTATTAAATAAATTTAGAAGCTATTATATAATACTTCCTAATAAAATATTAATGTATTAATCACTCACTATTTTTATAAAAAAATAATTTACTTGATTTGAACGAATTTTAAAATGATGAATACTAAATTTAAAAATTTTACAATGTATTGAAAAAATTTTAAAAGTTAATTTACTAAATTGAAAGTTTTTAAAAGTTAAAATTTTACACACAAATATCGATATTTATGTAACAAAGTCTATTAGTTATGTTAGAATGAATTTAAATTTTTTATGAAAACTTTTTTAATTTTTTATCAACTTTTAAAAAACTGATTACTTAATTAAAATTTTTTAAAAATTTATCATTCAAATTTAAAAAATTACTTGTCCATTGATTATCTTTCATTATATCAGACATAATGGGAAAAATAATAGAATTGACAGACTTTGTTAGTCTTTTGCAACCCTGAAAACTTGTGATTTTATAGATTATTATTAAAGAGCATAACTTACTTTTAAAAGTACATTCAAAGTATAAGGTTCGTACCTTGATATAAATGGTTATTTACCCTCAACCCTATCCTATGTAAGACTTCACTGAGTTGAACATGGCTCCAAATACCAATTTAGGGCATGTGTAAGCCCATAACAAGATAATCACGACTCTAATACCATATTAATAGGCTTAACTTACTCTAAAAAATATACTCAAGATTGCAATGTTTACACTTTCATATAAAGGGTTCTTTACCCTCACTTTTGTCGGACGTGGGACTTCAACAGTTATCAAACACCTTTATTTATATCTGAATTGGATTTAATGAACTTAACAACTCATAAATCATACGTTTCGCGTATGTCACTTGCGATCAAGAAATGGGTTCGGTCCAAATAATAGAAAACACTCCTCAATACAGGGCTATCTACACCTGGACTTGAACACAAAACATCTAATATAAAGATTCTACACAGAGTTGGACCACGTCAAGAGGAATAAGTAACATTTGCCTTTCAACCGTTGTTATGATATACAGAGTTATCTACACCTGGACTTGAACACAACCTCTAATATAAAGATTCTATACACAGTTGGACAACATATTTGCCTTTCAACCGTTGTTATGATATACATAATACATGTACAAAATTGGGTACAATAGTTTCATTTTTAAACAAAAGTATCAACTCTTCATGCTCCAATCTTTTGTTGTTCATATATAGAGAAAGGATGCTCGAAGATGAACATACATATAAAGCACAGAAAAACATTATTTGGGGACACGTCAAAGACAAGCTGCCATTCAACAAAGCTTGAATTTTTGGATCGTTAAAAGATATAGATGAAAGAGCAAGGGAGCTTTGAGATTTTAACCTTAACAATGGTCAGATTTAACCTGTGACTGATGGGGTGACAGTAACTGCAACGTGCAGTATACAATTGAGAAAAAGCGACCTACAATACTATAAGCAAGAACTTGTTTATACCATTGAAGTATACACTCACCTTCATGAGAGAAGTCACAAATGGCTAGGCCTCCTCTTACCAGCATCTGTTCTCAACTTCTTTACAGGATTTGCCCATCCAACTCCACTACCACTACAAGTTGTTGGTTGAGATTGTTTGCCCCACTGCTGAGTCGGCCTTCCCTCCTTTGGTGTGGAACTTGAAGATGGACTCATGATATTGCGACCAATACTAGGGGGTGAAACTGGACCATTTGATCCATTCCTAGATTTTGCAAATGACTTGTCCCTGTCTTTTCTCTTCTTCTTGCAGATGACCAACTCACCAGGATGGACTGGAGAATCATCCTGCTGATGAGGCTCCCTGGTGGTCACACTTCCACTCACAAGCCTAGCTTCCTTCTGGGATAACTGGCTTTGCACCCTTGAATCTTCACCTGGAGGAATAGATCCTCGCTGCATTGGCTTACGGTTGGTGCCAGTCTCATGTTCTATGTCATTTATTGGCTTGTGTCTCTTTTGGCCCGAAGGCATCTGCCTTGAGGTTAGAGCAGAAGCAGAAGTAGATGGTGGGCTAGAAAAAGAGAGTGCATTTCTGACTTCACGGAAATCTGCATCTGAAAATGCTCTTTTCAAGATATCAAAGACGAGATCATGCACTTTCCTTGCTTCAGATCTAACCTGCACCACATAATTGTAACAGATAATGGTATCAATGTAAATGTTGGAATAGGCACACAAGACCCATGTTCAAATGAGGTACACTACACAAAACAGCACACTTATCTACAAGGACAAGTTAACGAGAATCGTACCTCATGTGAGAACCCATAGAATTGCATGGCACCCTTTAACATGGATTGCACGTCAAACACAAGCTCCATTACTCCATTGCACTCCAATCTGTCAACACGTTGTTCAATCTTCCTCAAGTCCAAAAGATTATTTCCAGCACCACTTGTGAATCCTGAAATCTCTATTCTCTTCCACAAATCTGTCAGGAGGGGAGTTATTTGTTGACCTTCCTTATCTAGTATCTTCTGAAGCTTGCTAATCACATTTTTGAGCTACAGAAACAAGAATTTTTTTTGAGTAAGTAGACAAGGGAATAAGATAATGGAGAAACTAAAAACAGCCAGAACAGTTCAACTGTAGAAATTTGAGAACATCACCGTATGGAAACTGCACTAGTATATGTTTAAATAGGTATTAGATAAAATAAAAATCCCAATTACTTCAATAGGTACATGAAAATTAAGATTCCTAAACCCCAGAAATCGGTGAAAATACTATTTAAAAATCCATTTATTACAATCTGGTTCATGCAAGGATATTGTACTCTATTCACTGAAATGTGAGGGGATATTCATGTAAGGATATTTTCCTATATTCACTGAAATGTGAACAGGTGTTCAAATAACCAAATTTCTCGTACACTATTAATCATCTGGATACTTAAACCTTGACAACTTGGCCAAAAACACATTAAATAAGCCATGCCAGGATAGAATACTGATTGGAAAACAGATGAAGATGGTACATACCTTTCTCTGGATACCATCAGACATCTTAGTTCCTACCGTCAGGTTCCCACTTGCATTTGTCAATTTTCCATCCCAACTCTCTCTGGAGTGTTCAGCTGTGTCTTCTGCTGACGTCAACTGCACATTCAATCTGCTATATTTAGGAGAAGTGTGCAATTTTGATGTGTCAGCTATTCTTTTTGAAGCCAAGTTCCGCCTACTTTTTGCAGAATCACTCTGATCAGGCTTGGAAACCTTGGGCTCTGCAAAAGCTTTTGTTTCAGTATCAGCCCTCAATAGCGTTTGACACTTATGATCACCTGGATAAGCTAACATTGAATCTCCACGTTTAGCCTCATGGCTACATTTATCCTCTAGCCTTTCCACAGCATGACGTGGTCGAACACGAATACTGCGTTTTCTTTTTATCTTAGGCTGCAGAACTTGTTCATCTTCACCCTCATCGCGTTCATGAATCCAACTTCCTGATTGTTGATGGTCCATCTGAGAATCTCCAGATCCAGCAATTTCTCCCTCTTCTAGTTCATCTGGCTGAAAAATGATTAGGAAGAAAGGAGTGAATAGATAGCAAAAGTCAATCAATCTAACTGCAAAAATGCACAATGAGGAGAACCATACCAGTTTTTTAGAATGAGAACCAGGTCGAGCATCTAGTGCAGAAAGAGACCCAAATTTCTGAGAAGAAACAGGAGATACTGTTTGTGTTCTCCTCCGACTATCAGAAGATGACCCTGAGGAACGTGCTTCTTCCAGCATATAACTATTTTTGTTGTTTTCCACTGCCCGAGGATACTCATAACTCTCATTGCAAATGGGACCATCATCATCTAATTGGTCTTTGTTGATAGGCAGAGCTCCAACTGCCCCACTGGATTCATCATCTTCATATTCTCTAATTTCTCCCTCTTCTTCAGGTGCAGAATATCCATTTCTCTCATCAGAACTCGATTCAGAGTATTCTCCATTTTCATCGTCAATTTCCTTGTAATTAGGAGATTTCTTGCCCTTCGGTCTGCCTCTTTTTCGTTCAGTTTCACTTGATTCAATGCCCGTACTACTAGCAAATAGGATATTCTTTGATGGTTTCTTTGATAAGTTGGCAATTGCAGTATTCACTTCCTTCGTACCAGCTCGGAGCCACTTAGGCACCTGGTCATACCTTGTCATCTCCTCTGCCCATTCCAGCTCTTCATCCATTTGATCAAACAATTCAACTTCATCTTCACTGCGGGCTATCATGCGATTAACCTCCTGGAGTGATGGAACATCATGGACTGTTTCTTGATATCGCTCTTCATCATGTAATAATGTCTCTAAAGTCATACGTCTCTCTTCATGTGTTGTTCTTTGGTCAAAACGCCCAGCATTTATTACCTCATCAGCCATGTCAATCTTGTACTGTTGAATGTTATTTCTTATGAGACTCTCAATGGATCCCATATACCGGTCCTTACCTGCAAGGTCATCTTCCAGATCAACTGTACCTTCACTTCTTATTTCATCCTCTTTCTGATGGCTAGAAATCTTGTCAACAACTGCTTCCATATAAATGACTTTTACCTCTCTTGTCTGTCCAATTCGGTGAGCTCTGGCAACTGCCTGTTCCTCATTCTTTGGATTTGGATCAGGATCGTATATGATGACTGTGTCAGCAGATTGAAGATTAAGACCCCTTCCAGCAGCACGAATGCTGAGCAAAAAGATGAAAGAGTCTGAATTAGGACTATTAAAGTCAACAATAGCTGATTCTCGATCTTCCAGGCTCGTAGTCCCATCTATCCTCCTGTACACAAGGCGCCGCCATTGCAAGTATTCCTCCAAAATATCAAGGAGTTTTGTCATGGTACTAAAGAGAAGTACTCGATGCCCGGTTGTTTGAAGTTTTATAAGGATCCTATCCAAAATCCATAGTTTCCCACAAGATCTAACAAGGAAATCCTTGGAAAAGTCACTAAAATAGGGGTAATTAAGCAAAGGATGATTGCAAGCTTTCCGAAGCTCCATACATCTGTTATTTAAAGTCTTATACACCTTAGGCTGGTACATAGGATTTTTTTGAACCCTGCGCTTCTCATCTTCAGGATCAACTCGAAGAGTGCCAGTAGATTTGATCCAATCATATACAGCGCTCTGAATAGCAGACATTCTACATCTCAAAACTATTGAAACCTGCAATCCAGTACTGACAGTGTAATCAACTATACTCCAAATTTAGGCAGACATATAGCTAGGAACTGCAACACATTAACGTACCTTGGGAGGAAGTGAACCTTCTACGTCTTCCACGCGACGTCTGAGCATAAAGGGTTCCAAAATCTGATGGAGTCGGTGAATGATGATGACCTTCTTTTCAGTCTCAAGCCAGTCGTCCTCTCCATCATGCGTAGGACCTTCCTTTTGAAAGGGTTTTGAGAACCAATCATGGAACGCTTTCCTATTATCAAAAACTTCAGGAAGAAGTAGATTCAAAAGTGACCAAAGTTCCTTCAAATCATTCTGCAGGAAAACAAGAAGGAGAAGAAATCATCCATGTTATTCATAGCACACTAACTGATCTGGAATCTAGATCATGGAGTTAAATTATGCCTCACTTTTCATCCAAGCAGAGTTATTTAATAGAAGCCAATTTAAAACAAATAATTCTGATCCATAAAATGCAGAAGCCCCAAAATATTGACTATCCTTTAAACATTCTTTTTGTCTTTTAAGATAAACAAACCAAGTATCATAACAGTACACATCAGCAGCTGCAACACGTGTATGGATTTTACTACTTAACCAGGTCGTATTGCAAATTAGATGACAAACATGCAAATGTGCGTTATGGATCACAATTATCATGCCATGTACAGAGCAACAATATGGTAATCTTATTTAGGTTCTGCTTCTGAAATAACTAATAATCAGCCATGCCAAATAGACATCAAGAACCCTGAAACGAATTTTACTTCTCAAGTCAAAAGAATTTAAGCCATGGCCACAGATATGAGAAACAATCTAAAAGTTAAGTCAACATAAGCATGCAGAAAGCACATCCTTCTCATATCTAAAGGTTACCACCCAATTTTTATCACTTAAAGGTGAATGATTGCAACAAATGCCACATTTCTAAATGGTACTACCAAAGGATGTGACATCAATCCAAATAAAATTTATTACAAGCATTCAATCATCTTATAAACTCCAATTGAAACAATAAAACCAACCCACTGATAGTCTTTTCCCGACGCAATCAGGATAATATACAGATGTAATATGGATAGAGTGCATAGATTATAGAATTGAGCAAAGTTATTTCTAAAATTCATACTCAATTTACTCTTAACACATTGGCAACCATGTATTAGAACATACCTGCAATGGTGTCCCTGTAAGAAGTAAGCGCCTCTGGCAACGATACCTGTCAAGATCACGTGCTAAAACTGATTCCCTGTCCTTCATTCTCTGTGCTTCATCAATTATGATGTACTTCCAATCAACTTTTGAAAGTTTTGAGCGATCATACATGATAAACTCATAAGTTGTCACTAGTACATTGAATTTCATTGCTAAAACCTCCTACAGAAAATTCATAGAGGTTAGCAAGTCTTAAGGAATTCGGCGATGAAATAAGTAAATAAAATGTCATCTTACTTGAGCAAATAATTTTGATCGTTGATCCTTTCCACCCACGTAGAAGATACAAGACGCAGACGGCAACCAGTTAAGGAATTCACTCTGAAGCATTAACTCATTAGATTTTTAAACACCAAAATGTGATCAATATGCAACCATAATTAACTAACCTTCCAATTTACTAAAACAGCATTAGGAACAATTATAAGATGTGGTCCATAATTTCCTTTAAATTCCATCAGATAAGCAATCAATGCCATCACCTGCTCAAAAAAGAAAGCAAACACATCAAAAGCTACTCATATGTGCTTCCAAATGCATAACATAATTCAGGATTCATATATCTAGTGGCAACCAAAAACATTAATATAACTGTTTCAAAGGAACAATTTTTCTGTTTTGTTCATTTATGTGGTAAAAGAGTGATTCTTAAAACTCAAGCCCACAGACAATCACCTGCACAGTCTTCCCAAGACCCATTTCATCAGCCAGGATTCCATTCAACTTATTATTATATAAAGAAAGCATCCACTGCAATCCAACCTGAAGGAGACAAACAAAGACACAAATAGTTCAAAACCTAGATGCAATGAAATAGTCGACAAACAAAACAAATAAACAATTCAAATATCCTAAAAATTAGCAACCTACAAGCTGATAGTCTCGTAGAGTTCCTGCTCGCAACATTGAGGGTTGCCTTATGACCCTTTCATTAACAGCATGAGCCAGGCTGTAATATCTGCGGAGACCCATAGAAAATAAAAATAAAAAGGAAGTTAATGCCATCAAGTATCACTTTTTTACTGGTAAAGTACATGGATCCTCAGCATACAATTGAATATTCATTGGCTATAACATATATTCATGCATCACATAATATATTGCAGATATTTCCAGATCAACATCCCTTCATACTTACTTGTTGACAGAGGAACTATCCCTGGGTGCATTCATTTCTATAAACCGGTTTCTTATCATTACTTCCTCCCCAGCACAAGCTGCTGCAACCCTCACTTCTTCTTCTGATAGGCCCTTTTGCCAATAAAAAATAAATAAAATTGATTAGAAAAGTCAAACACACCAAATACAGGAAGCATTGAGAGAAAAACAAGTTTTAGATCACTGATGAGATCTCTTAATTCTTTGACTAAATAAAGAAGTAACTCAACAAATGAAAAGGTTAGCAGTTCAGACTCCATGTGAAGCTGTATGTGTACGATAGCAAGTAAGACAGATAGAAAATTCAAGCATGCCTGAAGTCGTGCAGCTGCTGCTGCAGCATTTGCAGCCTCCTCCACCTCCTGTTGATTCTTCGCCGCTGTTATCTTATTTCCCAGCTTATGAAGATATTCTTCTGTCTGAGTCAAGAATGATGACAAAACAGCATACCTCTCAGCAGCATCACCTGCGATGCTAGTCTGTTGCTCCAGTAACATTTCTCGATACCTTTCAACATCATTGTTCTTCAAAGCCTCCATCCGTTTGTTTCGGTCATCATCCTTCCTTTTTGAAAATTCCCTCAACATTTTCTCATGGTACTTGGCAACTCCTCTGTTGCGGGCAGTCCGTGCATCACGGATAGCCCAGTGAGCCTCCAGTAGTTTCTTACGCCACTGAAAGACTGATTTCAGTTGCTTATCTCTTAAAGCTTTTTGAGATGCCTGAACCTGTCTAGCCAACTCCATTCGTTGACGCTCACACAGCCTAACAAACTTCCGATAAGGTCTGTCAGGCATAGCCATTATTTCTTTTTGCTGTTGATCAACTTCTTCTCTCAAGCGAGCTTGTAAATCTAAAAGTCTGAGCTTCTTTTCTTCAATTTGTAACCGCAACACTAGATCTGGATGAATCCTTTTCCTCTCCAAATTTACAGCCAACAAATCATTTATTTTCTGCAGATTTTCTGAACGCTTCTTAGTAAGCACTTCCATGCCTTCCTCATACAGAAGATCTTTGACATCATATGCCAAAGTTAGATTATTGTTGGTGTTAATTATGCCTGCTGATCCAACCGAGTCATGTTTCCTCGTAAAAAAGGGAAAATCAAACAGAGGACCATGATATTTCCTGCCAGAGCCATCTTTCTGCTGAGGTGCAGTACCAGTTTGTGCAGGTTTCTTAGCCTGCAACGTATCAGAGATGGGAAACTGTGAAGCAACGGACTTCCCCCTCTCAGTTGCAAGATCATTTCTCACAGGAGCTTTTTGAAGACCACGTTCAACATCCTGGTCTGACTTAACAGAAAATATAGTGCCTTGTTGCTCTTCTTTACCAGTAGCAACTTGGGATGTAGATTCTACCGTTGTTGCTGGGGCAACTTGTATTTGAATTTTTGAGACATCTGGTTTCTCATCTCCTACAAAAGGTTCATCTTTCGAAGAATCGTGGTCATTTATAGAAGGCACAGCCTGCGCCTCCCCACTGGACTCCAAATGCCTTGTTTGGTTTTCTGCAACCTTCCTGTTGGACCTGTCTTGATTACTTCCTCCGGCAGAAACAAAATGTTGCTGCAGTTGCAATTCAATAGGTGGGGGAGCAATAGATTGAAGAAGTTCTTGTGGAAGAGTACATTCTCCTTTCTGTCGAAAAATCAACATCATTTCATCAGCTGCTTCTTTAGTGACTGGAAAAACATTAGGAAAAAAAATGTTGTTTGCAATCATAAATTTAAAGTGCAAGAGAATAACAAATTAAAAGACCTTCAGTCGCCTAAAAGCCAGTATTTGCGCTTTAAGAACATGCAACTGCTGTTTGGTGAAACCAACATGTTGTTTTGACATCTGTACAACTGATGCACCAGCTGATGGGAATTGATTGCCCAAACCTCCATCATTAGGAACACTACACTGTGGAGAAGACCTACTCGGCTGCTTAAAATGTTGCACTGACAAAGTGTCATTACTGCTACTCGCATTATTGGTAGAAAAAGGCTGGTCAACACCTTGCACAACATTTGAAGATGACTGAGGAGGGTGCATAGGAGGCATTCCATTCCCATGCATAACTGCCTGCCTAGTAGGTGTTTGAGACTCTCTGTTGTGAAAACCAAGTTGCTGCATTGCAAGGATGTTGGAATTGTTCACTGTCCCTGCATTTGATGTTGAGCCAAAAGGCCCAGGTGGTGCAATATGCCTACCTTTCACAGAATTGGATTGCCCAGATACATCACTAGATAAATTAGGATGTGGAGAATTCTCATTTACAACAGGTGTAGAAGCGACTTGCTTCTTTGGAGCAGGGGAAGATGATGGTTGTGCTCCTGTATTCATTTCAATTGGCTTCTGCTGGGCAGCTATCCTAGACTGCATCAGTGGAATGAGCTGTGCCATCACATTGGCATTTGCAGGTTGTGAAAGATCAATGTTATGCTCAAGTGCCCATGCCCGCATGGCATGCAACTGTGCGGCTGCTGCAAGCTGGTTATTGCCCATGTTTTGCATGCTTTGCTGACTCTGTGGTGGCTGCATAGGCCTTACAATATTTGCAGGCATTAACAGTCCACCTGTTTGCTGGGCTACCGGAATTTGCTCATGCCTCTGTTCGGAAGTTAGTGCCTGTCCATGCTCCATATGCTTTTCCGCACGAGAAATATGTTCAGAGGAAGTTCTGGAAGATGATGTCTGACCGTGATTATTGGCCTGCATGGACACAAGTTCCTGCATTTTACGATTTCCCATTCGTATATCCTGATCCTTGCCACTTGATGGGCCTACCAATCCCATCTTAGCTTGTTGCTGTGACTGCATGGCCAAAGCAGACTTCTGTTGTGCAGCCTGGAAAGCAAATTGGAGATATGCCTGCTGAACAGGATTGAGCATTTGTTGCTCCATACCCTGACTTCTACTCTGCCCCTCCTGGGAGGCACCATGTTGTTGAGCTAAATCAAAAATTTTTCTAGACTGCTGAGGAATTTGCATTGACCCTGTAGATGAGGCAACATTGTTTCCTCCCATTAACCCTTGAAAAACACCAGCTTGGTAAGCTAGAAGAGCTTCATTTCCTTCTGGTTTTCTCAGTAGTAATTGCTGTTGTTGTAATGCCTGCATGAAAAGATTATTGATGTAAAACAGAGACATTGTTCAATCATTTAAAAGCAAAGAAATATGTTTTATTAACAGATTCCATGCCAAAAAGTCCTTGAACAATTCCACAACTTAGCAGGTACCATGGTGGAACTCATCCGCTACAAAATACTTCAGGGGAGGAATTTAACCAACCAGCTAAGCACTAAAACATCTTCGTGACAGAACAGAATAAAAGTGAAGGTATCCAATCTGTCTAGACTTCCGTTTTAAAAAGGGTAACAGATAAGGAAATTCATTCATGGAGCCCCAAATTGCTGCTCAGAAAGAGTGAGAGTGAGGAAGACAAAAGGTAGTTAACAAAATAAGGTAGCTAATTGAAGCCAGAAAAATACAAGCACATGGGAAACAAACAAAAACAATCATAATTTTGACAAATATGGATAACCCAAGATTCACCCCAAAATAATTAAAAGAAAAAGAAAAGATGAAGATTCAGCCGCACTTAAGGAATGCGAAATTTCCAAGAAGACCCCACATGGTTGCCACACAATTAAAGCTCTCTCATCGGTAAAGTGAAGCAAGTTGATGCCCAATTACAACTAAAGCAACTCTTACCAAATTCCCATACTACAACCATGCCCAGTTGCACCACCCAAAACCCCCCAAAAACATTTTCCAGATCATACGACATTTTAATTTTATACAAAATAACCTAACAAATCACTGGCATCTATTGCCAAATTCACTGATCACACAGCTTTTCCTCGATCACAAAAATGTCTCAAATCTATAAAACTCCCCAAACGTCAAACCAGCCAAATTTTACCTGCCTAGCCCCAAATTGCTGTTGCTGCTGCTGCTGCTGCTGCTGCTGCTGCTGTACTGAATCAAATCCTACCTGCGGCGTCGACACAGCGGAGGACGAAGATGACGGCGACGCTGCTGTCGACGTTGACGCTGCCCGGCCGGCCGGCCCTACCCGGCTGGGCCCACCACCACCAGATTGCATGCAAATTTAACACAACAAAGAAAGGGGAAAGGAAACCCAAAACCCAAAAAAGGGCCAAAAAAAAAAAAAAAGATCAAAATTTTGAAGCGGAGAAGATATTAGGAGAAAATGCCAAAAGTGCGTTCAATATATCGACAAAACCCCTATTTTACCCTCCGATCCCCTATGCTCAAACCAAGCTTACAGGTTACAGCTTTACACACTCTCTGTCTCTATAAATATTCCCACCTTCTCTCTCCTGGCTTTTGATTTTTTTTTTTTTCCCCCATCTTCCCTCTTGCCCCACCATTTTCATTAAAAAACTCAGATATTAAAAAAAAACCATTTTTACGGCCAAAGCAGGAAGGTTCAAGCAGACTGCAAGAGGGAGTGAAACACAAAGAGAGAGAGAGAGAGACTCTCACAGTCTCCGTGAATTTCACGCGGCTTTTTTTATTTTGGAAATTTCCCAATTCAAGTCAAACCCTAGGATTTGGTTTTGGGTGATTTTGGGATTTGATCTACTTTTTTTTAAATCTATTTTACCCAAGCGGGGTTGGTGGTGTCCAGTGAATGTGGGTTTTATCGTTTTGTACGTAACCAGGTCGTTAGGTGGGCTCCACAACCAGGGCATCATTGAATTGGCAACCCGCTGACACGGTTTAATTACCGTCCTATCCTAGTCCTTCCCTGCAAAATTGAAAATCCCAATGTACATCTCCTCTCTGTCAGTTACTGAAAGTCTTTAGACGAAACTTTAGTATAAAAAGAGAATAAAGAATGTTTAAAGGGGAAAAAACTAAAAATTATTCACCTGAACAAAAGTTTTGCCGAAGATAGAGGCTAAGAATATCGGCAAATTTTGAAAAAGATAAAATAATTTAAGAAGTAATTTATAATATGTCTATTAATAATAATTACAAATATTGTATTAAAAATATAAATATTATTTATTCTCAATTAACTAAAAGATAATTTATGAAATAAAAAAGAAAAAAGAATATTAGACATGTAAAGAAAATGATACACTTAATCTTTTTTGTTGTTGTTGTTGTTATCACTTAAATAGTAATTCAAGAATAAATAAAGAAAAATTTAAAGTTATTTATATAAATAATAGTTTTTTTTAGATACCCAATTTCTTATTTTTGTATATTTAAAAAATAATTGCGAATTTTTAGTTTAAAAAATAGTGTTTTATTCATAATCAACCAAAACATAATTTATAAAAAAAAACAATTCAAATGATATTTTTTAAGAGACCCTCTTTCGAAGTCCTTGTCTTCATAAAAGCATAAGTAAAAAGTTCATTGGATCCTTTAACATTTTAAAAATAATTTAATTTGCTCTCTAATATTTTAAAAGATATCACTTTACTTTTTAATATTTGTAAAATAGTTCAACTTGACCCCTTACGTTTGTAAAATAAATTATTTTATTTCATAACATTTATAAAATGATATAAATTGTCCCATAAACCTTTACTAATTTGACTTTCTGTTAGTCAATTATTAAGTATACACACATGGCATGTTGAAATAGTAATGTAGGATTCAAATATGGTGTTGATGTGAATTTTTTTTTATAAAAAAATTAGTTTAGTATTTATTTATTTCAAATTTAGATCAAGTCACAATTATGTTTTTTAAAATTTACGTTAGTATTATATTTGAGTCTTATATTATCATGTCAGCATACCATATGTGTATAATTAACAATTGACTGATAGACAAGTCAACTTAGTAAAAATTCATGGAATAATTTATATCATTTTACAAATGTTATGGCGTAAAGTGTTACTTTTTAAAATGTTAAGAGGTAAATTAAACTATTTCTAAAATGTTGAAGGGCAAAGTAAACTTTTTACCTAAAAGCATAAGATAATTTGCAAGAAGAAAAAGAGAATTGTCAAAATTTATAAGAATGGAAAAAAAATAGTAATATGATACTTCTTGATAGACATTGAAAATTACTACAAGTCACGACAACATCACAATCCCATTAACTTCAGCAAAAGTTGAAATAAGATAAAATGATAAGTTTAAATGAATATTTGAATTGAATCTTTTGTTTAGTTTTAAATTATTAAATTATTAAATAATTTATAATAATATACTAAATTTTGAAATATGTCTATTTAAGAATAACAATTATGAACATTTTATTTAAAATATAAATATTTTTTATTTACAATTAACTAAAAGATAATATATGAAATAAAAAAGAGAAAGAATATTAGACTCATAAAAAAAGATTTAATTATAACCTCCTGTAATATGTAGAAATTTCATTTACATGTCTATAGTTTAGAAATGATACCAAATCCCTCTAAATTTGGTCTAAGTTTCATTATATCCCCATGACACTAATTCTAAGAGCCCCATTAATAGAGTGATAATGTAACGATTTACATGGCAGGTGGTATGTTATATGTTGGATGGCATGGGTAACGATATAGCTCTTGATTATGTAGATATCACAGTACTGATGTGTAGGAGGAAGAAGTTGGGAAGATGTTTTTAAAATGATGTTGTTTTATTGTGTGGAACCCAACAAAACAATGTTGTTTTAATGAGGGAGAAGGGGTTTTAATCTACCCGCAAAATGACTGAATTTTAGTTTTAAAAATAATAGTAGAATTACGTCATTTTGCAATTGAGATTTTGTTTTACAAACTTAAAAACTGTTGTAAAATGATATCGTTTTGTGGTAGGATTTTAGTTTGAAAAAAAAAAAAAAGCCGTAAGACATAATCGTTTGTAACTGGAATTTTTTGTTTAAAATAGCCACAAAACAATACAGTTGTTTTTTTAATCAAACGACTGTTTATTATTTTAAGCATCCAGCAACGTAAGGACAACTCCCTAATCTGTTTTTTTTTTTTTAATTTCTCCCACAATAAGCTATTAGATTGGTACCTACTAAACTTTGGCAATGACAAGGAGTTATCAGTTGATTAATTACTTACTATATTCATAATAGAAGTAGTCAAATGCAATGAGACAACGGGAAGACATCATGCCTTACAACTTCAAGTTTAGGTTGCTCGTATAAAAGTGAAAGGTTTTTGGCTTCTTTCTCTCAATATTATTAAATGTGTCTACACTAGCCATGCACATCTGCTATGAAGATAGGAGTGTTGGAAATGTAAATAGACATAGCAGTACATATGCATTGAAATAGTGCAATTTTCTATAAATAAAAATTGGACGTTTTCTTTAGAACTAATATTGGAAAGAGATACGAGAACCAATTTGTTACTTAGAAAAGGGATAAAATATTGATAAGTAAGAAAGCTAACAGACTTTCCCTTTCTCTACAATCTAACTAACCTGGTAAAAGTGGTAATTTGATTACGAACCTTAGCAGGAATTGGTACAGTGTTAATAAAATCTTTTGGGCACAGTTGTCGAAATTATATTGGTTTGGCCAACTGTTTTTAAAGAACGCCCTAATGTGACAACAAATTATAGCTTGGCACTATACCAGGTTGCAATTATAAAACTTGACTTTAAGTACTCATACGTTATCAAGTTCCTCTCATAACAGTGATACAGTGTCGCTTGATATTTCATGGACATAAAAAAAAAATATATTTTGTGTGATCTTATGGTATTATTTTATATTGAATTACAGATATTTATTGAACAATTACTAGCCGTTTTGATCCTATAATGAAGTTTGAGTGTCTTTACGATGGAAAATACATAATCATATTATGTAAGTAGTATGAAGTAGGAGAAAAATATTACTTTGAAACAGGAATAGATGAGATTACATTAGTTGAATTCATGTTCAATGGAAAGAGGTCATGGCATGAAGAAATTTGGAAATTTATATATAAATTCCCACATAAATTCTTTTAGAATGGATTAAGGTAACTTTAAAATGACAATGATATAATGTAATAACTCAGACCACCTGCTTATAGATATTGTCTACTTTGGGTTGGTGCGCAAATTTCATATCGATTAGAGAGGAAAACAAATTTCGCATATAAAGATATGGACATCTCTCCCTTATAGACACGTTTTAAAACCGTGTGGAATGAGTTAGTAGTCCAAAACGGACAATATCTATAAGCGGGTTAGTTTGAGCTATTATAGTTAGTATCAGAGTCGGTATCCAGACGATGTTCCAGAGAGGACGTTAGACCCTAAAGGGGGTGGATTGTGGAAACCCAATCTCACATCGATTGAAGAGGAGAATGAAGTACGCCTTATAAGGGTATTGACGTCTCTCTCTTATAAACGCGTTTTAAAATCGCACGGAATGGGATGGTGGCCCAAAGCAAACAATATCTATAAACGGGTTGGTCTGAACTGTTACATATGAAGATGTTAATAAGGTCAATACAAGATAAGAAGTTGAAGATAATTAAGGTATTTTTGGATGGGGAGTATCCTAAACTATCTATTACAATGGACCGATAATAGATATTTCCATTCAAGTTATTTAGGATATTGAAGTTCACTCTACTTATGCCCATGACCTAACTATTCTAGCCATTATTCTAGTAGATGATGTAGCTTAGAAAGGACCCAGGGATGATTCAGATCCTTAATATGATTTATAATATGGAGAAATCATTATAATACAGTGACTTGGAGCATTTTACTGATGAAGTTGGAGAGGAAATATTCGAGCGTGGATTAGATGAAGATTTACCTTATATGAGTGAGTGATATGGGGTTCACAAAATATTGGTTTAGAAGATAATGAGTTTTTAAGAAATGATGATGATTTTAGTAGTGTTGACAGGAGTTTAGATGAAGGAGACAAGAAATCAAAGTTTTCACATTTCAATTTAGCAAGTTCAAGGGGAGGCAAAATTAGCTTAAAGTAGAATATGATGTTTGACTCTGCTAACACTTTTAAAAAGGCAATGAAAGAGATCAGTATTCAGATAAGCTTTAATTATGTGTATATTAAATATGAAAGGCATAGAGTCACAATGGAGTGTAAGAAGTGATGTGGGTAGAGAATATATATGAACAAAATACAAGATAGGACTATATGAATGAGTGATAGAAAGTAAAGGAGAAGTCGATGTAAAAATAGAGTGTTTTAAAAATGCTACTAATAGGATGAATATCAAAGTTGAAGTTAGTTATAGAAAGGCCAAACATCTATTAAACAAACTTATTTTCCAAACATATATTAAACAAACTTATTTAAGTGTAAAAAGAGTCTCAAACATTGGGTAAATTCTTAAAGGAAAGAGAAAAAGCTTGCATGGAATGTGAGGAAGATTAGAGAACCCTACTTCTCAGTTACACCTAAAAAGGGGCACTTTCTCATGGGAGAAAAAAAAACTCAAATGCTAATATATAGATCCAAAAGATACATCATAATAAGGGGCCAGTTGGATAGGCTATCCTTTAAAATGCCTTATTTAACTACATCAATCTAATATAAGCACACTAAAAATTGAGAAAATTTCTTAAAGGATCATATAGAGCACATCAAAGAGTGACTACTTTAGCCCATAAGACATTAAGGATTGGATATGAAGAAAGATCGTATGGTATATATAAAGATATGTAACATCTATTAAAGACATGTGATGTGGAAGACACAAAAAAAAAGCAGCATTATTATTTATGGAAGATGAAAAAAAAATCAGCATTATTATTTAGAAAAAGACATTATTTCAAAGTTTTGTTAAGAAAAAAAAAATAGAAGGATGATATCTTATTTAGGGAAGTTATTATTTCAAAACTTTTGCTTCAATAGGAAATTAAATTAGAGGGATTTTATATTATTTAGGTTCTTAATATCTTTACTATTATAATGCCTATTTAAAGGCATATTTCTATTGAATAAAGGAAGTAGAGAAATATTATCAAAATACAATATAAGTAAATTTAGAAAGTGAGTGGCTACGAGTCAGGGGAGAAGAGATTATTTCCATGTGAGTCAACCTGTGACTAGATACTATGCAAAAACTCATATCACCATACTCACTACCATCATCACTAAGTTGATTATTAACTGCTAATTTCTAGCCTGGTACAATTTACTCAATAGTGGATAGACATATTAGTGCCTTTCTCTTATATCATAAAGCAATATATTCATTCTTTTAAAGGTTGATTACTTCACCAAGTTAAAGCAAAATCGTTTGCAAAAAATCATATAAGAGGTACTTTGTAAATTCAATTAAACTAAAATTGACTATAGATATAGAGTTCTCCTATTAATAGTCAAATATAATGACTCACATTTTATAAGCAAAAGTTTCAAATTTTTTTGCAAATATGCAAGAATTTAGCAAATTTTTTATTTAGTAACATATACTCAATATAATGATTTAATAGAGGTGAGAGATTGTATAATAATGAAAGGATTGAAAACAAGGGTGAGTAAACCTAAAGGTTTTTATGTTTGGGGAATTACACAATGTTAGTTATTTAGGTCTACAAGTGCATCCATGAGAGAAATACCTTTTAGTCTCACATTTAGAATTAAGGCACTAATTCTGATGTGAACCTACCTAAGAATTATACCTAGAGAACCTTCAAATAAGTTTAAACTCTCACCAAGAACTCTAAATAAAATATATAAAGTAATTGATCTGTTGATTATAGAAAACTAATAACCAAATTCATAAGATATTGAACACCACAAAGAATGATATCTTTAATAAACAAAAAAATTCAATGAAGAATAAGAGGACAAAAATACTCATAACTCAAAAAAATATGCAACTCAAATATAGCTTTATTGACTAAAAGCATTTCCTTTATATAAGTATTTAGTATTTTTCCAACATTTAAAATAAGTCTATTATGGTTTTCATATGTTAACTTTTTAATTCTCTAAGATTCAGATGCTTCTTTACTAATTCTACTATTTAATAACTTTTGGTGTATCTCTTGTCTTACATTTCTTGTTCTTGATCCTTATCTCTTATCCCTATATGACATCTAAAAGGGAGGGTTAAATTAGATTATTCTAAATTTTTTAAAAATTTTCAAATCTGTTTCATCTAACTAAAAATTTCATTTTAAAAACTATGTAATGTGGAAGCCAAACAATACAATGAACAATAATAATGCAACTAAAATAAGATAAACTTCTAAAATAAAAAGAGTTATGGAGAGAAAGGTGCAAATCAATTTATAATGATTCACTGTTTTAATCCCACACTTACGTCTACTCTCCAGTTCCTTGTTGGGAATTCTACTATCAACAACAACTTTACAATTACTTTTGCTTTTTACAGGATTTAAAATAACCCTTACAATGATTCTTTGTCAACAGCCTTTAGAGTAAACCCTTATAATTTCAACCTCACAATCTCATCATCATACTCTTAATCAATCTAAAGTATTTAAAGGGCTCACGCATATACAAAAAAAGATGAATGCACCATATTATCAAAAAACACAATAAAAACAAAAATAATGGAACACTAAAAATGTTTTCCAACTTAATCACTTTCTATTTTCCACACATTTGATGCATAGTACACTCAATACATTTATTTATAGGTTAAAAATCACCTACTAGTCATTAGTGACTGTTGGGTGTCATTAAAAACCATTAATTTCATTTTATTATTGAAAACTAGTTATGTTCATTTAATTTTTCAAACTACTAGTTGATCAATCTCATTACACTTGTTGATCAGCCTTGGAAAAAACAACGCACTGGCTAACTATTCTCACCCATTAATTAACTAGCTTACTAAAAAATATAACATTTGTCGATTTGCCTAACCTACTAATCAACTAGTCATATTTCAGATTGGTTTTTAATATAATTTAACACACTTTAACACATTTAAATCACTCTAAATAAAGTCATAACACTTTCAAACACTTCTTCAACACTTAAAATATTTGTATAACCTAACACATTCACACATAATCTATTTTTAAATTTGTAAATAAGTTATAATGCATGGATGTAGGAATCCCTCTATATTGATGCATTTAACCTATTTAAATTTCAAACTCCCCATAAGTAAACTATAATATCACATTATAATCTCAATCTTTTTGAAAAGTAATACAATATGAGATAACATTTATCACAAGCGTTAAAACTTAAAAATTATCAAAAACTATCAAAGCTTCTCCTTAATTTATCCATATTTTTTATTTTCTCTTATTCAAACAAAATCTATGCATCAAGTAAATCATTATTCTCTTTCAAATCATGATACTAAGGCATAGAGCAATAATATTATGGAAAGGAATTAAATATCAACAACATTCAATTAACACTCAATTTCAATTTATATTTCTTATGACATCTAAGAAAGCATAACCAAAGCAAAAACATGCATGCCTTTTATGTATTACTAATTAATCATCTTATTTCTTCCCTTACTCTATTCAACAATATGTCTTGGTGATTATTTTTTCAATCTTGGAAATACCTTTGTAAGTTTATTGATCTATACAATAAAATTGAACATGTTTTTTGTACCCATACCAGCTTAGGTCCTTAAGGATTGGTTGGCTTTCTCTTATTCTAACCTCTTGTCATATCATTCCATTTAATTAGTTTATCATAACAAAACTTTTCAATATATCCATAATATCTATAATAATGGGAAATCATAGGCGTGTGTGTCCTATAAGAATAACCATATGCATTCTTAAGTCTTAAAATCATTATAGTTCCTTATATGATAATAAGGCCTAGGTATAAGGAAATAGGCCCTAGCATTGATGTTATATCTATCTTGATAATATGTTTTACTTAGTCTAATCTTAGGGTTGTACATGTAAGAATGGTTTTTTCTTCTTAGATTATATCCTTGTTGTGGGTGCCTTTTATTCATGTGGCTTATGTATATGTTCATTTTCAAGGTTATTTCAATGAATTCTAATTTTTCATAACCTTTAGTGAATTTAGAAAAAAAGTCCTTGAGGCTTTGTACTTCTTTTTTCAACATTATTCTTAGATTCTACCATGCTATATAATTATTTTTTTAACATCTCATTTTCTAATTTACATATATTCGACAATTTCAGCATTTCCTTTACGCTTGGTAGACAACTTCTTGTTTTTCTTAGTTAAAACTTCTAAATATTCAACTAGGACATCATAGGTAAAATCAACATCATATTCATTATAGGAGGTGGAGCAAGAAGCTACCTTTTCATTTGCCATGAAACATATGTCCTCTTCTTTGATGGTTTGGAATAGTACACCTCTTCTTATTGGAGCTACCTATTATTGATACAACTTGTCTATCCTTATTCCACAGGTTAGGAGTGACTCTATCAATCATTCTAATGTCAAGGTGTTTAAGCCCATAACTTCCTCTATGGCCATCCCTTTTTTATCCCATGATTTTACGAGAGACTTAGTAACCTTTTTCACTAACTCCACATTGGCATAGTTCTTACTAAGACTTTATGGATGAATCTAGCATGCATATTTGAAATTTATTCATTTTACTCCATATGAAACAATTTAAATTGGCGTACAAGAATTTTTATTTTACTCTCTATAACTTGACTAGTTCCATCATAAATGTTCTCATGTGCGTCATATCTCTTATACCATTTCACACATGCATATTCAATTGAATTTACTTCTAATTAATGTAAAAAATAATACACGTATAACTTTGCTATCCAAAAACACTACTTTTTATTTTGGGTTAATTTTACCAAAAGCTCCTATAGTTTGACAAATTATCAATTAAGTCCCTATAATTTCAAAACTATCAAATAAGTCCCTAAAATTTCAAATTACTTTCACAATTAATCCTTCCGTTATTTCTGACTAACGACGTGTCACGTGGTATGTCCACGTGATACCACATGCTACGTGACACTGGACTGATATAAAAATAATTTAAAACTATAAGGACCTATTTGATAGTTTATCAAATTATAGGGACTTAATTGATAGTTTACCAAACTATAAGGACCTAAATGATTTATTTTCTCAAATTTATTTTCTTATATGAATAAGTTCAAAAAAATAAAGAGTGTGAGATTTAAAGATAAATTTATAAATAAAGTTTAATTTTAAAAGTAAGTTTAAAAATATAAA
>JAOXYD010000004.1:2441190-2458684 GCA_028565735.1 Pinacopodium congolense | reverse complement strand
ATTAATTAGAGTTAATTATCTCATTGAAATGGTTATTTTAATTATTCTTAATTATAAAAATTTTATCTTAATAATTTAATTTTTTTTTCAAAAAATCACTGTATTTTTTATTTTTTAAAAAACCCTCATGTATTTTTTATTTTTTTCAAAAAACTCCCTGTATTTTTCATTTTTTTCAAATACCCTCTATGTTTTTCATTTTTATCAAACACCCCCTGTACAGTAATTGTCACGTCACTCGTTACGTCAGCACATATATCCAATCACCACTGCTACGTCAGTACGATCAACTCGCCACGTCAGCCGCCACGTCAGCGCCCAATCAGCCCTAAATAATTTCAGAGGGGTATTTGATAATTTTGTTAAAATACAGGGAGAATCTTTGATATTTTTAAAAATACAGGAAGTATTTGATAATTGTTAATAATTTAAGAGGGTTTAGAGATATTTACCCTAAATTATAATTCATAAAAATGTAAAGGACTCCAGTCTGGGTTGACTTACAGGTGTAGGATATGGTTTCCTGTTCTTCACCTCACTAGATAATAACTTCTCGGCGGGAAATCGTCGGTCTTCCTTTCCTTCCTCTCCTAAAACATGTTTCTAATTTGTTTGTTTACAGAGAAAATTAACATTCCACGCCAAGAAACCAAAATTAGGGCTTTGATTCTTCAACAACTGCGCCGTCTCTCTCCACTCTCCGTCAAGTTTGTTATACTTAGTATTTCATCAGGTAAAATCTCGAAATCTTCCGTCCTTTCCTACTGTTTGGCTGCCGAGAAAATGCAGAATCGGTAAAAGCGTCAATGAATCCATTCCATTTAGGATTTCGTTTGTCCTCCCAATGCTGCTGTGTCAATGTAACATTGTTATATCTTTGCCTCTTTTATTGTCATTTTGCTGTTTTTACCTTATATACACGGTGCAGTTCGTAAGCTTGAGTGATTTACAACTTTCCAAATTGATCAACTAAATGTTGTTGGCTTGAAGATTTGGTCATTGCTTTACGTTTATTGCTAAGTTCGTTTCTTTTGTTTTTCCAGTAGAAGACTCATGGATATTGCACAATTTTGAATAAATGAGTAAAGAAGACGATAGCCTCCTGATTAGAAGAAGAACCACAAGGTCTTCTTCTTCAGCTCCTGTTGAAAGCAACGAGACTGAAACAACAAAGAACACTATAACCTATTCTCTAACTATCAATGACCTGGCGTTTGGAGGAGAAAAACTTAGTTTCAATGATCTGCTGTCTAGTTTTCCCGGTAGACATATTCAGATTAAGGAGGTCATGCGCAGTCTGGGTCCGCAGGATTGTCCCATGCTTCCGCTATTCGTTTATGGAGGTGGTTCTACTGGAAAAACCAGTGTTGTTCTCCAAATCTTTAGGCATCTTAATCGTCCTTTTGTGTATGCAAGCTGTCGAACCTGTTACAGTCCTCGGATTTTGTTTGAATGCATTTTGAATCAGTTGTTGCTTCACAAAAGGAATGCTGCAAATGGTTATTCAAGTGTGAAGCGCTGCGAAAAGCCGTCTGACTTTGTCAACTTTCTTCGTGAAGCTTTGGCCAGTGTCATCAACTCTCTCAAGGGGAATTTGGGAGGATTGGATGGAAGTAAGTTGGATGGAGGACCGAATGGAAGTATGGTGTATCTGATATTTGATAATCTGGAGCTTGTTCGTGAGTGGAATAAAAGTTCATGTATATTGCCTTTTCTATTTAACCTCTCTAATATTCTAAAGATGCCTGAAGTGGGCTTCATATTTGTTAGCAATACTTCACCAGATACATACTATTCGAATGTGGGGTATCTAGAGCCTATTCCTGTATATTTCCCTGAGTACACTGAAGAAGATCTTAGGCAAATCTTCTTGAAAAGCCATTCAAATAGAAAGCTATATTCCTCCTTCCTTGAGTAAGACCAGAATATCCTTCTTATTTATACTTATCGCCCACTATTTGCTTTATGTTTTCTGGTCAATGATTGCTTGGCTTTGCTTCTCGACAGCATTGTACTGAGACCTTTCTGTAGAATCACGAGACGAGTGGATGAACTATCAACTGCATTTTCATCCTTATTTCGGAAGTATTGTGAGCCGTTAAATGATTTGGAATCTGTACCTAATGAAGAGATGAAAAGAAAATTATTTAGTCATTTTCAGCCGCATATTGCCGCTTCTTTGAATGAGATATTCTGGGTTGTGTCTGAGCCTTCCCTTGAACCCAACAGAGAAACAAGACGGAAAGGCAGCACAAGAAAGTTAGAGGGTGGTCAGGAATTCGCTGAAATGGATTTTCACATGTCTACATCTGCTAAATATCTTCTTATTTCAGCATTCCTTGCATCAAGAAACCCAGCTACACTCGATGCATCCCTGTTTGATTCAACAGGTGTTTCTGATAGCAGAAAGAGAAAGAGGAAGTAAATGCTTTTACAATATGAACTACACGTTGATATATGTTTTTTATTTAATTCCCTGTACTTTTTTGTTTGCAGAAGTTTTCATGCAATTTTGTTCAAAGTTCAGATGACTAGGACTGAACTTTTTTTAGTATATTTGTTGAGAAGTTCGTAACTTTTTTTAGGATATTTGTTGAGAAGTTTGTCCTATTAGCAATGTTGATTTTGACATCATCTGATCACTATCTCTTCCGTAGGGCTTCTGAAAAATCAATGGAACAGAAGGAAGTTGCAGAACAGGGATTGCTACTAAAGGGACCTGGAACGTTCCCACTAGAGCGGTTATTAGCTATATTTCAATGTATAACATCGGTTTTGGATGGTTATCCTGATGAAGATGAGCATGAGAATGATTTGCTCAAATTTGGAGGGGGTGGGAAGCTTATGTCTGATGTTCTATTGCAGCTATCTAGTCTTTGTAATGCCAACTTTATCATTAAAGGAGGAAGTTGCCCTTTAGAGGGTACAACTCGTTATCGGTCCACAATATCCGAGGATATGGCTCTAAAGGTAACCTTTCAAGTCTTCCATATCAAAGTCTGGTCAGGTGGAAAAATGTGAAGATATTAAATATGACACACCTTAATAAATGAATTGCAGGTAGCTAGGAGCCTGAAGTTTCCTCTGGCCAACTATCTGTATCGAAGATAACCTGTGACTGGGGAATCAAGGTTCAGTCGCCCATTCACCCCCATGCATTTGAGTGCTTCAAACACCCCTCATTAATGATTTCTGTGCCCATCAGATTCAGCATGATAGCATCGTCTCTATCAAACTGAACGGATAAAAATATTAGTGTGATGGGATTAACTATACGTTGTGTGGAAAAACTAATTTACCTAGTGACCAACATACGTAAAGATGTTCAATAGCCATCAATCTGCAAATTTGTGCAGTATGTAATCATCTCATATCTCTTATTTGTTAAGCTAGTGTGTTGTATTGTTTCATTCAATTTCACTCAGGAACACAATTATGCTCTAGATGACCTAAACTAGTTTTCAGAAGTCAAATCTTGCACATGGACAGCGTTTGTTCTGTTCTCTGAACTCTGTGAGTGCTAATATGTGACGCGTTTCGCAAATCTTGTTCAAATATGAAATACCCCTGCTAATTCTGTACTGTTTTACTTGAATGCCAGATATGGAGTGTGGAAGTTTCAACTGAATAGAGGTATGTGGCTTTTCTAAATTTAAATTAAAGGATTTTGCGTTGTCTTAAATACTCGTTTCTCCTTACTGGAGTGGAGCTTTCGGATTATGGTCTAGGCATGGGTGACTGGTTGCCCTCAAAGAAGTAAGTCGAACGGGTAAAATATTGCTTATTCTCTAACAGTTTGCGAGTCTAGGTGCTATGAACTAAAATTTCATCCGATCAGATAATTGTTTTTGCACATCAAATGGTTGGCTAAAAAGAAATAACCAATAACAGAAGACAAACTTGAAAAGCAGCAATTGTCTTGACAGTTATGACAGTGCCTATAATCCTTGAATGCAACTTCAATGACTATCCATTTGCAACTCCTTTAAAATATTATGCGAATGACATTTTTGTGGACAACGGTCAAAACAGTTGGCTGTTCTATTATTTCCTTTCGTTAAAACTTAAACGTTAACGTTGGTTGTCCATTCCTTTTACTCGTTGTGATTCTTTCCTTTTCCTTTGATGGTTGTCTCTTTTAACTCCCTTCAAGTATTGTACATGACCGTTAAAGAATCATAAGGAGTGTTGTTTGTCCAATCCAAGGAATTCACATATGAACTATGGTAAGAATTTTATTTTATTTTACTGGAAATTAGTGTTGGCAACAGAAGTTGGTCACCGACAGAAACTATTGATCGACGGACATGTTGGCAAACAATTGCCAACCCATGTGCCTAAGCACTAACTGGTTACTAACACATGATGTGTATTTAAGCAGATGGTTAAAAGAGCAGTAGTTCAGCGGTTGTCACCTAAATTAATGCATTTTGTTGACTCCACCTGCTCAGTACGTCACCTTTGGTTTTCTTTCTACATTCTTTGTTCGTTGTGGAATTATTGAATCCCCTTGTGTCCTCTTAACTGTCTAATGTCATGATATAGACCTTTCAAGGAAAGAATAATTACAATTTCGTCATTTAAAATGTTTCGTAAGATTAAGTTTACTTTCTGATTTTACACTACGTGGAGGAAATCATAGGAGAAACAGAACTAAAAATTATAAAAAATAAATATTATGTTATTAGTTATTTTAATTTTAGATATATGCTTCTATTTCATCTAAAAACTGAAGTGCATAGTAATTGCAATGAAAAACATGGTAGTATGTTCCTAGAACAAAGCAATGAGCTTGACTTAGTTATATGTTAATTGGAACATCAAAGATATTGGAAATTTGGTGAAAACTTAAAACACTAGTGACCCTCATATTCTATGTTTATTTTCTAGGACTTATTTTCAAGAGTTGAACTGGTGAGATAGTCATTCAATTCGAAGATAGATTTAGTTACTAACTTATCTATTTTGAAAAAAAAAAAAAGTATTTGGTCTTAAATCCGAAAGAAAGAGTTGGTTTTCCACTGTTCTAAGTCATTGATTTTGGTTTTTATCTTTGTTATGGTGTATTGGAAAGGAAAAAGAGCTCCTGAAGATTTTCTTTTCTTGATCAATGCTCTATTTGATGTTGTTGTTAAGAAATTATTGGCTCCATTTGGTATTGTTGTTCAGAATTTGTTGCAAGCACAAATACCGTGAATAAAAGAATTATTAGCAATTATATGAAAAATATTTATTATATTATTATATATTCAATGGATGCTTTGTAATTGAAATTATTAATTATAAATAATGTCATATGTGGAAATAATAGATATATAAACAAGAATATTATTATAATTTAAATTACAAGCAGATTCTTTTCATATAGAACTAATTTTTTTAAACCTTGAATGTATGGAAGTCAATAACACAGACCAGTGAATAGTTAAAAATGCGAAACCGTGTACTCTAGGGGATAGTGACGGTTTATTTCGTTTTTGGAAACTTAAAAGTGAAATTGATTCTTGATGTTGAGGTGTTAATTACCTTCTTTAACACAATTATCTGAACGTGATTGCTTCTGTAATCAAAAGGTGCTTTCCCTTCCTATGCAACTTTAGCTTCCATAAACAGAGGTCTGTGTTTTCCTTAGGACTCCCACCTCGTACAATAAGTTTAGATTTGATAGTTCACCAAGACACTTCAAGTGTCTTTCAGTGTCATGTTTGGATTTGGAACTTTTACAAAAACTCCCTAAAATAGTGAAAGAGTTCCTAACAATTTTGCTGTTTTGATTTTAATTCAATGACTCTTTGATTTATTCAAAATATATAATTAAAATTATTACATGTATCTAAATGTTTATTTGTTGCATATTTAGAAAATATTTTCATCTCAGCATATCTGGACATGGATCCAAATAATTAAGTGTTTCCTCTTACTTTTAAATGGGTAATGGTGGATTAAATAGTAGCCAACTTCCACCTAAATCAGTCACCCATCTCAGGTCAAATCCAATTGGACTGTCCATCTCAATTAACAGTTTTTCATACCTATCAACACTAAGATAGCACATCGGTTTGATAGTTCTAACTCTTGGAAAACATGACTACGGAAACCAGCACAACCATGAAAATTCGTAACCCTTTAGTTAATACTTAATATAGGAAGAGAATCTCTTAATAATAGTTAAGAAGTCCTGATTTATGACATACCAAATTTATTATGGAAAGCAAAGTTTATGGTTGAGACTTCAGACTTTAAACGTCTATGATAGTTGATGCATATTTTATTTTGGTGGCAAAGAAAGAGTCAACACGAATGTAACAATTTCAAGGAGTTTTTAATCTATTTGATCAGAAGCCCACAAAGTCAAAACCTCCACAAGACGTTCATATTTATCTCAGAGCCTGTGGGCTATGAAGGTGGTATCGAGCCATCAACTGCTTCGTAAAAGGGCAAAAAAAATTCAAGTTGCTTGAGGCAAATTTGATGTTAACCTCCCAACCAACAAGTTATGATACGATTAAAATGATCATCACTATCATCATTTCAATAGCGTGTCAACCTTTTTAAAGAGCAACTCATGGGTGTTTTTTTTTTGTATTAAAAAAATTATAAAATTTGTAAAGAGTTTTAAAAAGATTTTAATGTTTATAAAATATTTTTTTAATTTTTTATGTTTATAAAAATTTTTAAAAATGTTTAAATTCTAAATTACTAAATCAAGTGTCAAAACTAAATTTAAGAGTTTGTAAGTTATTGATATTATATAAATTCATTGAAAAATTAGTATATCATCAATTGCAAACAGAATCGGCAAAATATTAGATTTTTTTCAATTTTTTAAAAATATTTATACATTTTTAAAAGTTATGAGAAATAATTTTTTAAGTACTACAAATAAATTATTTGGCAAGCTAATATGAAAAATTCATTCAAACAGTAAGATTGGAGGTTTTTGACCCCTGAAAGTGCTTTGGGGAGTCCCCTGCGTTTTCCCTTTTTGGTTCAGGGTATTAAGAAAGTTTTTGCTCCAAATGGTTACTTCTGCTGATAAATGGTGATGTATAGGTATATTTGGCCCCCGTCTCACAATCCTCCGTATATACACTTTATCTCTGATAATTCAGCTCCGTAACAAGCTCATCAAAAATAGAAAGATAGGTCAACAGCTATTGAATGTATGCTTATTTATGATGACTTTGCCTTCTACGTTTTTATTTTCTATTTCCATTAATTATATTGTGAAAGTGAAAATGGACAATAATAGCATTTGTGTGCGTTTCATGCCAAGAAGAAATGGTAAAACATGAGTGATTAAAGAGGGGGATTTTCAGATATCAAAAATTGGAGTCGACATGCAGAGTTGCAGACTGGTAAAGCCACCTGTTTTTAGAGTTTCAGGTGAGAAACTCATACAAGGTATGATATTTGACTATCGACACCAGGGTCACTGAGCAGGCTCACCTTTTTTATCATATGAAGCATCAATGGTGAAAGTCAAAACTCTGATAGAACCACAGGACTTTTTTGCTCATTTGCTGAATGGGAAAAGGATAAAAAGATAACTAAGAACATTGGAAACGTATGTATCCCATAAGCTAAGCCCTATCAAAACGTTGGAGGGTTGCTCACCCAACCTTAACCAGATTGCCCAAATGACCATCTTTCATTTAATGAGACAAAAAAAGAAGAAAAACTTCATCGTCATATAATTAAAAACTGTCATGAAGTTTCTGATACATCATCATAAAAAACTATAAACCAAAATGATCCTTAAAGACCTGAAAACACACTCTCTGTTCAGTCATTGTGACCCCATGTTCTCTCTTGTTTATGCTTTCTTTTGTTGTTGCCCTCTGCCATCTTAGCTCCTCAACTAATCTCATTAAGTTCTCTCTTCATTCAATGCTTGAATTTAAGAGCCTCCTCACTGCCTACAAATTTAGGTGCACACACATGCTGTGGACATAGAAGAGAGAGAAGAGATGGAAGAAAATATTAGGTATTTCTTGATCGACTCTTATAAAATGGGTTTTTGTTAATGATGGGTTTTGCAGGGAAAACAAAAAGGAGCGAGTTCTAGCTTTCAAAAGTCTCAACGACCTCTCAGTGCATTTATAGTGCTACTATACATCTCATTCTTAGGGAGGAGAAAGAAGCAGAGGCGGAGATGGTCCTATCTCAACATAACAGTCTGTCCATAATAATTGCTTCAATTACACTTCACCTATAAATCCTCTCCCTCCATTTTTGTACTAACCACTTCCTCTCTTTCGCTTACACTTCACTTCCCACCATTTTTGCTACCATGAATGATTCTCTGTTTTAGCTATTAAACCCAGAGATATGACCTTTGGAGAAAAGGGCATCCAAGTTTCTCTTAAAGATTGAAGATTTTTGCATTCCAAGCTCCATTTTTGAGGTAAGGTCACAGGGTACCAACAACCCAAGTTTTCCTTTTTTTTCTTTTCCCCTTCTTCTACATTGCGACTATGGACATATCAACGACCTTGTTGCTTCTATCTCTGGGTGCGGTGTATCTACGATGGTTCAATGTCATCTTACGGTCGTTAAAAGGTCCACGTGTCTGGCCCTTATTGGGGAGCCTGCCTGGCTTGATCAAGAATTGTGACCGCATGCACGACTGGATCAGTGACAATCTACGCGCCTGCGGCGGCACGTACCAAACATGCATCTGCGCGGTTCCGTTTCTGGCCAAGAAACAAGGCCTCGTGACTGTCACGTGTGACCCGAGAAATCTAGAGCATATCTTGAAGACCCGATTCGACAATTACCCCAAAGGCCCTACGTGGCAAGGAGTGTTCCATGATCTTCTTGGTGAAGGCATCTTTAACTCCGATGGAGACACGTGGCTGTTCCAACGTAAGACCGCCGCACTGGAATTCACCACCAGGACCCTCCGCCAAGCCATGGCTCGTTGGGTCAGCCGAGCAATTAAATTGAGATTTTGCCCGATACTAGAATCGGCTCAGGTTAGAGCCGAGCCGGTTGATCTTCAGGACATGTTGCTTCGGCTCACTTTCGACAACATATGCGGCTTGGCCTTTGGTAAGGACCCTCAGACATGCGCTGTCGGGTTACCAGAGAACAACTTCGCTTCAGCTTTCGACCGAGCCACTGAAGCCTCGCTTCAGAGGTTTATATTGCCTGAGGTTTTGTGGAAGGTTAAGAAGTGGCTCAGGCTAGGCATGGAAGTGAGCTTGAGCCGAAGCTTGAAGCAGCTTGACGATTACTTGACGGAGGTTATCAGTGCAAGAAAGCAAGAGCTAACGAGCCTGCAACAAAAAGATGGAAACCTACACGACGATCTGCTCTCGAGATTCATGAAGAAGAAAGATTCCTACTCAGACACTTTCCTCCAACACGTGGCGCTCAACTTCATCCTCGCCGGACGCGACACGTCTTCCGTTGCTCTCAGCTGGTTCTTCTGGCTGATCATCCAAAACCCTTGTGTGGAAGACAAAATCTTGGCCGAAATATGCACCGTTCTGATGGAGACACGCGGCTATGAGGATTTGTCGAAATGGGTCGATGAGCCTCTGGTATTTGAAGAGCTTGACCGTTTGATCTACCTCAAAGCAGCATTGTCCGAAACCCTTAGGCTCTACCCTTCTGTGCCTGAGGACTCCAAGCACGTGGTCGCCGACGACGTGTTGCCGGACGGCACCTTTGTTCCAGCAGGCTCGTCGGTGACTTATTCAATATATTCAACCGGAAGGATGAGAACCACATGGGGTGACGACTGCATGGAGTATAAACCAGAGAGGTGGTTGTCCTCTGACGGCAAGAATTTCAAAATGCATGACTCTTATAAGTTCGTGGCATTTAATGCAGGTCCAAGAATTTGTTTAGGGAAGGATTTAGCATACCTACAAATGAAGTCAGTGGCGACGGCGGTGCTTTTACGGCACCGGCTTGCGGTGGTTCCAGGACACATAGTGGAGCAGAAGATGTCGTTGACATTGTTTATGAAATATGGACTTAGAGTTAACGTGCATAGAAGAGATTTGGAGGGCACTGTGGCAAGAGTGAAGAAGGCTTTGCATGGGAGGTAAACGGAATTGGTAACGGCGTGAAAGGGGGAGAATAGGTTGGTGGAGTTGTTATTAGGGTTCATGTTGTGTTATTTAAGGAAGGTGGGGACTGAGTCCATGTGAAAATATGAAGTCGAAGATTATAAAGAGAAGAGGGGGAGAGTAAAAAAGTGAGTCATATAGGGCCTACTATGTCTCTCACAGGCTTTGAAGACAGAGCATTGTGAGTTATACATGCAAAAACCCTAGCCATGAAACTAGGCATACTTTTTCTTTTTTTACTTTTAGGGTTTCATGATTAATATGAGAGGTAAAAACTATAAAAAAAAAAAGAAAGAGAGAAAAAAGGGTTGAATATTTTGAACTCAGTCTGAGAAGTTTTTCATAGATTTTTTTATATAATTGTTTTTCTTGGTCTTGTTTGTCTATATATGCTGATCTTGATTTTTATTTGTTTCTATTGGTTGTAAGAGGAAATAATGGTCAAAATTGAAGTATAAGACTCTTATATTTATATTCAAATTCAGTGTGTTATGTTCTTTTTTTTTTTTTTCTAACTACTACCAGGTGATTAGTTGATGTTGGCTATCACATCTGTTTGTCTACAATCCAATTTGTCTTTCTCGAAAGGTAACATTATACCTTACGAGAGTTTCTGAACTTAAAAGGCGCCCTTGAGAAGCCAGAGATTTCACCTGAAAAAAGCTATGGCTAGGTCCTTACACCAACAAGCTCCTCTGATGGGATACAGCAGAATTTTGTAATTTTACTCGTACACCTTATGATGAGTAATGTTTGCTACCAAAAGCCAAAAGGAATGCTAAAAAGGAGAGTGTACAGTTACAAAATAACTTATAAATTATATATTTAAAATAATTTATTGGTCAACTTAATTATTTAAATTTAAAAGTACCATCAATTAATTTTTAATATTTTTAACTACATATGATAATTTGTGATGCGTATTTAAAATAATATATTTTATAAATTAATGATTTAATTTTAAGTAATACCAACAATTGTTCTTTTAATAAAATTTTAAATACACATGATAATTGTAAATTAGATATTTGAAATAATTTATTCAATGACTTAATATATATTTTTTAAAATTTTACTTAGTAATTTTATTTAATGAATTAATAATTCAACTTCAAATAATAGATTCAATTCAATTGACATTACAATTTCGTGTATCTATTCTAATCAATCGTCCATTTATGTTATCATAATTCCTCTTTTACTTTCAATTTCATGGTTTTCTAATTGTAGGCGGATAGAAGGCTTATTTATTTAATGACATGATAATTTAAATTTAAATAGTAGATTCAATTGTTTTGTAGAATGTCTTACTTCAATTGTAAAGAGAGGGAAGGGTTTGATTTAGGTCGTGGGATCTTGATCAATTTTAAAGAAATATTTAAATTTTAAATATGTTGATTAACTAGCTCTATGAACTACAACAAATTCATTCTTACTATTGAAAAGATTTTTTCTGAAGTTTCTCTACTAGTTTTATCTTCCTTTCGTGCCTATTTGCCCAATCTATGCCCGTTGCTTCCCACTTTTGATATGAGAGCCAAGATATTTCCTAAGGAGGATAAGGATTAAGTCTAGCTCTATATCAATTGAGGTACCTAGTTGATCTAACCTATTAAGGGTAAGTGGTCCTAATAGTAAAACCTAAGAGAGGCCACAAGTTCATTGATTTAGCTCGTTCATAATCAAGGTGAGACAAAAGTGCCTTGAGAGATAAATTTCTTCGCGAGATCCAAATTTGTGTCTAGCGCATCTAATTCTGGTTCAAATGTAAATAATGGTAGGATCGTAAAAAACGAACAAATAATGATGAGTCATCGCAACCTATTAAATAATAAACCTAACTATGTAGTTAGGATGAGTAGGGTTGAATCCACAGGGAGTTAGAAGATACTGCTATTTCTAATATTGTAAAGAAAAATAAAAACAAAAACTCTTGAACATAAAAAGAACTAAAATAACTAAGACCCAACAAAAACAATAAAAAGGACAAATACAAAACAAAACACAATAAACCAGCAACAATAACAAAGAAATGAGCCAAATGTATCATCAGAATTCTAGGATAACTATTGATCCTTGAATTTAGACAAAAGTGTGCTCTAACTAAGGTGCTGGACTATAGGTTCGAACAAACTCTCAAACCCTCAGTTCCTCTAACTTAGGTAAATCTAAAAAGCTTTAGAAATATCCCTATCTTCACTATAACCTCGAACAAGATCTCTAAATTAATAATGAAGACGCTTTGAGAACTAAGGAATGACTAGCTTAGGCTATTAACTCGCAAGTTTGAAAAGTGTAACTTAAAGGTATGAAACTCTAGTGTAGTTGGTTAAGTATCCTAACAAATCCAACTAACCTATTGCTACTTTTAGAAATTGCTAAAGACAATCACGTATCACATACTCAATCTTAGCATTCAAATTAGGAAATTAACTAAAGGGCAATCAATCTTAAAGATAATATCTAATTCATATTATTTATCCAAAGTTTTAAACCAACTTAAGATTAAAACACCAAATCAATTCAAAGAAAACTCTATTCTCACAATTAATTATCCTTAATCCCTAAATTACCTTCAAGTCCTTAAACACTTAACCAAACATACTTAAATTAAACAAAACACAAACCATACTTAATTAAATAAAACCAAAGCTGAAAAATTAAAAATACCAAAGGAAAAACATAATCTAACACATAATCTAGCACAAATACAAATTTCTTAAGCTAACAATTAATTAACTAAAACTTAATTCAACTAAACTAAAACTCTAAATAGAAATTTTAGCATAAAGAAATCGAACAAACATTAACATTAAATGATTGAAATTATAAGAACAAGTACAAAACCTAAATATCAAATATAAATTAAATAAAGATATTAATAATAAACGCAAACTTATAAAATAAAGCTTAATACTCGATATAGATAAACTTAATAACATAAAACTCCAAGATTAATACATAAAAGAAAAAGCATTAAACATATGAATTAAAACTAAGCATTCGGATATATACATAAGCAAGCATTTGAATATAAAGAAAGAAAGCAAGTGAAAATAAAAAGGAAAGCCAAAGAACAAATTAAACAAGCTAAAGAAGGTATGAACAGTACAATAATTCAAATTAAATCCAGAAGGTTGCTAAGGTTGGGAAGTTGGTGCATCTCCTGGAAAGCAAGCTCCAAGCCACCAAGCCCCTTAGCTAGTGGAAACGTCTCGCCCTTTTGTTTTTGTTTTGATGTCATCATATATTATGAGTGGAGAGTTCCTCCATTTCGACTTCATCCCCATCCCATCTATCTAGTGCTGACAACTTCTCTTATTTTACTTTTAAATGCTTTTGTCTCATCCTAGCATTAGGGTTATGTGTGTGTAGCTTTTATCCCAACAAAATGTTGTTTTTTTTCTGCCTTTTAAAAAGAAGGCGCGTTCTCACCATCCAAGCAAATCTTCCTCTTAAAACGGTTTCCTCTTTGCAGTTTTATAAAGCTTTAAAAGCTTTAAAATGTGAGCAGCCAAAATCAATGAAACGGTCCCACCTTAAAAAATTATCGAACTCTTTTGTTTACTTTTTAAATGCCTCTCTCTCTAAGCTATTTTAAGAGCTTGCTATTTTGTGCTTGAAATGCCTATTTCCTCCTTGAAAATTCCACTTGAAAATTAGTTTTGCCTTACATTTTCCAAAGCTTTCTTTTGCTTCTTTTTTTTTCTTTTCCAAATTTCTTCCTTTTAGTTTGTGTTTGTGTTTCATGATTAAATCTGTATGTAAATTCAAAAGGAACACAAATTAAGCATTTAAACACAAAAATAGGATTGAAATGACATTAAAATGCATATGAAAATTCAATATATTTCAATGATAACAGATAACTATAGAAAACTTAAAGAGATCTATCAACAACCAGGAGATTCCTAAAGTTTAGAAAGATCAGGTTTACTAAGAGTCAAAGTTTGAACTATTTCAAAAGTCATATTATACCATAAAGACATAAGAGAAGGGCATCCCTATATCCAAGCCTTTTGGAACCTACCATCCTTACAAAGTATAAAGAAACATAAAGAAAAAGCCTATAACTACATCCATATAGGATTAATCCAAATAGACATAAAGCTCCTCACTAAAGAAGAATTAAACATGTCTATATTAGTATATTTGAGAGATGCTAGGTTTTATGACTTTCAAGATTCCCTCTTAAATGTTATAAAGTCTAACTTATGTAAAGTTCAAATCATTATGGAAAGTTACTTATGTAGAATTGTTATTGAATCTCAAGAGCAAGAAATTATTAAACTTTAAAAGGTATAAAGACACCTTCTGTTAGACTCTTAAGTCTAAGCAACGGGATCGTGCGAATATTGGCGAGCCTTGACCAATGATTGATAAACAAGTCGGCACAAGGAAAGTGTATTGATGAGAGAACAAGGCAAAGTCTTGTGAGTATGAGAGTAGAAATCTCAAGAAACTTGTGAGTAGGTGAGGGATGCAGGAAGTATCGCTGAAGATCTCGAGAGTAGGCGAGATTCGACACATGTTAATAAGAACTTCTTAGTGACCTTCTAAAAGTGCCTTAAGGGGAAAGTTAGCTGGATCACACGCATGAGGGAGACATGCGAAAACACTAAGGCAAACGTAGGCAAGTGCGATCAGACTTTGTGCAAATTTTAGTAAAGTCTTGAACCTTGCAGGGATTAACTTGTCCTAAGCTCAAATGAACGGATCACGATTAGTAGATTTATTGTGGGTAAGCATTGGATCGAGCCAGTATATTATGCAGGCTTTGGCAAAGATTACTCAACACCATTAATGGATAGAGATCTTTGGGAGATCTTGGATGATGTGGTGACAATAAGGGATATAGTTGCAGTGGGACTCAACATCTGAACATATTAGAGATCTTTGCGGATATGAATGTTAGTTTCCTAGAAAAATGTAATCTCTGGTCTTTCAATTATAATATGATTATATCTTATCAGTTAGAGTCCTATTTAGATAGAGGTGTCATCCAATTAGTTTACGTGATGTAATCTGATAGAGATAGATGTGATCTTTAATACGAATTTAAGAAGTGCAGTTCAATTAGGATTCAAATTGTAACTTGACTTCCAAGTCATAGGGCCTATATATAGCTCATTAGAGCCTTGCTCTTCTCATTCAATCAGAGAGAGTTTCTTTGTATTCTTTTGAGGGAAAGTAATATAAAGGTTAGTAGTTTTACTGTTCCAAGGACACCTTTGTATCACCTTCCATACTAGGTATTGCTTACAGAAGAATGAAATAAGCCTTTTTGAAAGGAGAATTTCTTGACAGGTCTTCCTTCTCTTTTAGAAGAAAAAGTCAGGAATAAAATTTAAGAGAATTACAATAACCATATCCCCTACCATAGATTGACATATGAAGAGCCTATTAACTATACCCATAGAGAATGATTAAAGCTATGTTAAGACATGAAGCTTAAAAAATTAATGAAAAAATTGTAAAGACTATAATAACGAAAGGTATAGGAAATCGACAAGTCATGGAAAGTCGTCTAACTATCGAAAACAACCTCTAGCTTATAGAAATCCACTAAGGTATAGAAAGAAATATTTTAAAAAGAAACAAAATGTTCAAACTTAAAAAAAGTATAAAAATTTAACATGTCATAAATGTAATAAAAATTTCATATTTCTAAATATTGTGGTTTGAATAAAAGATTAGAAATTTTAGATTTAGATAAAGAAATATCAGAAAAAATTCAACCCTTAATGGCATCAAAAAGTGAAAGTGTAGGAAAAAGAATAATTTGGAAATGAAGCTTATATATTAGGAGATGATAGTTTTAGTGATAATGACCTATATGATAGTAAGAATTCCCAAATAGTAAATGTTTTAAGTAAATATTAGAGGTTCTTGTTATCAAATTGAAAACGCTTATTTAAAGAAAAATATTTGAAAAATTACAAAAATCACTTGAAGCCCCTAAAGACTATTTTCCCTCAACATCGTGCACCTACAACTCAAACATATTAAACATAATCAAGAAAGGTAAAATAACACTTTTGAAAACCTACAACATAAAATCAATTTGATGAAATAGGATATAGAGTTGTTAAGAGAAAAACAAATAGAAGATGGTGAAACCATAAAGAGTCTTTTACCTTACTTAAATGTTAAAGAAATTGAAAGAAATTTCAAAGAAGAAGAAGAAGTTGAAGAAAGCCTTGAGTTAGAAATAAAGAAAAAAACACCGAAAGAATTTCTGGCTGTAATAAACGAGATGACCTTAAGAAAATACTTGTTAAAGATTTCCTTAAGGTACATGAAGATTTTTAAATAAATACTGTAACTTTTTTTTATACAAGTACTAACCTAAATTGCATAAAGTTTAGAATAATTGCTATAAAACATCTCTAGTGAACCCATGAAAACTTAAAAGCTGTAAATAATTTAAGATTGTAGATAAATTATAGACTAATGCTTACATTTATGAAAAGAGATTTATGATAAAAAACTTTTTCATTACAGTTAATGAGATTAGTTATATGATCATATTGGGTACAACTTTTATAAAGTTTATAACTCTTATCTAACAAGCCTTTATTTTACTTTGAAAAAGATAGAGGAATTGAGTTCTATTAAAATATATTATATTTGTTAAGCTTTGATGCTATCTACTTTTTCATTGAATTTGAAAAGTTTTTAACTAAAAGATTTTTATTTTAGAGATCATGATCTCACGACCTAAAGCAAACTCCTCTCCCTCTCTATAATAGTTTGTAAATAAAGTGTTTCTCCCTTTTGTCTCTTTGGGTTTAAGGCTTCATTAGAAAATGCGGTGACTATGGCTTTGTAATGAATTTTATAAATAATGGCTATAAAGATTAACCCGACAATCTTCTTGTAATTATGTGTCTTTTTTTATAATACTAATGAATCTAAGAAATTTTTATAAGGGAAACGATCAAGTTGCTCTGATACCATTATTTTTGTCTTTTAAATGGGATGGATCTCTTATAAAATATAATGAGATAGCTAATATTAGAGTTGAAATTACATTTTGGAATAGCTTACTATTTTCATCTAATATTAGATCACCATCTTCATCCTTATATAGGCTTTAAAAACATTTGATTGTTGATTTTTAGTAAGATGGAAATCCCATCGACCTTTGAGTTGTCTAAAAAATTTGGCTGTGAGCAAGTTTACTATGGCATGGTCTGATATCCCTAATTGGATTCTATAGGAGTTGGAAGTTATTGTCATTTTTTGGAGAATATTTAAGATACCATACTCTGACATTCCATATATATTCTACTTATGTATTGAAAATGGCACTATATCTCAATGGCTGCAATGTTTTTTATTGAACCAAGGGAGGTTCCAATCTTGGTTTTGATGATAACAAAACATGCTTAATCACTAATGGTTTGAGT
>JAOXYD010000004.1:2412355-2431810 GCA_028565735.1 Pinacopodium congolense | reverse complement strand
ATCCTTTACGTAAAACATCAATTACAATATAAATTTAATATAATAATATCTACAATAATATCTATCTTTTTATTCGTATTAATTTTATTTTTCACATATTTCTAATATAAATCATAAACCAAAATTAATATAAAAGAAAAGGCGTCCAATTCACATATAGATATAAAGTTAAAAATAATGCAAAGTATTGAAAATTTTACAATTGATTATATTAAAATATCATATAATAAAAACAAAACATATATCTGTAAAAATTACATCAAAAGTTCATGTCTAAGTAGATGTAAATCCTGAAACAAAAATATTTAAAATTAAAATTTTTATATTTATATTACATAGTATAATTCAATATATACATCAAATACAAATAAAATTAAAAATAAAATAGTTTGAAAATTTTGAAACTTTATTCTATGATATATTCGCTTAAATTGCACTAACCTAAATTTTTGTTTGGTACGAAATTCTCATTATTAAAGAGAGTCTCATTATCACCATCACCACTATTCAAAATCAATGCACCAAATGGCATAACAATAATCTCCCAGACAAGTTTATCTTTTAAGTCATTTTCATTTATAAAACTTGATTCCTTAAAAACTCAATCTACCAAAAGATCAATATAATCAAGGTGAATTAAATCTATAGAACTACTTCTTCTATTAAAAAATCCTAATAAACAAATAAAATTTTTAATTATATTCGACATAAAAATGATAATAACATTTTTTTAAGCTTCAATTTGTATCAAATAAAAATTAAATCATTTAATCTTTTGTATTCTAATAAATTCCTTTTTCTTGAAATAAATAAATTTAAATGTACTTCATTTCCTTTCATAATTAATTAGACTTACACATTAACTAAGAATTTGAAGTATAAACCTTGGTAATTCAAAAATATCACTTTTGAAATAGTCCCTCTAAACAATTATAAGTCAACAAAAAAAATCTTATAAACAAAATGAAGTGATGATTAATTTTCAACAAGTAATAAAAGTGAAAAAAAAATGTATACCAAGATTAAGTTTATATATAGAAAGTATTGCAATGAATATCCCAAAATCTTTACAATCATCCTGGTAAGCCTCCATTTGTGAACTAAATAGGTCCTACATCATTTATGTAAAACAATTGTAGTAATAGTTAATAATATTTCCATATAAATTTCAATTTTTTTTATTAAATTTGATTTAAAACAGACTCGTGAATTTATAAATGCCCTAGCAATAAATAACAGAGGATAAAGCTATCATTCTCATCTCTCATTAATGACTATAAGATAATAAATATATAAAAGGCCTATTTTTTAGATTTGCCTTGATTGCCTTGCTTGCCTTCTTCGCCTTCTCCTTAGTTATCCCATTGTTGCCTTTTTATCTTTATCAACTATATGAAATATTCTCATCAAAGACTCACAAACTCGAATGCTAAATTAATATTAACGCTAAATTTTATGATCTTAAAGTACAATCTTAGAAACCTTCAATCCTGTATTAGACCTATCATGTTAAGTATGATGATATGCAACTTACTTGTCACTTGTAAACATTTGTCTCAATTATTTCATTTGAACAAAACATTAAAGTAATAAAAATTAGATACAAATCTTATAATGTTAAGGCAACACAAGTTCATACTATTTGTGAAATTATTTTTCATCAAATTCAAAACTTATGCACGAACATAAATGAACTTGATCAATTTTCTTAGTTTATGCACAGTTTCGTCAATAACAAGAATCTATCTAGTTTCTCCTATACTTTTCAATATTAAGTCAATAAAATGTGCAGTATAAAGGAATTTAATAAATAGAATTATACTTACTTTGTAACTTCTTCCTATGTCTTTATAAGCAATATCATTATTAGTAATGAACTATACAATATTCTAAAGTCAAACTTCATTCATATCTTCGTCAAAAGTATCTAAAAAAGTATAGGCCAGTTTTATAAGGTCAAATGCAGCAATTGACTTCAAAGACTTTTTGATCAAAATAAACTAAAATGTTTCAAACAGACTCTTGTCTCCTATTTATCGAACTACTATACATGATTGAATTCTTATAAGTTGTCTAAGTCATTTTTTAACCTAAAATAACTTTTAATTTCAGTAACTGAATTGCTCATAAAATTACCTCTATAGTAATTAAAAGAACTTTACTTCATAAACTGTAAGAAGCAATAACATCTACTATAAACTAGTAATGATAAGATTGAGTTACATTGAATGACACACTTATATCATATCATCATCTAGCCATTGTTATATTCACATTATGAGTTGTTTCTTTACATTGTAATGCATTACAAATTGAAAGTTGAACTCTAAAATTGTTCTTATAGTAAAAAAAAAAAGAGCACTTACCTTCTTCTTTTCCTTATATCATTTGAGCTTATAGTAATCTCTTCTTTTTAGTTAAGAATACCACCTTCACTGTTAATAGTATCATCCTAATCACTGTAAAATAAACTTTTACTTCTAATTTCATAATTTAGTATTTACTTTCTTTCTCTCTTAGACAAATACTCTCCAAACAAAGTTTCATCTGTCATTTTGTATCACGATTAATTTTCTTACAAGGCTTACACCACTCTTGATCCTAGTTAAATGTCTCTTTAATTTGGTGTTTCAAATGTTTATAATATTTGTTATAATAAAAACATCTTGTGAGGTTCTTCATAATATGAATTAATCTCACATAAGCTCACACTAGATCATAAAATCTCTCTAAAAGAAATTAAATTGATGGGAGTATTTGAACTTTGCTTCATTTACTTGTAAAAATAAATGCAATTAATTAAGTACAATAAACTAATTGTAACTATTAAACAAAGATGAGTTATTAAATAAATAATTAGGAAATCCAAAATTTAAAAGCCTAAATTAAGTAAAATCAAAATTAGAAAAAATCAAATATAATTGAAGGTTCAAATAGTTTAATCTTCTTACTTCCAATTTTATGATAAAATATATTCAATTTTGAGGAATTTTATGTCTGAAATTACAATATTCCAATTCTAAAACTCAAATTTTTTGAAAATTTGACATTAATACAATCTAAATGCTTTCATATAAAATTAAACTTCTATAATATTTAAAAATGATGAATTGAACTCTAATTGATGACTACTTACATGAAAAAAATCTTAAATTTGAGAACTCTTAGTTTCTAATAAAGGTTAGGCTTTACCTTAAAGTTTGAGATACGAGCTAAGGCAAATTAATGGATGCAAAACACTCTATGCGTGAAGACGAAGCCAAAATTCCTAATGCGGGACAATCATACATACAATCCTAAAAGTTTAACTAATTTCTCAATTAAATTTTATAATTTTAAAATTTTCTATTAAAATTCTATAACTTTGCGAATGACACTAAACCAGTACTTTTGTCTATTTCTGTTAAGGAAACCCAAGTTGAAAAAAAAAGAAAAAGAAAGATGTAGAAACCTTATAAAACGAGGCTATTTCAATTTAACAGTACACCTATTAAAACAACATAGTTTTAAACAAAACTACACCATTTTTTGTTTGTAAAAATGAAGCTCTAATCTTCTCCACTCTTCTTGTTGTCGTTTGCTTTCCCCTTCAGCTTGCCATTCTTGCGTTTTTGTTCTTCTTGCTATCGTTTGCTTTGGTTTCACCTTGTCATCATTGTGTTTTAGATTTTGCCTTTCTCTTCTTGTTAAAAGTCATTTAACAACCCCTTCTCGCTGACTTCTTCTTGTGGATTTCGATGAAAAGGATAGGTTATTTTCTATTGTTTAGTTTTTGTGGTTGTTGTTTGCCTGTGCAGGGGGAGTAAAGAGTTGGATGGGCTAAATTGTCTAGTATTTGTGTTAAACGTTTAAAATATCAAAGCTTTTTTAGACTAAAGTTTGAATTTGTAATTTTTTTAGTTTTAGCATATTCTACGAGATTAGGAGAAGTATCACCAAAAGTTATAACTTTCACTTTTTAATGTTTATCACTAGAAACTCGCCAACACCTTCTTGCAGATTTCAATGATAAGGATGGGTTATTTTTTATTGTTTGGTTTCTTATTTCCATGGTTTTTGTTTGCCTGTGGAGGAGCAATATAGGATTGGATGGGCTAAATTGTTAAGGATTTGTATCTAAACTTCTAAAAGATTAAAGCTTTTCGAGACTGAAGTTTGAATTTGATTTTTTTGTTTTTGTTTTAGTAGATATGGGAGATTAGGAGAAGTATCACTGGAAATTACAACTTTCAATTTTCAATTTTTATCACCATAAGAACATAGCCAAGAAGAAGAACAACAATGTAAGGTAACAGAGAAACCAAACGGGAGTTTTGACACATAAAAACGATGCAATTTTGTATTTTACTTAAAACGATGTTGTTTTAATAGGTATATAGTTAAATTGAAACAGTATTGTTTTATAAGGTTTTCTTTTTTTTTTTTTTTTTTTTGCAACGTCATGTTTCCATTTACAAGAATATAAGAAAGTACTAGTTTAGTGTAATTCAAAAAATTTTATGATTTTAATAGAAAGTTTTAAAGTTATAAAACTTAAATGAGAAATTAGTTACACATTGAGGATTGGATATATAGTTGTCCCATCCTAATGCTATAGTTGGAATAAAAAAACATCATAAAGAGACAATTGAGGAGTCGTTTGTTATTATTGTTATTTGTAGTTTTTAGTTGTAATTTTTATATATTTATATTAATTTTTGTGTATTATCTTTGATTTCTGTATTATATTAATGTGTTATTCTTTTTGATTTATGTATTTAAAAAAATAAAAAATCAAAATACAAAACTGAAGCGGTACCCAAATAAGTCCTAAAGTGACAACGTTGATAATAGGTAGTTTAGGAAAGAAAACAGGTTCTAAATGAACGATGAAAACCCAAAAATTGAAAAGTGAAATCAATTTTGTGAGATAATTTTTGTGTTGGCTGGAGAGAGTTTAAGAGAGTAAGAAGCGCGAGAAGAACTTATTAAAGGGGAAGAAAAGCTTTAAAAACGATCAACTGGTCTACCAACCCATAGTATCAGTCGACCATCTACTAATCCGCTGATGTATGTATTAACCGACCACTAACTGATCGATTGACGATTGTGAACTAAAAATGCACATGTAATCATCTTTTCAATTTAGTTCTTAAAATTTTTAATTTTTTCAAATTAGTCCCAGTATATATCAGTATATTCTAATCAATACCGTACCATTTTTTGTCTAGTACTGTATTAAGAACTTTGGTACTAAGTAACGATGGTTTTAGGGCACCAAATAACATAAGAAGTAAAAATAATGAAACACTGAACACTGAAAGTTCTTTAATCATCAATGTGTTTTTGCCTTTTTACACTTACAAGGTCGGAGATTTACAGGTTTCTTCTGTACATGTGCACTTGACAGGGGAGAAAATAAACTACAAAAGATGTTATCTGGTCTGACCGTGGGACCCCGAGATTCTAAACTTGATTGCTCCCAACATCAACGTCTGTGTTTAATTTCAGAACAGAAGAGGTGGGGTTCCGCAAGATCTCCATGTCTCTCCCATCATTTCAGCTCCAAAGTACACTAAATGATCTGAAATGCTGTCTCCTAGCACTGACCTGCAGAGAAATGAACAGAAGATTGTAAGGACACCATCAATTGCCGGAATTGTGATCTCAAATTTGAACCAAGTTTGTGTAAAAACTGTAATTGATTTTACACTAAACTTGAGATCATTTAAAGAGAATGACTTACCTACTACATGTTGGGTCTTCTCCAGTACCATCACAGATCTTCTCAACTTTGTAAACTAGACTTCCAATTCCAAGACTATACAACCACACCTGCAAGGGAATGAAAAAGGATTAAATCACAGAACTAGTACGGATTACCAGCAAACTGTAGGCTACATGCTTGCGAGGTAAAGCTGATCCCTTAGCAGATGAAATTTACCTCTCTTGGAAAGTGGTGGTATGTTTTTTGAGGGAAATGATGGAAGTATGGAGGTAAATGAGGCACAATGTCATGCTCATTGGTGACCCTGATTGCATTTGGTACAAGATCACTATAATAAGATGCAAATATTGCATTGCCTATACGTGGCTGTCCGAAGGTCATAACCTGAACATTATTTGCTTCATGATTCACCTGAAATAAGTAGATATGCTGAATAATGGGCACAGATAGCCGAAGATAATACAGTAAAGCTCAGCTAAATTATATAAACAAAAGGATGACTAAGAATTCAATATATGTAAATACTCATTCATGTTGGTTGAGAAAGGTTGAGCAGACATACAACTAAATCAATCCCACAGAAGGCAGCCATAGCCCCTCCCATTGAATGCCCTGTCACAATGATGTCAAGTTCTCCGTAATAATCTTTTGATCTTTTGATAGCGTTAAGAACTGCAGGGCGAACTGTTGTGTTGTGATAAGCAGAATAAAATCCATGATGCACCTATAGAAATGAAATACAAGACGAATTAAAGAACAAGAGAAAGAGTGCAAGACCATAAACTCAATCATACACTTTGTTTAACAGTACGAATAACTTTTCTGCAATATATACCATGGCATCAGGCATGCCGGGATAATTTAGGTCAAGTTGTTTCCAGTACAAGTCTTCGACCCAGTTCTGAATGCTGTAAAGAAGCAATAAGAGAATCTCAGCAATAAAGCTAAAATCCAATAAACCATTTGTAAACTTATGCAAAATATTAAAAGCAAAATATTTTTTTAACTTTCAAAAAAAATATATTAAAAGCTGGCACAACAACAGCAATGGATATAACAGTATACACAAGCAACAGGCGTCAAAAGGGTTAACAGATCAAGCTTTCTGTATCCAGAATCGCAAAAGTCTTAGTTGGAATTACTTTGAACTATGCAGGGGTGTTCTACCTGAAGTTTGGACAGCAATACCACTAACTAACTTTCCCACACACCAAGATGCAAATCATAAATCACTAATTTGCAACTAATATGAAGCAAAAGAACAGATTATTACCTGTGTTCTTGAGTTCCTCGGAAGGCAATAACAACTGCATTAAGATCTTTTGCCACTCCAACAAATCCCTACCAATGAATAGCCATGAGAGTGAATAGAAAGAATGGTACACCACATAAGCAGAAAAGAAAATGGGATTTATTCCGCCAATGTGATAATACCAAGAATGCACCTGTAGGCAACGCTGAACATCAACAATCAGATCTATAATCTCAAACCCCTGTTTCCATCCACAAAAAAGATTGAACCATTCAATTAACAAACAGCAACCTAATTAAAATCAAATCCATTACCGAACACGACCAAGAAAGTACCTTGGTCAAACCATCACATCTCGAGCAAGTCCAAGTAAACAATTCGGTCAAATCTGAAATATACACCTGCATTTACATAGCTTCTTTCATCATCATACACCAAACGGGAAACCCTAATCTTCAAGAACAATACAACGCTTAACACATCGTGAAAAAGGAATCTAAGACAACTTACGGCAGAAGCATACTGCACTAAAATTGTGGCAAGCGTATGATTGTAAACAGCTACATGATCTATGTGCCTGTCCCTGTATTTTTCTTTTATTCTTAACTCTGCACTAAACCACACAATCGTGTTTCACATGCCCAATACTAGTTCAAGGTTCCAATAACATAGGAAACATGAAAAAAAATTATAAGACAAAAAAAAAGGATAAAAAAAGAAAAAGTCTTCAACTAATGTCTGAAGAAGAAAGTTTGGAATCTAAAGTGCACTCTAATTGATTACTTACCTCTCCCACAAGACAGGGTAAGCAAAAATGTAATAACTCCCAGAAGTATCCACCTCCTCTTCCCCATCCTCTGCAGCAACAAACCAAAGTTGAAACCATCATTCGAATAACAGAGTGGAAAACATATTATGAAACAAACTCCGGAAAAATCGGACCAAGCGACAACGTGTAATGGCTCTGTTGGGGCTCCGACGCGGTGTTCCGACCTCGGAAATTAATGGCTACGTTAATGCAGGAGACAGATCAAATCATCGGATAAAAGTATGTCTACTTCTGAACTTATTGATGACCTGCTAAATGCCTATACTGCCCTTGTGTCGTTTAGTAGATACTTGTTCATTTTATTTCGAGGGGAGTATAAAATAAAAGGTCGACGCGTGCTTGGTCGCTGGGGGTATTTACGTATATTGATAAATCTAGAAGGTTGTAACGTGTTAGAACCGGAGTTGTTACGGATTAGGACAAAACCGGCTTAGGTTGAATTTCGAAGTTCGTATTCGTATACGGTGCCTCTTGGTTTTCTTAATTTCTTTTATTTGTTTCTTATTCGCATATTCTTTTCCATTCCCTAATAAGTCAAATTTAATTTTCTCGGCTTGTACGACATTAATATGTTATGCAATAAACGAAAATAGAGTTATTTTTTATTTAAGATAGAGTTACTTTCTATTTAAAACCGATTATTTATGTTGGGTGGACAAATTTTCGGATGTTGTCAATAAATCTAGTTGGGAAATTATATTTTTAACAAAAGACACATAATTACTAATTTTTAAATGTGAGATAATAACTTTTTAGAAATATACAAAAAGTTTGAATTATAATTTTTATGTAAGTACTAATTTTAATCATAAGATATTAATTTATGCCTTCATTAAAATTTATATTACAATTTTTAAGTAATGGTTGAAAATTTTTGACACAATTTGATAGACATGTTTGGGCATATTTTATTAAATGCGATAATTGTAAAGGATAGGGAGAACCAATTAAGTGATCTAATTTGTTAGTATGCTTGGTTCATTTGTTGTTTCTAATTTTTTTTGTTTTTTCAAAAAATAGAAAAATAAAGGAAATTTTGTTTTGATGTATTTTTTTACAAAATAAAAAAAATATAAAATAGAAATAGAGAAATAAAAACTTTATATTTTCTCTGATTTGAAAATATTTTATAAATAGATTTCTCTATGTTAAATAATTGATATAATCTATTAATTCATATATATTTTTAATGTATATAAGAGTATTTTAATTAAAATTTTTAATTTTATTTTATTTTCAACTAAATAAATTTTCTTTTTAAATTTTTTATTACAAATGCCAATCAAATGAGGTTTTTTTAATAAGAAAAAGAAATATAAAAATAAGAAATAAAAATAAAACAACAACAAAAGATAAAAATGATATTAAACACCCTTAAGCTTTTTGTTTGTAACCAAATTAACAAATAATCTATAATTAATCGAGTAAATTGTTAACTATGTATTTATTACTTAAAGAAAAATTTTAATGATAAGGAACGATATGGTAAACATCTAAATTCAAGTACACGAAATTGCATGTATTTATTAACTTTTACATCGTTTATAATAGTCAAAAAGTTAAAAATAAAAGTCGTAAATTAGTACTTTGACTGCTTCTTAATAATTTAAGCGATGGGCATTATTTATATCATATTTGGATTTTAAAAAAGATTAAAAAATAACAATGATTATTGAGATATTAAAAATTCCACTTAATAGTGACATGCCTTCAGTGGCGATCTTAACGCAACACATTGCAGCCTGAATCTTGTTCCTTCTGACAATGAATGAGCAACACATATTTATCAATTAAAAAAAAAAAAAAATGAGCAACACATTACAGCCTGAATCTTGTTTTCCAGGCTTTCTTCTAGTGGATTAGATGTCATACTAGCATTGGTAACTAATTTACCTATAAAATAGTACTAAATTAATATTGATGTTGTTTTAGATAATTTTTTAAAATTATAAATTAATTTTTAAATTTTATAAATTTATAAAATAATATATAAATAAAATACATTATATAATTTTAAACTAGAAAAGATTAAAAAATTTATTTATTTGTCAAACAGTATTTGACAATTGTTCTGTTTCGATGCGGAAAAGATATTGATACCTTGCTTTTTTCTTCCCATTGTACATGGACTCAAAGGTTCCCACCGTTCCCTCCGAGTACATTTACTTGTCCTTCCTCGTCAATAAAGTACCTTCGAAATAATTTAAGAAAAAAGTGAAGTTCCCTCCACCGTGCAATTCAACGCTTCGATCAAGCCTATCTCAATCACGTTAAAGTTTACAAACACGTTAATAAAGATATTTTATTATGATCAAAATAAAAGTAAACTTAGTTTTAATAATATATTATATAATTATAAGGACAAGTGTGTAAGGTAGAGAGCATAAACTATAAAATGCAAGTTGAATTGATTCATTCGATTAACAATAACGAGTTTGTGCATTGATGTGTTAACGAGAGGATGTTTAGTATTATGATTTTTAAGTTTTGTTTCTTATTTCTAGTTTATGTTTAAAAAATAAAATTTTGTTTTGTTGAGATTTATAATAAAAAAACTGAAATTTTTTGTTTAATTGAATTTTATCATAAAAAATTAAATTAGTAATAACAATTAAATATAAAATAAATTCGAAAATTTTAAATTTAAACATTCTCATATGCCTTAAAAATACATACTATTTAATAGATTATATTCATTATTCGTTATAGAAATATATGTTAACAAATTTTGTTTATTAAATTAAAAAATCAAAATTTCTTATTTATAATTTATATTTTTTATTTTTACAAATTTACAAATTATGTTTGTAAATGTTAGCATAATTTTAAGAGATTCAGATTAAGACCTATTGAGATTGAGATTGATTAAGATTGAAATTCAAATATATTTTGATTGTATCAAATGTGATTATTAATTATGATGCATGTTTATCAACTCATGTTTCTTCGTGCATAAATATAGGTTATAACTTTGTATAATACACACAATAAAAATTTACAAGTATTCTACTTATAATTAATTTGAATGAAACTTCAAGCTTAGGAGAAAACTCAAACTTGAAACTTAATTGATCTTCCGCCTAACAAGACCATATTGGTTACAAATGGATTTATAAAATTAAGACTCGTTCTAATAGAACTATTGACAATATTTTAAATATCATGCTAGTATTAGTATTGAATTTGATTTTGAGATGGTATTGTACCAATATCAATTAATACTAGTATAATTTCAGATAATTTTCAAAATTATAAATTAATTTTTAGATTTTATAAAATCTACAAAAACAGTTTCTTTATTATTATATTATATATTTTAAATTTTACTTTAATCATGTCTAAAAAAACTAACAATAATATAAATATGATATAATAAAAACTAACTTTTAATTGCATTTATAAACAAAGGTTTATAAATTAATTAATAATTTATTAAAACTTTATTAAATTCATAAATTTTTATGTTTAAATTAGAAAGAGCCAAAATTTTCGGTTTTAGGCTTGGTTCATGCTTTAATAATTAATAAAGTTGTCAACTTAATAAGGAAAACTCTGGAACTTTTGAGAACTCCAATAAGGTGTTTTGTCTTTTTTCTTACAACCTAAATCATCTTATTTATTTATTTTTCTTTTTTTATAACACCCTAAATTGTTACTTTTTTTAATAAGAGTCTGCTTTTATCTCTCTTTAATTTCTTTGTTCTCACGTAATACTTTTTTCTTGCTTTTGTTTTCATTTTTCTGTTACCTTTTCATTCTTTATAGTAAAGACTTTTCCTTTTATTTTCTTCAAAACCTAAGTCTCCACTCTCTAGCTTCCTTCTCTCTTCTCTATCTGCAAAAGCTTCAATCTTCTTGGATTTGTACAAGCAGCGACTGTTAGGAGTGGAACCAGAAGCAGCGGTACTCCCACTTGACGGTGGTCGATGGGAGTAGAACTAAAAGCAGCGGACGACGCCTAGTTAGAGTGGAACTAGAAGCAGTGATGGTGGTGGGGACGGGGATTGGAAAAATACAAAAAAAAAGGGTGGGATAAAAACCTTTTTGTTTTTACATTTAAGTCCCCATATTACTAAAACTTGATATACTGGTTGAACAGCTAGTACTGTTCGGTACATTTGATTGGTATGATAACTACAATTTTCTTTTTGTTTTTTCGACAGTACGGCACGTTTTGATTCATACTAGCCAGTACAAAATAAAATTAAAAATCTTGGCTGTTGAGTGTTATAAAACTCGTTTAATAGTTAAAGGGTACATTTAAGAATATGATATAGACTATGAAAAAAATTTTATTTTGGTGATTTGATTAAAATCAATTCGCGTTCTTTTAACTATTGCAACAGTTCATCAATGGAAAATGTATCGTATAGATATCAAAAATGCCTTTTTTTTCATGGTGATTTAATGGAAGAAATTTATATCCTTTGTCCTCCAAGTTATCATTCTCTTTGTAAGGTTTATAAGTTTTGATGAGTCTTATATGATTTAAAACAAGTAATTAGAACCGGGTTTGGTAAATTTAATTCTATTTTCACTCAATTTGGTTTTATTTCTAATCGTCACAATTCAACCTTTTTTACTAGACATACTGATAGTGGTATTATCCTCCTATTACTTTATGCCGATGACATGATCATAAAAGGCGATGATACATTTAATATTTCATCTTTATAGTAATATCTTCATTAATATTTTCAAATGAATGGTCTTTGTTTACTTAGCTATTTTTAGGCCTTGAAGTCTCTCAAAATTTTGAGGTTACGATCTTTCTCAAATCAAGTATGCATTTGACTTACTCTCTTGTGCTGGCATCACCAATAGAAAAATTGTATCAATACCCTTAGAACTCAATTACAAACTTACACCACTCGATAGTACTCATTTAGATTATCCTATTTTATATCACCAACTTATTAGAAGTTTTGTTTATCTTACTGTTACTTGCCCTGATATTTCATATGCTATTCATCTAATCAACTAGTTTATATTTGCTCCTCGCCCTACTTTTTTTTTCGGTATTAAAGGCACTCTTTTTCATAGTTTTCATTTCTTTACCAAATCATCTTTGGTATTATTTGGCTACTCTGATACTAACTGGGTTAGTGATCCGACGAATCGATGATTTACAACTTGTTATTGTTTTGTTTTTGGAGATTCTCTCCTTTTTTAGCTTAGCAAAAAGAAACTATTATTGTCTGATCTTTTATTGAATCTAAATATCGTGCTCTTACTAATACTACATTTGAGTTATTATGGTTACGATGGTTATTAATGACATGGGTAATACACATTCCTCAATAACTATATTTTATTGTGACAATAGAATTGTCACTTAAATTTCTTATAATGATATTTTTCATGAACGTACAAAACACATTAAAATTGTTTGCCACTTTGTACGTCATCATGTATACCATAGTGCTATACATTTACTTTCCGTCTCTTCTACTAATCAAACTGTTGATATATTCATTAAGATGCATTTTCCTACTTGATTTCAATATCTTATAAGCAAACTCAATTTGATATCTACTATACCACATTGAATTTGAGAGGGAGTCTCAGCATGATTTTAAGAGATTCATATTAAGATCAGATATTGAAATTGATTAAGGTCGAGGTTCAAATATATTTTGATTGTATCATATGTGATTATTAGTTAGGTTACATGCATATCAGCACATGTTTCTTCATGTATAAATATAAGTTCAACTTACAATTAATTTGAGGAGCAAATTAATTGTATTTGCTACCTAAAGAAGAACATGTACTGATGAGGAGCAACAAATTCAAATGCAATAATTACACATATTTATTTGAATTTTACATTTATTTATAATATCTGAATCATTAGAAATAGGAGTTTTAGTGCACTTAAGCGCCTCTTAACTCAATAATTTATCGGATACAGATTATTTATATCATATTCGTATTTTAAATATAATTAACAAAATAACAATAATAATTGGGATATTAAAAATTCCACTTAACAGTGCCTTCAACGGCGATCTTAAAAGCAACACATTACACCCTGAATCTGTTCCTTCCGACAATGAATGGGAAGTGCAATGGAAATTGAAACGCTAACATAAAATTACTACAACATGTTTTTCATGTTTTTATTCTCTAGGCTTTCTTCCCATTGTACATGGACTCAACCTTCCCATCGTTCCCTCCGAGCAACATGTACTTGTCCTTCCTCGTCAAAGAAGTACATTCGAAACCCAACGTGTCGCCGAGCACTTTCTGAACGTAATTAGCCACCTCGATCGCCGACTTCCCTCCTGCTTTCACAGTCATTTGCTCCGGCAACCGGTCCAGGAACGTGATTTCGTACGTTGGCCTCGGGTTCATAAAGAAGTAGTAGGGGTCCCAGAATTTGACTCCTCGTACAGTAGTCCCATAAAACATGTTCTGCTTACAGTTGATGGCCACCGGTACGATCCTATCGCTCATTTCTGCGAACAACGCACTGAATCTCATCAAGAAGGGCTCGCGACACGTGGTCCCTTCTGGGCACACCACTAGATCGCCCTTCTGAAGCAACTCTGAGATTCGCGCAGCGTCAGCCGCACGATCACGCGTCAAAGCAATGGCTGGGATTGGAGAGAGGAATCTCGAGAGACGGCTTACGCTGTATGTCACACATGAGACTTTGCGTCCGAGGGCGATGGCGATGACGATGGGGTCCAGTGCCGAACGGTGATTGCAGACGTAGAGGTTCCCTGGGGTCCCCGGTGACGGAGCTGGAGGTGGGTTGCCACGTATGACCAAGTGAATGCCCAGCATCTCGTACGTGTACCGTACGATGCGTTCTGGAAGTGGGAGGTTGAAGTATACGCGAACAAGGGACAGGATGAAGCCAAATGGCAGCCATACGAATGTGATGAGGGCCTTGAGTGGGTCCGGGCGTTGTACTAGCCGTCCGTCGTGGAAGATGATGCGGCTCTTAAGACGATCCACTGGTATTGTAGACGCCGACTTACTGCGTTGGACCATGTAGCCCTCCTGTTCATTTTTTGCCGTAATTAGAAATAAAATAGCCAATTTAAATTTTTAACATTTAAATCCTATAAGTTACGATTAATCATGCCTTTTAAATCTTAAATTTAGAAGTAAAGAGTTAACTTATATTAATTAACCTATTTATAATTAAATAATCTTATATTGAAATTAATTATATTAAAATTTTCTATAATTGATTTTTTATTTTTTATTTTAAAAAGAAATTGCATCAAAACTTAGGAATTTTAATACCTAATAACATATGATGAAAAGATGATGTGATATTAAATAATATTATAAATAAATAATAATTTTTAAAATATAAAGAGAGAAAAGTTAAATTACAAAGACACTAGTATATTTAATCCAAAAGATTTTTAGTTTAAGAAGTAGCAATAGAAAAGGTTGTAAGATAGTTAAGTAATATTAAAAATAAATAATTGATAATTTTTAAAATATGATTAAATAGGAAAAATCAAATTAGGTAAGTATTAGCATATTTAATTAAAAAATTTTGAGTTAAAGGAATTTGTTAACTTTATAGTTTTATTTAAGAGAAAAGTAATGTTGGGGGTATTAAGTACGTTTTCAGTAAAAAATTAAATTGTCTTATTAAATTTAAATGGTTATTATAGGCAATTTTGACCCACCTAATTCCAGGTGGCATCTGCCAGACAGCTGGAGAAAGTTAAAGGCTGTGGGTCCAGTATAATTGAAAACATTAACCAACCGCTATCTACTTAGACCTGCTATTATAATTACATCATCACTTTTTTACTGTCACTGTTTTACTGTTTTAAAAGTTGGAACACAAACCTTGCAAACGGACATGAAGTCGTGGTCGGTTTCCCGGTCTCCGATTCCAAGATCCGGTGACTCGTCACCGAACTCCTTCAAGATCGCCAACCTCTTCCATTTTCCGACCAAAACGCCGGGTTTTTTCACAAAACCGGTGGCTCTCTTAGTCTTTGGGTTCACTTCAATCTCCGTTCCCAAAACCTTGTCTCCGCCTAGAAAATCCTTCACAAATGGTTCCACCATTATGGTAGGATTCGCGGTCACCACCACCTTTCTCTTACACCTGTCAAACACCTCGAAGCTGTCCAATCTTACATCCGCCCCATAAAACCTGCCACCGCCGTACATAGTCTTGGTCATCGTTAATTCGTAAGTTCGTTTTACCATGAAGAGTTCGATAAATAATTACCTGGGCAAAACAGCGCGCGAGACGAGCTCGATATCTCGGACCTTGAGGCCAGCGAAAGAGACAAAGATGAGGATCTGGATCCCAATGGCTTCAGATATGAAGAAGTAGGATACGATCACCAGTGGCAGCGAGAGAAGCAAGACGACTCCTCTGAGGAAGCTGCCGGCTTCGATGGCCACCAACATGAAGTAAGGAAAGGAGCTGCTCGACAGCAGAAGCGTCCCGTCGAGGTCGGCGGCGATAGACTGGTAGGCAGAGCCACCGCAGTTCTTTATCGGCGGGAACTTTCGAGACTGTTTCGGTGGTGCCATGGTTTCAGGTGTCTGTTTTCACTGGGTATTGATTATTGAATGAATCGGAGGTTGGGAGAGGGAAACGTATCGGTTTTAAATGAAGCGTGATGTTGTGATATTACCAAAAAGGGCCTCACTAGTTTCTGGAATCTAGCGGTCGCTTTTCGTCCCGGCGACGCATATGTCCGAATATATTATTTTTACTTTAAGAATTCTCAATAGGAGTTGTTTTTGTATGGTTTTAATTTTAAGTTTTAGTTTTTTATTTTTTAAAATATAAAAATTAATTAATATTATATAAAAATTAATTAATATAATATAAAAATCAGAAAAATAGTATAGAAATAAAAATTAATATAAAATTATAAAATTATAATTAAAAATTACAACCAACAATAATATCTAATGATCCCTAAAACAAGGGTTATTATCAAATAAGAAAATTTAATAAAAATATCTTTAGATAGAGTAAGGATTCTCAAATCAAAATTCTATTGAAATGTCTAGTTAGGAAATTTGATTATAAAATAAAACTCGAATTGGTTTTTAACCAAAGGAAAAAAGTTTGATAACCTATATAAGAATGAAAAAGTAGGGATTATCTCTTAATATTTTAAGTGGGGACGTGAATTTTTTATATATAACTTATTTATATTAAAATTATAATTTTTATTAATTTATTTAATATGCAATTGAAAAGCAATAATGATAATTTTTGTTATTAAAATTGAAATTATTTTCTTTGGAATCTTATGTGTATTCAGGAAACTAGTGACAATCTGAAAGGGAGAGGTAGTTTAACATCATGATGGGAAAGTCGACGGGGGACATTGATGAGCTTAATCTGCTCAACAATTAAATGCATTCACTTTTACAAGAGCAGAAAGGTCAAAATAGTTGGGCATTTAATTGGTGTCATCTTCCATCATTATTTTCTGTGGTTGGGAAGTAACAATCCGAACTTGTGGTCTAATCCCCTTCTCAATAAATTTACACTATCATTTTTCATTAAAAATTGATTATAATTTGTATATGATCTAATTAAATGAAATTTTATCTTTTTTTAATAAAAAATGGATTATAAGTAACTATTTTGTATTTTTTATTTCCATATATAATCAAAAGGCCATTCACTATATTTAAGGAGCTAAGAGGTTCAAATCAAACAAGGCCTTAAATCATATCCATAAAGCATGCATCTCATAGTTTCAAACCGATTCAATGCAAGTTCTAGAGGTAATCTACCTAGGAGAGCATAACACACAACAAAGAATATAAAATGACTAAGAGATGCAGTCATATAGGCTCAAAACCTCACATGTGCTTATATGAAAATCCATCAAAATTTCATACATTGCCTCATCACGCAAGTATCAAATATTTGACTGAGCTTATGCAATCAACTACTTTAATTATTCCATATGATTCACCTTCTACTCAAGCTACCTAATCCAAATTCAAGCACACAACTCAATTCTCAGTCCAATTGCTATGATAGAATAACTTGGTTCAACATTCAACACAATAGTTCAAGTGCACAAACGCAAAAACTATTCAAAATTTTTCAATTCAATCAAACCCTACCCCCACACTTATAGTGAACATTATCTCTAATGTCTTTAAGGCAATGAAAACAAAAGTATAAAAGAGCAGGAGCAGAAGTACTCCGCTAAATTGAAAAGGACCAAAGGTAGCTCGAAATGAAAGATTGTCGCTTAAAAAACAAGATTACACTCTGAATGCCTACAAACAAAACAAACCAAAGAAAACAAGTAAAACAATCAAAGCAAACAACTAAAAGATAAGATCAAAAGAGAAAAAAAATAAAAGAAAGGATACGGATGGGGTGCCTCCCATCAAACGCTTATTTTAGGTCATAAGCTCGACCCTTGGCATGCAATGTTATCCATTGTCAAATGGATACTTGAGCCCAACAGGTAGCATGCTAAGACTCAGAGATGAGCCTGGAGCAACCTCCTTCTAAGTAGGCTCATGAGCAGCACGATGCCTCACAATTTCTGGGGAGTGGAACTTCATCATTTTTCCATCCTACTCTATCGTCCACTCTCTCCTATGGGCATCGCCCTTCTCCGAGGATGGTCTCCTCAATGGTAAAAGCAATAAGCGTGGAGGCTCATCATCCTGCTCAACATCTTCGAACATCGGCTTGCTTATGTATAACTCCTTCAAGAATTCAATCGACTTCAACTCCTCTCTTTTTTGATCTTCTTGCTTCTCTTGCTCGTTCTTCTTTTCTTCTTCTTCTTCACCTTTCTCTTCTTGATGCAACCTGTGAGGGAAAGGACTAGAAATATAGTCAGTAATACAAAAAGTAGTATCACAAACCTGGGGAGGTGTGTCATCCTCCATCTCTTCTATGCCCATCTCCTTGCCCTTATCAGATGCCTCTTTCTCTTCTTCATCCTCTTCTTAATTCAACCCAAGAGAAAAAGAACTAAAAAGACCGTCAGTAATACCAAATGAAGTAATACTGACCTCAGGAGGTGTAGCATTCTCCATATCATCTAAGCACATTTTCATTTCCTCAACGGTCTCCTCTTGCACTTGTTGTTCTCCACCCTCTGGTAATTGATCACATACCAACTCGCCATAGTCTTCCTCTGGTTGGCTAAGTATGATGGAAGATGCTTGGCCTTCTAAACTTGCGATCCCTTCAGCTAATTGGCTTAATTGATCTTTCAAATCCTTGAAGTCACTCCTTATTTGTTGTAATCCACTTCTCATTTCCTGTAATCCACTTCTTCCTTCTTGTTGGAACTCCAGAGTGCTCGTCGTTAAGCTCTTCAGGATCTTCTCCAATAACATCCCATCAGCTTGTGATGACGATGGTGGAGGTGGAACTATGGCCAAGCTCTTCATGATCTCCTCTAATGACATCCTATCAGCTTGTGATGATGATGGTGGAGGTGGAACTATGGGCTGGGGATATGGTTCACTTTGATAGTACGGTGACAGAGAACTGAATCCATACTGGTGACTTCCATCTGAATAGTAAGGATGATCCTCCCACTCTGAAAAGTAATTTGGAGTGTAAGGATCATACCGGTATTTTTGGAACTCTTGGAAACCACCAATTCCATAAAACTACTACGCACCCTGTAAGGAAGGACACATATCACTAGAATGGCCCGAATATGA
>JAOXYD010000004.1:2388576-2405337 GCA_028565735.1 Pinacopodium congolense | reverse complement strand
GATTTAATAGATAATAAAAATAATTAAAAAGTAAAAAAAAGTTGGAAGAGTAGGTTAAAATTAAAAATTAAAAAAAAGTGGAGAGGGGTGAGTTGGGCTGGATTGAGTTGAAAAGAGTCAGACCAACGGGTTAAATCGGTCTAACTGATTAAATCAGTGAATTAAACCGGGTCGAACCGGTCGAACCGATTAGTCTGACCCTTAATCCTCCAATTTTTTAATATAACGATTTTTAAATGAAACTGAACCGATAAACTAATCAGTTCTGAATTAAATAGGTCGAACCAGCCAGTCCAATCCAGTCTGATTTTTTAATCATTGATCTGAACACATTTTTTCCCTGTACTTACACAAAGTGGCTTCAAATTTATGTAACATTTTTATTTTGTAACAATACAACTAATAAATTACCTCACCCTACAAAATTTTGAGTCTAACTATAACAATAATTGCTTCCAACATAAATATTAGAATTATTGAATCCTTTAATGTTGAAATCTAAATAAATTGAACCTGTTATTTGATTTGTAGACATTGAAATGTTATTTTGAAATTTGAGTTATATACTTGGAAGTAAAATTAGCGTGCTTGTACAAGACAGTTACAAAATTTTTAATATAACTAAAATTGCAAAAGATGCTTAGAAAACCTAATGAGTTAATGGATGAACTTCCTTCTTCTTTTATAATTTTTTGGATAAGTATAATTCAGATTTAATTTTCTAGAAATTATTTTATTATTTTTATGAATATCAATAAGAGGACTATTAAATAATAACTTCTCAACCTCCCTTTTAATTTATTAACTAGAAGGATTATTAAATAATAATTTCTCAACCTCCCTTTCAATATATATATATATATATATTTCTGATTACCTGTCCAAATCACCGGGCCGAAGGTGAAATGAGTGATTTGATTTCACCCTTCTACTTCTTATCCTCTTGCAATTTATACATCCGATATGTCGTTTTGTGTCCACCTCAGCTCTAGTTGACTAGAAAAAAGCCCAACTTAAAGTATGTCCAAAAAGGGTCCAAAGTAAAGTCACCTAATTAGTAATTAAAACATAGTACAGTCAATTTTCGGATCTTTGTATTTAATTAATAAAATTTTAAAACAAAATACGCATTTTATTTTATATTTTATTTATTTTAAAAGATTATTTTTAAAGTTATTACATTTTTAGTAAATTTAAATTATTTTAACTAGTTATATGAAAGTTTATATTATTAGTACGAAATTTTATAATTAATTTAATATTATTTCTTAAAACTTAATAAAATTTCTGACCCATAAACTTAGAGAAAACGTTAAATACAGTTCAACAAATATTAATAAAATAGTGTTTTTTTAATTTTAATAAAATTTCTGACCTATAGACTTAGAGAAACTTTTACTTATAAGAATTGTATAGCACAAAAAAAGACAAAATCAGAGTACTAAATTTGTATAATATAACAAGAAAAAAATGGCAAAAACATGCAAAATACTTGAAAAAACCTCTAGAAAATATTTATACTAATGATATAATAAATTTAAGTAAAATAAACATTTAAATGCCTCCAAAAAAACACCTATAAAATGGAGGGATAAACAATTCCGTTTTCAAGATTGCCTCTACTCTCAAGACTCTTCATCTCCCGTTCAACAATAAAATATAATCTAAAATTAAAAAAAGAAATTTTCAATAAAATATTAGTTTAAAACATAATTATTAATTATATAATTTAAATAAAATTGAAGCACGGCTCAGATAACTCTCTCAGCAACCCTAGTAATGTCACCGTTTAATGTGAGTACGACGACGACGACGACGACGTATCATCGGACCCGTGAATATTAGGCAACGACGCGCCTCACGCGCTAGGAGTAATTTATTCTCAACTCGTATGTATTACTAAAAATTTATTAAAAATGCCCTAATAATATATATACTCTTTTATTATTATTATTATTATTTTCGGATCGTTATTGTTATTTTTCATTTCTCTGGCTGGAAATTTAAAACCTCTAATCTCTCTCTCCGTCTCATTTTATCTATTTTGTGGTTTCGCCGACAACCGCCATATCTTCTCTGAGACTCTCTGAGCTCTTATATTCCGACAACGAACTCTTTTCTCCTGTTGTCTCAGGTACAGCCTTTATATTATATTTACGTATCAAGAGACAGTTACCTAATTGCTGGTAGTTATTTTGTGCACGAGGGAGTAGACAGAACACACCAGCCTAAGAGGCGCTGTGTTCGATTGGTGTTTGTTCCTTTCCCTGAATGATTTTTTGTTTCTGTTTGTTTGATGCAAAATGTTGTATGGAGACGACGTCGTTTTTGGTGGTTCTTAATTGCGTGTTCTTCCTCGTCGTTTTGTAGGTAATTCGGATGGATAGGGTTTGGTCTTGTGTTTGGATATGATTTTCTGTGGCTTTTTTAACGGTATTCGATTTGTAATTTTTGCTGTTTAGTATGATTTCGGTGGGGTGGGGTGACGGGTTGATAGTATTCTGGATTCAAGTAAGTTTTCTCTTTGACTGTTGCGATTGGTATAAATTGGTTTCGTGTAGTTCGAAAGATCGTTTTCTTGGCCAAAGTTCGAAGCTTTTTAGTTTTGTTCCCATTTTTCTGGTGCTTTAGTTGGGTTTTGACGATTGAGTTTGTATGTTCGAATGGTACCTTAGATATATTGGGAATTGGCTTTCGGACACGTGTAACTGAAACGATGTTTTTTTTTTTTGTTCCTTCATTTAACTTTGTCGGAGATGAGGATTAGTCTTAGAAAGGGGATGTAATTGTGAGAACTTGTTGGGTAGCTGAGACGGTTAAGCCATGCCGGAAGCATGAGGATAACAAAATGTTGAGAATTGGTAGGAAATGATACACCTATGTAAAAAGAGTAATCTAGTGGTAGTATCTTTAAATTGCATCTCCTCTCTTACTTTTTTTTGTGACTTTTACTTTAAAGGGATGCATAATGATGACTATGACGGAGTACACGAAGCAAGAAGCAGATTAAATCATATGATTGTTGAAATTTTGAAGTAGGTGGAAAGCTGTTAATATAGTGCGTACTAGGGATTAGTTCTCTTATTTTCTAAGCGTTTCTTCATAATTGTTGTAGAGTTGACTAGTTGACTATAATCAGTTTCTGTAGGTTAAGTTGCAGACTAAAGACGGAATTTAAAGTTGAAGATATTAGCTAATGCCGGTGGACTAACCAGATTTCGATTTTTTTGATGTAAAATGCAGGGCTTTGGGTTGGTTAATCCACTATCAATACTGAAGTGGGACAATAACCTGTACCCCCTATGATAGTTTTATAGCTTTCATTAGAAAGAAGCATGGTATGTCTCATTATTTTTAATATTGTTAATCTCTTTCATACCTAGTAATTGTCAACCTGAAATGCGGAGACGTGTTCAAATTGGCAGTCTGTGTATTTGTATATTCAGATCGTAAATTTTTATTTTGACAGATTGTATTTCGTGACACCATTAATGCCACAACTTGGGACATATTACTGAGAACTGCAGCGGATTTGAAAAGCATATCCATTTTCAAAAGCATCAGCCAGTAGCGGTACTAGCTATCAACTTGGCATCAGGAATCTGTACTGCAGAGGAGACCTTTTCACATACATTTGTTGGCGACTTAAAATTGTCCTCAAATGTCTGAGGTTGATATGGCAGTTATTAAACCTGAGGTATTCTTTGCTGTCCTCATAGTCTTTAACTGAACTACTGATACTTTGGCGCTCTCAAATAGATATACTAGCAGAATTAAATTCTTTTGATGCTCAAGTGCCTATCTATTTCAGCCAACATGAAGTTTACTTGAGCTGTTAATCTAATTTGGTTGGAGTTGGAATGGTAGAAAATAGTAATTTTTCAGGGATAGTGGATTGCTAGATTTTTTGTTATCCCTGAATTGCTCGAGTAATTGATGTGACTGAGGAATAAGTGGTGACGATTAGCCAATAATTTTCATTGAATATGAACATCGGTATACCATGAGCCAAAATCTGTCACGTTGCAAAAATTAATTTTTTGTTTCCTAAGCTTATTGAGGAAAACATAACATTATTAATTTCCCATTCAAATCAATTTAAATGCAGGTTTAAATCTTCCCCTTGGCTTTGAGCTTTTTGTTGAAGTTCTTTATCGAATCAAAGTAATCTTTTAGTTCGTGTTTCACTTTAATCTCAAATTCCAATTTCAAAATTTTTGTGGTGCATTCGCAGATGATGAAATCGTATGTCTGGCTTCAGACTACAGATGGTTCAATTCAACAAGTGGAACAAGAGGTTGCCATGTTTTGTCCCTTCATATGTCATGAAGTACTACAAAAGGGCATGGGATCTTCCAAGAGTTATGCTATATCTCTTCCACAACGGGTCAATCCTGCCATGTTGAGCCTAGTTCTTGATTACTGCAGGTTTCATCAAGTACCAGGTCGCTCTAACAAGGTCCAACGTTTCTGAGTTTGTTATGCATAAATTACCTTTTATGTTCCATTTACTTTTCTAAACGGAAGTCTGAAATAGTTAAAAGAGTGGAAATCAATGTTCAAATTTTTAGCTATTTTTGGTACAGTTATCCAATTCTTTAAAGGTCTTAAGTCTTAATCATTGCAAGTTCAATAGAAGGCGTACTTGAATTTTGGGGACTTTTGGGTTATTTTGTTGCACAGGAACGCAAGTCTTTTGATGAAAAGTTCATTCGAATGGACACAAAGAGGCTTTGTGAATTGACGTCTGCTGCAGACAGCCTCCAGCTGAAACCTTTGGTTGATCTGACAAGTCGTGCACTTGCAAGGATCATTGAAGGGAAAACCCCTGAGGAGATACGTGAGATATTTCATTTACCTGATGATCTTACAGAGGTATCTGGTCCTTCGGTGAACTACTTTTAACCTGTCTTGTTCACATGTCTTGTTCTCTAACCAAGATTTGTGAATTCAGGAAGAGAAACTAGAACCATTGAAAAATACAACTGATGATCCACGAATCCGGCTTTTAAATAGACTATATGCAAAGAAGAGAAAGGAACTACAAGAGAGAGAGAAACTTAAGGTGGAATCTAAATTTCTCCAACTTTTACATTTAATCCGAAGTCATTTGCAATTTTATAGATGATTTATGCATACACTTATGTGATGATGATGATTTCACCTGCCATGTGTTTCAGAATATTGAGGCTGAAGAAGAGCGTGTAGATGACCGTTCTGTTGATGAACTACTGTCATTTATTAATGGGGGAAATGGAGGTATGTTTCAGTTTAGCTAATTCTATATCAATTACTTCTTTTCCCTCCTTTTGAAAGTATGAGGTTTGCTGAAAATTCTGAACAATAGCTGATCAGTAAATTATATGGCGTCTTTTTTTCTGCTAGATTTAGGAGCAAATTTCTGTTTATAAGCCGGGAAAGCAATGTTGAAATTTGTAAATGTTAAATACGTCTAACTGGTGTGAAGTTGGATATAGAGGAATGTTTACTGAACTGTGAGGTACCCTTTTTTCATTCCTTCTTCTGGGTTGAGGAATTGTGGATAAAAGTGATGGGACCATATCGTATTTGAAGTTGTAATGAGGAGGAGGAACTGCCTGTTAAGACCAAGCATAAAATCATGTCTTAGTGATGCCACTTCATGTGTTCAGATGCATAATGCATAAATATGTGAGTTGCCTAGTGTTAATATTTTCTGAGCATGTCTCAGTTTGGTGCCGATACAGCAGTAGTTGATGGACATATGTGAAATGGAGTTTACTTGAACAACTCCGTCAACTGTTAACTAAGAGAACGGGTGACTGCAGTTAGTGTGCCACTAGTAGTGCCTCCGGGAGAATACCATCCATATCTGTGACACAAGCATTTATCCTTCTTGGTTCTTATTGTGAACTTATCTATTCTAGCAGCAGTAATAAGCTCTTCTTTTGCAGATTCTAAAGGCTTAAAAACTTCAAAGAATAAAAAGAAGCGTCGAAGAAGAAAGGATCAGCAGAAGAATGCCTCTCTTAGTGAAGTCATTGAAACAAATGAAAAGGTAGAACCAATTTTATTGTGTTATATAGTGGTCAATCTTTGTGCCAGTTAAGGTTCTATCATTGCTTCATTTTTTGGTTTTTGTTTTGGGTAGGAGTCAAATGGACTTCATCCCACGTGCCAAGATACTGAAATTGATGACAAATTCCGGCCCAGTTCCAGTGAAACATCAAAGCTACACCATGGGCAAGATGACATCTTTGCCTCTAAAGTTGACGATGATGTTGACGATGGGATTGATCCAGCACTAAAAGAAAAGCTAGATAGGTGAGAATGGCTTTGGATTTTCGATGTGCAAAAGGACTTATATCTTCCTTCGTACTATATTTTATCAAGATGTGATCTTGATTCAGGGAGGTGGAAGATTTTGCACGGAGACTAAATTCTGTGTGGCCTGAAAGGATGCAGGAATTTCTCTCCTTTGATCAGGAGAGGAGGCCGCTGCATTTTGCTGTCAATGGCAATGGCACTTTGCGAAGATGTGGAAGTATGTGCTGTTACCATTGTGGTTTTGATGTTATTCTTACCTCTGATTGTCTCTAACTAAAAACTTGCAGTTTTTGGTGTCAGCAACGACTTCTTTATGTTATGCTTTCTTTCTGTAGTTATCTTTTTACAGCCTATCATTATGTGTTAGTGCTGTCTTCCTTCACACAACGAATTCGTGGTTTGAATTCTTCACTTTTATGTTGGATATCTAAAATATATATATATATATATTTTAGTAACTTGACTTGGGAGATGAAGTTATCAAATCTGGTGTCATCGGTCCTACTTACCTTCTGTTTAGATATGAAGTTGTGTGGCAAAGAAAGTCCATGATCTTATAAAATTCTTACAAAATATGCTTATCTACGACATATATTCATGAATATCTGATAAATGATTTTTTTGGATGGAGGTAGCAGGCACAGAGCAAAAGTGACATGAGAACAATAATCTGTCAAAGACCATATAACTGGAGCATTTTTGACTATATGCCAGTACAGGTGATTTTGTTGATGACTTTGAGGAGTTGATTTTCAGGTTGATCTCGACCCACCACACGTAAGTTTCCTTTTGATTATTTTTTATTCTTTTCACAAAAGGGAGCAAAAGAGGAACGAATTGCTTGTTCTTAATTAAGAGGGCAATTTTGATTGCAGAGCGGCCTTTGTACTTTAAGGGAAGAATAAATTAAATGTGTTTTCATGAGATGGTTCTGTGTTTAATTGGTCAACTTGTTTGAGATTCCAACTTTTTTTCCCAAAAGAAAAGGGAAAAAATGAGGAATTATTTTCACCTTTCAGTCCTTCAACTTCCTTTTATAATTTTCTGACACAAGCTGCTTGGAATCCCAACTCAACATCCGTAAAATAGTTCACTCGGGTTATAAATACCGCGTAAGCCGGTCCTAGTTTCCTGCAGGTTAGGTGAAACCAACTTCACGATTCCATTCTTATTTGGTTTGTGCTGAGATGCTTGAGGTAGACAATGATTGATTAACTGAATAATTGAATAACTAGCCAACCTTCAATGTGTGTATGTCTTGTTTCTCATTTTGTTCATAAGTAGATGCATGACCAGTGATCTTTAGACAATGGTGCCGTTCAAGTTGCAACATCCAGCCCCAATGAAAATAGTTGAAAGGGCTAGAGGGGGCCTATTCTGCAAAGAAAATATACCTATCTACCATTTCATTTCAGCCTTACAAGTGAGTATTTCGACAATCAGCTTTAATAAAATGAGTAAAAGAGGAACAGGGTTCACCTGTACATTAAAAAGTTTTATTCGCCAATTCCATGACTTGAATTTCTTATTATGCTTGGAGCCTTGTAGTGAGAAATCGTTGATTTCACCTTAGAAAATGCATGCAATCACCGCAGAAATCCAAGACTTGCTACTGCTAAAGACGGGAAAGTTGAAACATTTGGAATACTTGAAATCTATTATGTTTCCAAATCATGGTTAAGCTCATTGCAACAATCCCGGGTTTAAGTGAAAATTCAAAATCTCATTATAATTATCGGTTCCCTAATTGTACTTGTCTGCACCGTTTCCCCCGTAGTTAGTTTTGCTCAAAACTTTCCTAATGTGCTCTCAAAAATATATATTATTGAACTTACATGAGTATATATATATATATATATCATCATGATACTTGGTGTAGTGAATATTACAAGCTCTCCTACAACTTATACAGCTGACCCTTATGGGTGGGGAAGTGAGTGAGCAACACTAAAATTGAAAGGGAGATTGCTACTTTAGTGAGGTGTCTAATTGTTAGTTATTGAGATTCAGTGGGTTGAACATGAACATGAGGGCAAGGCCTCTCAGGTTCCCCTCTTATCCATAGGGTTTTCAAGTCGCCTCTCCTCTTTCCCAACGTCAAAAACGTGCCTGCATTCATTACAAAAAAAAAAAAACATTATAATCAATTTATTGGGCTAACTATTCTTTTATAAATAAATTGTCTTATAATTATGAATAAACAAAAAATAATAAAACATAACAAAAAATACATCATAATTAAATAATAAGATATATGATGATTTCTGAATTATTATAATTAAAATAGAATAGAAACATGCCAATATTTCAATTAAAAGTTTCTATTTGGCTATACAGTGAGTTTTGTAAACCAAAAAAAGGTTCCATGATGTAACACTTGAAGCATTTATAGTGGGGAAAGGTATTTATATATCCAAAGGAGATAGATTTAATGAGATTGAACAGGAGAAAAGCGAAAAGAATAAGAAAGGAATAGCTTTAATGAGAATGAATAGGGGGAGAGCAGAAACAAAATGCAAGAAACCAATGAGTACGACATTGCTGCGGAAGCTACCCTAGACCATTTGTCAATACTTTCGACATCCTTCCTTGTCCATCAGATAGGACCAATCTCTAAAAGGCCATGTTTAATTGTTCTTGGATTTTTAATGTTAATTTCCTGTTTTTCTAAACATAATCGGAAAAAAAAAATTAATACAGTAAAAAAATTAAAAAAAATACAATAATCAATACAAAAATACAACCACTACAACCCATAACCCAATTAAATATCTCCTAAATACTACTGATTCTCAAAACGTGAGATTTTAAAGCTGATTGCTTTTCCACGAGTTTGTATATAGTCAATTGTTTCACAAATTTAATAACCACTAGACGTATAAAAAGATATATTATAAATATTTTCATGAGCATAAAACTAGTATTTTCCTTACCCAGTGTGAAAGGGACAATGTAAAGTAATGCTGGTTGGCCATGTCCATCCATCATGTTTAGAGCCACATACGTGATCAAAAGACCTGCAATTAGATTCTAGTGAGCAAGCCAAATTAATCTAAAGGACCTTTACAATCTTGAAAAGAAAGACCCTTTCACTAGAAATTTTTTCCCCCCAAATCTCTCTTTTGATGGTCATCAATGGAGATGTATCAGAATGAGACAGTGGTCGCACATTGGCCATGTAAGTCACCATACTTTAATCAACTTCACCAACTTATATGACAGTCAACTGTATTCAGGAATTCTGATAAGCACAAGTAGCAGGCTTCTCTTTCTATCTCACTAATGAATACACAGAGCAATACTATGATGATGTTACATTAGCTAGTTATGAATGACTTTATAAGCAAAAATGATGGTTACAGTTCACAGAATCAAGAAATTTTGGTTACCTAAACCATAAGCAGTCATTGCCCATACAAAATATCCCGTTCGAAGACTCTTCTTAGCCAGCCAATCATACCTGTACAGATGGCCATAAAATAGTATTTCAGTCAAAGCAGTTCACGCACTAGGCTAGCCTAATCCGTCCACTTCCTGTTCTGTTAAAAGGAGGAGCTTTTTAAATGCATGCTTAAGGGATGTTAGAAAAACAGAAGTTCCAAGTGCTAAATATGGTTCCTTTTCCTCGTTGTTTTAGTTCAATATTTGATTAATGTCGCACTAGTCAAATGAAGGTCCATATAAATTATTTTGGTTAAATTAGATGGAACAATTTCCTACATGAAGATATACGTTTTTAATGGCCATGCCACCTTCAACTCTGCTATTTGAAGAGATCAAAAGAAGACAAGATTAACATTATAATTTAGTTGTAAGGTATAAGCATCCACCCCTATTCAATATTTCAACTAATTAAAGAGGTAAAGGTCTTGTTTTAACACAAGCAAGTTTGAAGCTTTGAGTTGAGGTCGTCATAAAGTTCTCTTTACATAGAATATTCACATCGTTGTTAAGGTTGAATTGAAGGTTTAGTATCACATCGCTGTTTAGGGGTTAACTCATAACCTATTTTGTGATGCTAATAACTTTCAAATCTAAATCTACTTTCTTTTAAGATTAAACTCCATCAAAATCAAAGCAAGCTTAACCAACAACTCTAAAAAAAATTTCATGTCCCAATATTTAACATGAAAAATAAAACATTAACTTGATGGTAGAATGTTTTGAAAGATAGAAACATTATCAGTAAAATGGGAAAGAAGGCATAAGGATTGAATTCTAACCTTAACGAAAAAGCAACAACCAACCCAGGTAAGATGATATCGCCAAACCCAATAACACTATAGCCACCCCAAGGATCAAACATCCTTGGGATTTTCAACAGCATTGGAATACCATCTTCACCACTCTTATCTCCTCGGGCTACCTAAGAGATACATTGAGAGAATTTTTTGAATCTTTACATGTCAATATGATAGGTTACAATAACCAACACCACGTATAAAAAATCCTTACCACAATCATCACACTCTCTTTGAACCACCACTTGGAAACAAATACCCAGAAGATGTCATACAAGAAGGCACAACTGAGAAGAACAGTTCCAACCTGATCTCAATAATTTGTCACAAAGAAACAAGTAATAATAAGTTATCAGTGTTCAAGGTATTTTCAAGAGAGGAAAGCATTATCGTAATACATATTATACCTTTTAGTATTACACTGATTTCATTGTGTCTTGACTTATACTATGTCTATATATTAATTATTGCCTTTAGCACATTGCAACTAACAGAAAACACGAAAAGATTTACAAAGTTAGATGTGCATGGTTCAATATCAGAAACCAAATTAACAATTCTATATCTTTTCCAGGGTCAAATCTAGCTAGAATCACTAGCTTTCAATAATAACCAAGTACAAAAAAAGCTTGGAATAGAAAGTTTCTCGTGCAAGGCATATCAAATAGTTCAACAGAATAGACCATAAGATGAGATCCATGTAATTCAACTGATACTTCCAAACGATAAATGTAAATCACATAACCACCTTGAGATTTGGCACTTGAATGATCTGCAGAACAGTAATGATCAGAGCAATTCCCTGGTTGAGGAAAACATACAAAAGAGAACAAGAGAAAATGAATAGAGAATTTTAACAAGAGATCTAGCAAAGCCACAACACAAGTTTGCTAAAATAATTTTGAATTTAACAGGGAACAATCCTTGCTAACAATATAACATAGCACTTCACAAGTTACAACATAAAAAGCCATATTCTACAAGTAACTATATACAGAAAAAACATGATAAAATGAGTACATTGACAAGCTCCACAGATCATAAAAATGACACAAGAATGAGCAATTGAGTTTTGCTGAGCCAAGTAAAATATCGGCTGTGAGAAAGATAGATCAGCTCTCCTACATTATGATGCTTCATTAATTTGAAATAGAAGCTGATTGATGAATTCCTGGAAAGAATGTTCAAGGCCAAGGAAACAAAAGCCAAGTTGGTCATACAGGTAGATGCATACATTAAGTGAGCAAGCAAGTAGATGAGTTCAGTATTCCTCTTATCCAAGAAGCAAATATGCGTCAAGTAAACTAGGGTGACACAGTAAAGAAAATAGTAAGATTTATCTCTTACAAGGATGTCTTGGCCTATCCAAGCAAAGGACACACGACGGTAAACTGCCCATACAACGGCAAATGCTATGCAGAACGGAGAAACGCCTAATGTCAGATATGAAACAACTCCAAGGAATGGAACTTTAACATAAGTTTCTCCAGCATGTTGGAACCATCTGAAACTATATTGCTAGGTGTCAGTTCCACAATAAGCATAAAAGGGAATAACCACTCAAATTCCCTGATTTTGAGAACATAACAATCTCGTAATTCTTGCACCCTCTCTAAGGAGTACAGAGAAGTTTAATGAACAATTCGTAGCATAAATTCACTAAGCTTCACCTATTTGAGATCAAGGTTCCATACCATGATAATAAAGCCACCAAGCAAGCCTGCAAACCCTGGAAGCAGGACAAGATTTCAATAATTACGATTCATCGTACAACAGTAACATAAATAATGCAATCAGACACAAGCCTACACCTACAAATATTATGGAACTTATTATTGGCTATATTATCAAAATTAATTGTACTTAATTTGCGAGCTTAGGCCCTTCTTTAAACACAGACATAGTTGAAATCATCTAAGAAAAATATCGGCAATTACTAAGTTATTTAATAGAAACTCTAATATACCACTTCTATATCTTACACACATTGGCAATGCATCAATTATACCTACATTATTTACAGAGCAATTAAGAAATATTGTTAAGGCATACCTCTACTCCACCAATGCAGAAGAGGACGACCAGAACCTCAATAAACCAGTATGACATAAGTTTGTAAAGCATAACCAAGAAACATGACGCAATCACAACAAACAGAATAGCAGATGTCATGTTGACGTTCACGACGCTACTACGACCTTCAATTTTCAAGTAGTCATCAGTACCATCCTGCAAAAGATCCAAAACATATTCTAAGTATCAGTTGAAAAGATCAGGAAATTATTTCACCAAATACTGTACCTAATAAAAACTGTCAAAACCAAGATGACCTTTAGCAGCTTGTCCTGCTCTATAGCTGCCTCTCTAGCATTCCATGCAGACCAATATGATGCACATAAAATGGTGCCAACAGCCATAAGCCATAAAAACACTTCTGCAACATCAACCAGTGGTCGTTGCGGAGAATAAAGCTGCACATGCACTGAAGACTGGGTGTCAATATCTGAAAGCAAGAACATGATATCTGTACTTGCATCCATATTGATGGATAGCCTAATCTGAAATCTGACGCTTCAAAAGTATGCTAGGAGATCAAGGGATGCTTACCAACAGATTTTTTCCTTATATGGCTTTCCAAGCTAGCACCAGCATCTTGTGGAAGCATGACACTTGGGATGCCTATAACCAGATCATTTTCATCTGGTTCGCAAACCATCTTGAAAAGTTCTGCAGATAATAGTTCGGATTTCAAAAGGAAAAACAGAAAGCTGAACTATAATCAACTTCCGAGAATTTGTAATAACAAAAGTTCTTCAATTAGATCAATGCATTTTTTTGTTCATTTATACTTTCATCCTTATAAAAGGATAATTTTCCTCTTTACGTTCCATACAACTACAGCCATGAATGTGTGAAAAGGAGGGGAAAACGCTTTGGTAGAAACAAGACAAAACATACTTGAATGATTGATCCTGCAATAACAATAAGTACTCTGAACCTTGAGTGGATATAATGGGAAAGCCAGTAATTGCATGCATACTGGTGAAAATAGATACTAAAAGGTATAAAATGGGATGATGCTTAGGATCATAGTTCAAAAAAGCATTAAGAATCGCCAGCAAAGCACAAATAGTGAACTTAATCAACTTCATTGGGACATTCAAACTTATGAGATGATAAGGTAACCTGAAATAATTACCAGTCTCGTTGTTTATTATGAGAATAGCGGAAGCACCAGCTTCTTCAGCAATATTTGCCTTAGTTACAAAGCTACAGTTACCTCGATGAACCACAACCACCTCCTCCCGTGTAAACTAGCAAACAAAAAAAAAGATTGACCGGTCAAAATCTGAAAGAAAATGCCACCTAACTGTCAAAAATTGTGGAGCACATTAGAACCAGGATCCAATTTTGAAACCTTGTTTTTGGGTGTGCTACAATAATCGGGAGGGTCAGCCAGAGCAAGTCGAGATCGATTAGCATGTTTTTCCTTCGATTCCAAAGTCGGGCCAAAGCGAGCACCGACACCAACATACTCGATATCGAAAACATCGTCAACCCAAGTAGGGACTTTCACCTAAATTAACAAAAATTCATTAAATGGGAAGCCAAAGTTTCGGTTTCGCAGTATTAAGCCAAAGAACAAGGAAAACTGGCGTCACAATGAAACAACCTAACGTCTGGAATTCAAAACAAAATAAATGGTTCATTCCAACATTTAACAACGCTAAACAGCATTAAAGTATGTTCATAATTCTTCCCATCCAGTACTTAACAATACAATTGCCTCCACTCAACGTAATATTACACACATAAGCCTCCATCTACAGGACACTTGACACATTTGGATTGTTCTTTTTCTCTCAACAAAAAGTTTAAATTTTTAATTTACCCCAACTTTCGTGAGAGAAAGAAAAACAAAAACCAAAGCTAGAAGACATCTACGCAATCAACTGAAGCTCGCTCTTCATCATTTCCGTAACATAACACCAAAACATCAGGAACTACTGACTAGAACTTCTTCTTTTTTTACTTATCATTTCCAGTTGTGAAACTTTATCGGGAAACTACCCGAAATCAGCAGCAAAAAACAAAAAAGAAAAAAAAAACACAAATCTAGGGTTCCGTGACGACGTGTTATGAATACCAGAACGAAGTTGTTATTACAGCCAGGCCTCCTCGGAGCGACGTCGTCTTGGTGAACTATATCTCCAGCTAGGCCAAGCCAAAGATTGGAAGCCAAAATAACAGCAACTACACATACAGTTGTACGTATATCCATTAAGTAATTCTTCTCAGTAAAGAGTCTTAGGGTTTCGGGGAGATTTGGAGGAAGAGAAGAAGTGAGAATATGGAGGTGGAGGTGGAGGTGGTGGTGATAATGGTGGTACGTGAGAAGGAAGAAACGCCGTGTGTTAACCGTTAAGTTGGAACTTTATCGGGTTTGGGTTTTTCTCGACATTTTTCCGTATTCGTGTTTGGATTTTCTTTCATTCACATGATAGTGGGGGGTGTTTATCAGTCGGTTGGTCACGCGTCTTTGGTGCGTGAAAAGCAACTTTCTCCTACTTTTATTAAAAGAAAAAACGTGGAATTCACATGTTTTAGTCAAATTAATTATTTAAAGGAAGAAATGAATAAGACTTCTTTTGTTTCTGAGCTTTTTTAATGTTTATATTATAAAATTATTATTTATTTTATTTTAGTATTATTTAGTTGTTATATAATTTTTATCATTTATTTTTAATCCAAAATAATATTACTAATATTGAAATGAAAAATTTTGAATCATATAAATTCTCGCTTATTATAACCTTTAAATAATTAATCCTATTAATTACACTTAAATATGTGAAATTTTATTCCTTTTTTAAAAAAATTAAATTAGACTATAATATTTGCAACAAGTTTAAATGATACATTAATATTTTTAAATATTATAATTCTTTTTTAAAATAAATATTTTTAAATCTTTAAACTTTTTTTAAAAGTTTTAAAACATTAAGATTTGGTCTGAATTTCATTACTTGATCTAACTTTTTTGTCTTTTTATAAAATTCAGTGCACTCGTCATTTTAAAATATTCATGAAAATTTAATATAATCTAACTAAAAAAGTTATTATAAATTAAATTTTAAATTTTGAATTTTAAAAATAAAATATAATTGATCCTTATTTTAAAATATTGATTTTGTGAAATTTTTTATTTTTAGCACTAATTTCGTTCTTTGATTATCAAAACCAATTATATCTTTCTAAATTTTTACTAATATATTAGTATGCTATTTTAGTTTTGTATTATAGACAGTAATTTCTTTAAATTGAGGATTTTTATAATTGAAAAAGTATATTTTAAGTGTATGGTAAAATTCATACAGTTAATTTATTTTCAAAAAAATCATAATTTCATAATAATTAAATTAAATTAATATGTATAATCAAAGTTTATTCGATGAAAAACGGTTACTGAGTCAAAAGTTAGTTATAGACATGTCTCCTTTAACATCGACGCTTAATTAATAATACCGGTCACAAGACCTTTGTAAGGTCAATTGAATTTTATTAAATTTTATTAAAATACCTTTTGACAGATTTTTTTCCTTGAGCGCGTGGGACATTGTCTGGTCTAAGCTCAAACGTTACCGGCAACTGTCCATCCAGGTTAATAAGCACAAGTACAGGCCGTACGCATAAGACGGCGCAATATTATATGGTTTCTCTTCACTGTAGTCAGCTGGAGCGTAGCCTTAAGTATGCTGTACGCGTGTCGAAATCTAACACGTTCGATTGAAAAATAATCAGAAGGTACACTCGGGCCCATGAATATGAGACACGTGCCTTGGCTAGCTGGAAGCGTACGAAAAGGCTTCGGTTTAATAAGTGTGTACGACGCGATGGATGGATAAGAAAACCAGGGGACCCCCAAATGTAATAAGAAACGTGTGGTCAGCTGTATCACACATGCATGTCCAGTGATAGTGGACTCACACGTGAGGCATTGATCAGCTGATTGTGGACCCCTACGAGAGAGTGGCTCGGTGATAATCCACACGAATAGACTCTATAACCACTTGATTCGTCCGAGTATATGCCTACGATTAAACTATTTCACGCTGCTGTCAGAGAAAGCTTTTTACTTGTTGATATGTACGTACCAGTCGTACATATTAGTTAATGAATTTTTTTTATACGGGCCGTATTTCATATCGTATCA
>JAOXYD010000004.1:2327009-2366029 GCA_028565735.1 Pinacopodium congolense | reverse complement strand
CACTTTAAGCCGCACCATCCTACTTTTCCCCTTTCCTCTTTGTGAATTTTATTAAATCGTCACTTTCTTAAAAAAAAACATCTTATTAAAGGAATTTTTTATGGTTAGAGTGTCTAGTGGAGGTTAAATATTTTGAATGTTTTCTGAATCTGAGTTCCAGACTCCTTCTTTTTTCATTCTTTATATGATTAAATTTCTAATTAAGTTCAACTTTATGTCTTTTGAAAATTCACCTGGGGCAGGGCCTGTCCTTTTCTCACTGGAGCTACAACTTCAACAAGGTAGGATCTTCTTTCATCCTTTGCCTTCTGTTACATCTGGTCACAAAAGGGGGATTATGGTTTTTGGTCCTCATCTTCATTTAAATTCTCCTTCTTGCTTTTTTTTCTTGGTGCTTTATCTTAGTTTTTCACTTGTCTACCCTTCCATAGATCTCTTGCTAGTATGGCCTTCCAGTAGAATTTGGAGAACCCTATTCCTTAAGAACCTAGGTCATGTTTGCTTAGGCTCTTTCAGTTCAAGTTAATCTTCTATAAGTCTTTTCCTAAAAGATGGTATTTTGTTTCCTTTTGCTCTTTTTCTTGCCAACTCTAAATCTAACATTTTACCTTTAAAACTTGCAAATAATAAGTTATTACAAAAAAGCACATAATATAACCAATTAACCTTAACTCTCATATGTATTTATGTTCAGTATTTCGGTAATAAGAGAAACCACTTTAGAGATGTTGCTCCTAGGATCTATGTGTGAATCTTTAAAAGTTCGATTGTTTCTTTCCTATCATAAAATATATACACAGGTGAATAAGATAATATTAAGCGGGTTTTGTTAACATATTATCAAAAAACTAATTGATATTGATTTGGTTTCTTATAATTTTCTAAGAGAGGTTTATAGAAGAAGTTGATATGAAGTTTAAGATAAGATAAACTTATTAAATATGGATGGTAATAAACATATGAAAAGTAAGCATTTTTTAATTTAAAATTTGTTAATTTTATTTAAACTTAAAATTAATAATTAAATAAAATATAAATAACTAATTCTTTTAATATTTTATTCCATTTTTATGATAGATTAAATTTTATAAGAAAATATTTTGTATTTAAATTACATAAAAATATTTTTAATTTAATTATGTTCACCTATTTGTACTTTCTCTAGAAATTTTAATTACCTCCAATTGTTGTGTTCGTTTCTTTGACTCTTACTGTGAATTTCACAACTTGAAATTAGGGAAGATGATTGACAGTGCTAGAATGGTCAATGGTCTTTACTACTTTGATCATCTTTCCGAGGATAAAAGTGCTCAAGGCTATAGTGGTAGTATTAGTTCAATTTTTGATAATGACAAAATAATGCTTTGGCATCTTAAATTAGGACATCCTAGTTTTTCCCATTTGAAACATTTGTTTCCTGGTTTATTCAAAAAGTTGGACTGTTCTGTTTTTCATTGTGAAAATTGTGTTCTATCAAAAAGTCGAAAAGTTCATTATTTGACAAAGCTTTACAATGCCCCTAAACCTTTTTATTTGGTTCATAGTGATGTGTGGGGTCCTTTTCGGATCACCACGGTTACAGGAAAAAAATGGTTTCTCACCTTTATAGACGATCATACTCGTCTTTGTTGGGTATATTTGATAAATGATAAATCTGAAGTTACAAAAGTTTTTCAGACCTTTCAAAGAATGGTTGAAACCCAATTTGACTCTAAAATCTGCTTGTTTCACTCTGATAATGGGAAAGAATATGTTAATGAATGTCTAGGACAATTTTTTCAAGAGAAAGGCATTTTACATCAATCCACATGTCGTGATACTCCTCAGCAAAATGGTATTGCTGAAAGGAAAAACAAACACTTACTTGAGGTAGCTAGAGCAATAATGTTTTCAATGAATGTCCCTAAATATCTATGGGGAGATGCTATTTTAACTGCCTCATACCTAATCAACCGAATGCCTACCCGTGTTCTGCAATATGTCTCACCCATTCAGTATTTCAAAAAAAATTTTCCTGAATGTAAGCTTAGTTCAGATTTACCTTTGAAGGTATTTGGCTGCACTGCTTATGTTCATATACCCAGTATTTTTCGATCTAAACTGGATCCTAGGGCAGAAAAATGTGTTTTTGTTGGCTATGCTTCAAACAAAAGGGGTTACAAGTGCTACAATCCCCGAACAAAAAAGTTTTCTATGAGTATGGATGTCTCCTTTGTTGAAAATCAACCATATTTTTCAAAAAATTCTCTTCAGGGGGAGATTGAGAATGAAGAAAATTTTCATGAGTCTAATCCCTTACCAAATCTTATTTTATCTTCCGAGAATGCTGGAAATTCTAATCTAGGATTGCCAATACTTGTTGAGTCACAAGCAAGGGGAGAAATACTACAGAAGGAACAACATGTTCCTGAACCTGAGTTTCTGTTTTATACTCCCAAAAAACACAAGAATAAAGACTTGAAAACTATTCAACCACAATGCCAATCAGAATCTCTAGATGAGGGTCTAAGTAATCCAAGTAATCCTAGTTATAATGCACTCATTGCCTCATCTTCAATTCCTCCATTTAATGTTCCCATTGATTCTTATTTCCCTATAGCAATTAGAAAAGGAGTTCGGAAATGTACACAACATCTCATTGCAAAATACTTGTTTTATGATAGATTGTCCAATAATTATAGAGCCTTTATTTCAAATATATCTAACCTGTTTGTACCGAGAACTATTCAAGAGGTATTAGATGACCCGAACTAGAAGCTAGCAGTTATGGAAGAAATGAATGCTCTAGAAAAAAAATGGAACTTGGGACTTGGTCAAACTACCAAAGGGAAAGACTACTGTAGGTTACAAATGGGTGTTTACTGTTAAATGCAAAGTCGATAGGAGTACAAAGAGAAATAAGGCTAGATTAGTGGTAAAGGGGATTACACAAACCCTTGGAATTGACTATCAAGAGAAATTTGCTCCAGTTGCTAAGATGAACTCAATTTGAGTACTCCTATCCTTAGCTGTCAATTACAGCTGGCCATTACATCAATTAGATGTAAAAAAATGCATTCTTAAATGGAGATCTTCAGGAAGAAGTATATATGAACCTACCTCCTAGTTTTGAGAAGAAATTGAGAGAAGAGAAAGTGTGCAAATTGAAGAAGTCACTATATGGTCTTAAGCAATCTCCAAAAGCTAGGTTTGAACGTTTTGGAAAGGCTGTTAAGGATCATGGTTATTGCCAAAGTCAAGCAGATCACACAATGTTCTATAGACATTCAAGAGAAGGTAAAATAGCTATCTTAATGTGGATGACATTATCTTAACAGGAGATGATATTGGCGAATTGGAGAAATTAAAGAAGGAACTTACCAAAGAATTTGAGATAAAAGACCTAGGAACTCTAAGGTACTTCCTTGGTATGGAGTTTGCAAGATCCAAAAATGGTATATTTGTCACTCAACGCAAATATACACTTGACCTACTGAATGAGACAGGTTTACTTGGGTGTAGAGCAGCTGAAACACCAACTGAACCTAATCAAAAACTTCAACATGCCAAACCTGAGGAAGTAGCAAATATAGAGCAATTTCAAAGACTAGTGGGAAGACTGATTTATCTATCTCACTCACGCCCAGATATATCATTTGCAGTAAGTAGAGTGAGCCAATTCATGCACTCACCTGGACAAGAACACTTTGAGGCAGCATATAGAATCCTAAGATATTTAAAAGGAACTCCTAGAACAGGGCTACTATTCAAGAAGCAGGGCCATCTTCGAGTTGAAGTCTACACTGATATTGATTGGGCTGGCTGCATCACTGATCGAAAATCTACCTCTGGCTACTGCACATTTGTTGGAGGGAATCTAGTTACTTGGAGGAGTAAAAAACAGAGTGTAGTGGCAAGGAGTAGTGTAGAAGCTGAATTCAGGTCTGTAGCTCATGGAATATGTGAAATCCTATGGATCAAGAGATTACTAGAAGACCTAAGGATTCAAAACAATTTACCAATTAAGGTATATTATGACAACAAGGTTGTAATTGCTATTGCACACAATTCGGTTCTTCATGACAGAACTAAACATGTGGAAGTTGACAAACATTTTATCAGAGAGAAGATTGAAAAAGGGGAAATTAGCATGACTTATATACCCACTGCTAAACAAATAGCAGATGTTCTTACAAAAGGGTTGTACAAGGGACAGATTAGCTACTTAACTAATAAGCTGACTATGGAAAATATTTTTTTTAAGCCAGCTTGAGGGGGAGTGTTGGAAACCAAGATTAGGATGAGAGATTTGAGGGATTTGATATATGTAAATATAGCAGTATATATTGTTAAGATTTAGTCAATATACTAGAATAAGAAAGTAGTTAAGATATTTCCTTTCTTTGTACTCAGGACTCCTATATTAATAGGAGAACAATGTATATGAGAAGAATAAGAGGTAATAATAAAAATACTCTATTCTTTCCAAAAGACCACTCAATAATAAATTTTTTATTGTGCCTAGCCTCCAACCAATTGGAATTCTTTTTATTAATGAAGCGAGAGCGATTGAATTTCGACCTTAATTTTGAGCTAGAGGCTTAGGAAGATCATTTAGGCGCCATCTGAACTACAATTATTTAATAAATGTGATAAAAACAAGTCAGAAAATACTAAGAGAAATTAAAAATTTTGCCAAAGATGCTTGCTTACATATTCCCCTCATTAGAATATTCCATAAATTCCTATAAGAAGATTAATTCCTAAAATTAGTACTAATTTAAAGCTAACAGCATAAGAAACATAATGGTACTAAAATCATTGCAATTAGACTACTGAAACACAAGAAATTTAAGAAAATTGCCTTTGACATTTATTATGAAGACATAAGGATTTGAGGAATTTTTAGACAAATTTTGGAAGTTTCAGGTTAGATTGATTTAATAATTAGATAGGAAACAGAAAATGTGATAAATGATACTAAGAACGTTCAATTTAGATGCAAAATGAGGAAGTTATGGCAATTTTTGAGAAAAAAGAGGTGAAGTCACAAAGGTTGAACAGCGAGAGAAGAAGGGAAGAAGAAGAAAAGAAGCGACATCGTTTTTACCTAAAATAGGCAGTTAAATGGTAAGGAGTTAAATGATACCGTTTAAGTGGTAACATTTGAGTCCCTAAACAAGAGTAAAATGGAAATTTAGAGAGTTAAACATGGGGTTGTTAATTTTTAACCCCATGTCTAACTCTCTAGAAATCAATATTTTAAAAGGAAAATCTCATCTAACTTTAACAATTCAATTCCAATTCAAGTCCTAATCATTCCAGATGGATTAAATACATCAGCCCTGTGTTTAACTCTCTATAAATCAAATTTTTAAAGGAAAATCGCATCTAACTTTAACAATTCAATCCCAATTTAAGTCCTATTCATTCCAGATGGATTAAACACAAAAATTGAATATGGATCAAGGCTAAAAACACTTAATCACATTGAAATTAAATTAAAGAGGATTAAAACACACTTATCGAAAGACTTAAACTAAATAAAAAGAAACTTAAACACTCTAAATTTTAAAAGAATAGCTAAAGCACTAAATTAAACTTAAAACACACACGAACTTGAAAAAGAATCACGCTTAAATACTAAGGAAGATATAGAAAAGAAAATCACAATAAAATAAGCATAATTAAAAGACTTAACACTTTACTAAAACAAAAGAACTTAAACAACTAAAAATAACTAAGACTTCAGAACTTGGGAAACAAACTAAATAAAATTAAAACAACCACACAATAGGCTTGAATTAAGGATTCCTAAAAGAGGCCTTTTATTTAAAAAAATAAAACAAAAGAAACACACTTGAATACTAGGAAATTAACTTAAAAAACACACTAGCCTAAAATTAAACCTAAGACACACCAAATTAAAACAAAAGAACTTAAATCCATGGTTGGATTGCCTTTCAATAAGAACTTTTTTAAGGTCGTTTAGCTGGACCTTAAAATTAGAAAATTTTTAACCTAAACTTTAGCTCACCATCCAATTGATTTGATCCATTCTTTCCATATGAGCAAGCTAACTTCCTAAACATCCTTACACCCTTAAGTAGGTGTTTAAATGTATAACAATTCCTACTTTTGAATAGACATAATGAAAAGCTCTTACCTTAACGAAGTACCATGGAAAAAGGTTAAGAATCATCACTTTTGGCATAGGAATAAAAGTAATAACATCTAGAAAATCAATGCTCTCACATGCTACTTCACTTGGCTCATCTTTAATAATCTCATCACAAGCCTTCATGTCACTCTCCTTGGAATTAATAAGAATTTTTTCCTCACCACCAATGATGTTTTCTTCATAACTTGAACTAGTTTCTTCTTTTAGGGAAAAGTATTAATTTACAATTTTTAGCAAATTGAACCGTAAAGTCATAAAGTGATTCATCACTTTCCAAGGTTTCATCAAAAGGTTCAAATGCCTTACTTTCAAAACCATGGCAAGTATGCATGCTCACATCAGGTTCCACATCATTATCTAGGAGAAAAATTGATTCATCACTTTCTAAAGCTTCATCATAAATTCCAACATTATCTAAGTCAAGACTTTGGTAATGATTCAAACATCAATCAATATCCAAATCATTAATGTTAGAACAAATTAAAAACTCTTGCTTATTATCATTTTGTTCAAAGAAAATAAAAAGCTCTTGCTCGCCATTATGCATGTTAAAAGAATTGAATTCACTTGATTCTAATGCGATGGGAAGCATCCAATGGAAATGGAGAATATTCTTAAATAGATTCTTCCAATTGCATCATTTAGGATTCTAATTTCAATTCTCAAAGAGTCTTATCTTGAATCCTACTTTCTTTGACAAGAGAATGCATTTTTCTAAATTCTCTTATTAAATCCTTCATTGCAATTAATTTGGCTATTCTAGTTTCATCCTCAAATGAAGGTTCATAGGATTATCTAGAAAATTGCTCAAGATAATCTTGGAATTAAGATGATTGACAAGGAGCCAAAGATAGTTCAAATTAAGATGGATGTTGCCATGAAAAATCAGGATAAGATAAATAATTAAAAGCATAGGATTCATGATTTAATTCATCTTGGTTCACCCATTCATTACTTACCTCTTTAGGATCATATCATTGGCAATCTTACTAATAATCATGTTTCCCCCACATCTTTTAATGACTAGAAGTAGGCACTAGAAGATGTGCAGCACATAAACTAAACAGAAAAAAAAAGTATAGAAACAAAAGAAAAGCAACACAGTAAACAAACAGGAAAAGCAAAATAACACAATATACACAATATTTACACTCTAGAGTAATTGATACCAATATATTCCTAATATCACAACTAAATTCCCTAGTAACATCATCAAAAACATGTTTTTGGTGGGTTTAATACTTAACAAGCTCAAATAAATTTATTAATTAGCATGAAAATCAAATTTAACTCAAAACTAATAATAAGATAGCTTACTAGTCAACAAATAATAAAGTGAAGCAATTTTATGACTCTGGAATGTCGAACCCACTAGGAATAGTGTGACTACTAAGGCAATCAGATTACACTTATCTAGGAAGCTCAAGATTACTCAATTAATTAGGCTAATACAACTAAATTAACTTTAAAAATTCCAAATATTGCTATGAATTCCAATTTCTTAAGGATTACCAAATTGAATAATATTGCTAAGGCTTAGGCTTTAAAGAGCTTAATTAAGTTATAAAATAGATTAGAATGACTAATATAGGGTCTTTACTAAATCAAGACATTGTTATCGTTAAAATAATGCCTTATCTCTAACCGTCCTAAATTTATTTTTGGTTATTTTATCAATTAATAGGTATTAGGCCTAAAGTTCAAGAATTTCTAATCATAAATTTCATATTCAAGATTAGTATCCTCATGATTAACTAAATTGGATTTCTTGAATCCTTGATTTAAACTATATTATTAACTGATTTTTCTAATGACTAAAGTAAATTTCTCGAATCTTTAATAATCTTTAATCTTATCTTAAGTGATCAAGTCAAAACAATTTTTAAGAACTCAAATAAATAAAGATTAACATCCAATCATGAGATAAAAACTCATTTAATCTATTTAAGAACATATCCTTAGTATGAAATCAACTTAAAATATCATACATATGCAAGAAAATTCAAATTTATCAAAACAACCTATGTTCTCAAACATATATAAATAATGAGAGTGAAATAAGTTAAACAAGGGTTTATATTTCACCAGTGGTTGTTCCAAAGTATTAGACAACCTTCAATAAACTTAACAAGCTCCTATCCACGAATACAACCTAAAAATAACATGAACAAGACTGGAAAAGAAACATAACTAAAGAAGGAAATAAAGAAACCTTAAGCTAGATTTCAAATTTAGAGCTCTCTATCTGTTCTCTCATGCACGAAATTAGGTTTTATGGCTTCATATATGTCTCAGCTACAAGCGGAAAGCAAGTGGACAAGTTACAGCTAATCAGAATTGAAGAATTGCTTGGCAATGTCTCGACTGATACTTGAACGACACTTGAAGAATAATTAAACGGCGTCATTTGACTACCGCTATTTAACTCTAAAAGCTTACTTAAACGCAGGTCTTAAGGTAACGTGGGCTAGCTTAGAGACCCACATTTAGCTCCTAATTTAGATCTAATCTTCATATTTTCTTAAATTTTCACTTCAATTTGATGTTAATCTGCAAGTTAAATATTTCAAGACATAAATCAATCAATTTAGCGCCAAAATAAGGGTAAATCAACATCAAAATATCGAAGAAATCATATGAAATGAACCCATATAAGATATTCAATATATAGCCACAATATTGATGATCATGTAAAATATTTTTGAGTTGTGTTCAGTATTTTAAGAGAGCATCAATTACATGTTAATCTTAAGAAGTTAGTGTTTTATACAGAGTTAGCTATTTTCTTGGTTTTTTATGAGTTCTTAGGGTATAAGTGTAGATGAAGGCAAGATCGAAGTGAATAGAGAATGTCTTACATCTAAGAACATGAAAGAAGTCCAAAATTTTCATGGAATGGTAAGTTTTTACTAAAGGTTTATCAAAAACTTTGTTTCTATTACAGCTTTATTAAATGAGATTATTAAAATGAGTGTTACATTTCAGTGTGAAGATATGCATGACAAAGATTTTAACATATTGAATTATAAATTGAAAAATACACCTTTGTTAGGATTGCATAATTTTAACAAAACTTTTTAGGTTAAATGTGATGCATTTGAAATTGGTATAGGAGCTTATTTAATGCAAAATTCTAATTCAATTGCATATTTTAGTGAGAAGTTTAGTAAGGCAATATTAAATTATCATACGTATAATAAGGACTTATATGAATTATTTAATAATTTATACATATAGTAACATTACTTGTGGCAGAGGGAATTCATTATTCATTCTAATTATGAGAGTTTAAGTTTTTGAAATCCCAAAGTAAGCTTAATAATAGACATAATAAACAGTTAGAGTTCATAGAGACGTTTCCTTATTAAGTATAAGAATTGTAAAGAAAACATTAGTGCTAATGCATTTTCTAGGAAGTATGCATTACTCACTTAATTACAAAATCAGTTACTTGGTTTTGAGTTCATTAAGGATTTCTACACTAGTGGTTCAAATTTTGATCGAGTATTAGATGCATGTTCTAAGTGTGTGGTGAGTATTATAGGCATAAAGGATACTTTAAAATAAGTAAATTTTGTGTTTATATGTTCCTTGCATGAGTTGATAGTGAAGGAAACTCATGGATAGGTGTGGTCCAATGGGGTATTTTGATGAGTTAAAGACTATTACATATTACGTGAACATTTTTATTGACTTAATATGAAACATGATGTGCAATCTATTACAATAAATGTATAATATATAAATAAGCACAATTGAAAGTGACATCACAAGGTTTTTATACTCCTTTTACCTATGCCTAATCCATCTTATACTGATATTTCAATGAATTTCATGTTAGGCTTGCCTAGGTCTCAAGGATAGTATTTATGTTGTTATTAATAGGTTTAGTAAAATAGCATATTTCATAGCTTGTTTTAAAATAAATGACGCAACCCATATAGTTGAATTATTCTTTAAAGAGATATGCTCAATTGCATGGTTTGCTAAGACAGTAGTTAGTGATATAGATGTTACGTTCTTATGTCATTTTTGGCATACTTTATGAAGTAGGTTAGAAATAATGTTTGTGTTTTCTACTATTGCATATCTTCAAAATGATGGCTAGATTGAAGTAATTAATAAGACACTTAGTACTTTGTTGTTACCATCATTCCAAAAAGCTTAAAACATTAGGAAAAGTGTTTGCCACGTATTGAATTTGCATATAATAGAATTATTATTTCTATTACTACACATTCTCTATTGGAAATTACATATAGTTTTAATTCATTATCCCTTTTGGATATTTAGCTTAGCCTACTGACAAACAAGCTAACTTAGTTGGAAAGCATGAAGTGGATTTATTAGAGATTTGTGTGCAAAAGATCGAGTTAATAAAACGAAGGAATGAACAATATGTAAGACATGCCAATATGAGGCATCAAAGTCATGTTCGACCTAGTGATTGAGTTTAGATTCATTTTCGAAAGGAGAGGTCTCCTACATAAACGAAATCTAAATTACAACCTCATGAAGATATACCTTTTCAAGTGATAGAGAATTAATGGCAATACTTACAAGTTGGATTTACCAAACAAATATGGTAATGTGAGTGATATCTTTAATGTCACTAATTTATCATTATACGATGCAGGCGATATGAGGACAATTTCTTTCAAAAAAGGGAGAATAACGGAGATCATGACGTGCAAGCACTTATTTATAGTCATTGTCAAGAGCCATAAAGAGATATTGGAGGCTTAATAATGAGAATAAAGACTAAGAGCATGAAGTAAACTCTTCAACAATTGATCATGGAGCTACAAGAGAAGGAAGCTATTCTTAAAGTTTGAGACATTTCGCTAAGGATGATCACTTATTTATATGTTTGGGACAATAAAAGAAATCAATATGTCCATTACACCAAATTCTTTTCTTACAAAATAAGCATAATCCTTAGCAAGGCAATCAATGTTGTTATAATATTGGCTATGATCGATAGGTTTAGCTAGAGTTAAGTTTCTTTATTTGATTTAAAGAAAATTCTCTGTTACTATTTCGTGTAATTCAAGTTCTTAAGCCGTTTTTGGTCTAAAGTTGCATTATAAAGCTTTGGTACCAATTATTGAGAAAGGATGTTTAATATAACGAAAGTAGCAATATAATTTAGTAGATAAAATATACCATTCCAGCTTGAAAGAAATTATTAGGAAGAGATATAAATGCATAAAAATAGATAACCACAAGAGATAGTAGATCTTTAATATGAAAAACCTTCTTGGTATGAGAAGTAAAAATCAAGACATCTAATATAGAAAAGGATCGATTACATGATCGACCTTAAAATGGCATATTACACAAAGACAGCGATTTTAAAGAGAAAGGAGAGAGGACGACGTCAAGCATTCTTGAGATGAAGAAGATAGCCATGGTAAAACCCAAGAGAAGGAAGAAGGGAAAAAAGGATGGTCGCACACCATAAATCAGTAACAGTAAAAGAAGAGAAAAAGGAGAAAAAAAAAATATTCGGAACCTCCCCGTGAAGGGTCACATGTTTCCGTAAGACGTTCAACACCCTTTTTAATTAAATATGGATTCTATTTGAATAAGACCGGCAACAATTTCTGAAAAAAAAGTTGTTATCAACAGTTCAGTATTTATCAAAGAAGAAGCAAAATAAGAGTACGAGGAAGAAGAAAAAAGTGGAGATCATTATTCCCAGTTAGGTCCCACATTGATATTTATGAGTTTAAAAAAAATTAAAACGTATACAGCTAATGATATTAAGGTTTTCATCAATTAAAGGTTTAATAAGGATATTTTATAATATTATAATTTAATTTGAACATTTGAAAATATTAAGATTTGACATAAATTTCGTTATAAACATTTGAATTCAAATTGACTTTTTTATCATTCGGTGAATATTTCTGTACCTTTAAGTTGTTTCTCCCTGGAATTATGTCTCTGAATCCCTTCTTTGCAGTTTGGTATTCTCTGTGCCGTACTCAAAACTGAACACTGAAGCAAAACCGTAGGGCTACCTTTGATTCTGCATGACAATCTGTTCTCTCAGGACATGAACGCTTTCTGCGTTTAAGGTTTTCTTGGTCCTGGCACTGGGAGGCATGCACATCAATATGTCTCGTACATGTTGAGGAAAATAGGAAAATTTACATTGAGAGAACAGTACTACTGATTTCATAGATTTTATAGTAATCCTCGAAAATGTTGCAGCATTGATAATATAGATATGATCAATCAAGTTCCACCGGAAATGGAATTGGTATCAATGAAATTAGACTTTGCTCATCCTAACTATTTATACCAATTCCCTTTGGAATCAAACCTTTTCGTTCCTTTTTCCATTTTCCCTTAATGTAATTCTGCAGATATATCAAGGGAAAGGATATAATTATCTACTGAGTACTGTCACAAGTACAACCACAATTACCAGAATTTGGTAGCGAAAATGTCGTAAGTGTTGTGCACTAGAGCATATGGACCTCATGCAATGTACACTATTTTAATTAAATTCTCGTAAAAACTGAGATTTTAACATGGGCTGCTAGTTTAAAAGGTGGAAGCCATGACTAGTTTGAAGTATGGAAGCTTTTTTAAGCCGTAACAAGATTGAGAAGAGACACTCTATTTTGGATTAGGCTTCTAAACATATGATCTAGTTTAGCCTCAATTCCTTGCATGCTCATATTGACCGTCTCCAATCTCCCTTGCACTTCTTGCAATTCAACTTTTGCATCACCTTTGCCGATTATTCCATTAATATGAAAAACAGCAACGTCAACCTTTTCCACTTCATTGAAAACCTTCTGAGTTTTCCTGGAAGCCTCAGCGAATGATCCTGAGCGTATCACTTTCGATATTTTGGACCATCCATTACTATTTTTTGTGGTTAAAGGCGCAGCAAGAAACAACATGAGGGATTTAAAGATAGAAATTGCTTTTATTCTTGCTTCTTTTATCATAGTAAGCACAAAAAGTTGATGATGCTCTACATCTGAGATAGGAAAGGATTCAACATTGTTTTCCAACCTCTGCAAGTCCTGAAGAAACTTGTTGATATCCTTTTTTGACTTCTTTCTGAAACTGATGTAATAAAGAATGTGGCTTTCAATGCTCGAATTGACCCCCTTCCTTCGAAACGCTGACTGCAGGTCCTGTACGTGACCTTTCATGGTCAATAGCATCTCTCTTGCAGAGCTGCAGACGTCTAACAATCCAACGGAACCATCAAGTGCCTTTTCTATCATGTATGAATGCTGATGTTGAAAAGCTTGTTGGATAAGAGGCGATTGAATAAGTTTGTGTATGCAATTAAACAATTCCGCGAGCATAACCAATCCAGCTTGAATGTCCTCGCCCTGTGAACATCTACTACCAGAAGCGCTTGATGGTTCCCAAGTTCTTAATTTAGCTAGTTCTGCTTCTAGTTTGAGAGAATTAGGATGTGGCCTGGATGGCAAACTGATGGACCTAGCAGGAATATGCTCAGAAACCATTGAACCTGCCATAACTGTTTGCTTCACAAAAGCTGAATATCACTGAATTGACAAGTTTTGCTCTGAATATGATCAGACCATTTTCAAGCTACTTATATGAAAGTGGACAAGCGGGCAGGAATAGTTGGTCGTTTAGGCCTGGGCCTCTGTGCACTGGGCATGTGATGGCAATGTGAGTCACCGTATTGTTGTAAGATCCTGTAACAATTTTAGTAGGCAACGTGCAGGCCCTCAAATATTTCTTTAATCTTGAGGTCATAAGTTCCTGTAACAATTTTTGTTGGCAACCGCGACTGCTTCTTTAATTTTGAAATCATAATCTCTTTTAATGTTTGAGCAATGTATATGTGTCGTGTCGCATATGTTGTCGTGATGCGATAGTTCTGAGGAGGCCGTGAAAGCCGTATGCCTGCTTGCCTCCCCAATCATTAGTATTTATTTACCTTTAGGCCTCTTGTATAATCCCGAATCATATCTACCGTGATTAAATTATGGACAAATAAAGGCTGGAAATGCATGATTATATAGCAGAATAGACAGTACGAGGCAGACAAAGGTACGTCAAAACAGAGACAAGACCTACCATTAGGGAAGATTTAAACAAGAATCTAGGAAAGCCATGACGGCATTGTTTTGGTCATTACTCAATAAAACGTTCAATTCCCTTTCCAGGTTCGTTGTTCTCTCATCTTTGACTAACATTAATTTCCGTAATAATGTGTACCACATGGAATTAAGGTTGAAAACAGAAATATGCCTGGAGACAAGGAGACAACGACATTTAAACAAGAGGGTCTGAATCCTGCAGTTTATGGACACTGTATGCACCTGTCATAAAGAACCTCATTCACAGAAATTGATAGAGCTGCAGATCACATGCCCCCATTTACTCAATCATGAGGAAGAGGAGTCCCAGGGTAGTCCACAGAGTTACAGAAAGAGTCTCTGAGAAAGAATTGCCTATAGTTGCATCACCCGCCAGTTGTAGTCAAAACATTGGGAAGGCAAGAGTTCGTTAATCTTCGAAACGACATTTAGTTTCAATATGAATTACACTGCGAATAGTTACTTAGCTTCTGAGTAATGAATTAAATGCACAAAGTCAAGTTACATACAATGATCACTACCTTTTGAGGGGCTACTACGTTTATAGCCACGCAACCTCTTATCAATGCTAGCATAGTTTAGACCTGTCCTGTCAATCCTTGTTCCCTGGATCAACATATCGGCGCCTTAATCAATTATCCTGTTGAAGATTTATATTATAATCATTAATGCATTTGCCCAGTTCAGTTGAGGTCCAAGATTGACAACAATAAGTCGCAGTGAAAAGTATCAAAATCTTCGGCCGGCATGGTTAAGCATGACTTTATTGTGACATGGCCAAGGGTTCTTTCCAATAATCCAATGTATCGAGAAGTTCAAAGATAGCCCACAAGAATTTCATACAGCAAGGCCCATGGAGTGATAGGACTTAAAAAGTACTGATACAAAGGCTTGAAATCAGGCAGCACAATGGTGTGGCTGAAAACCTGTTATCTTCATCAATCTTTACAAAATACATGCCATAAATACCTTTCATGCTTTCCTTTCAAAAAATCTTCAATATAACAATTTGTGCTCATTATTGATCCCCGATACCTTTATAAAAACCACTTCCAAGTAATCAACTAAAACGATTCCTCTTAAAATGCTTGTAACTGCCCCTGAAAAAAGTTGCCGATTCTAGTCAGCATAGTAAAAATGCCACCAGTTTACTTATTCAACCAAATGATGACTACAAGCCCTAGGGGAGTGAAGCGCAGGTGAGAGTACAGCATAGGGAATAAGCTTGTGGCGAGTGTGATCTCTAAATTCTGTATAATACAGAAATGACCAGACTGATCTATTGTTGCTCAAAGTAGGTCACTAATGCATGCCTTTGCAAGCTTGGGGGCTTTGCAGAGATGCTGCACCACCAGCCCTATCCTCTTCTTGCTGTTGAAGTCTTCATAAGAACAGTTTGTAATGCTTCAAATGCTTATCTGAAGCAGCAAAAATATAGAACCATACTTTATCCTGACTTTGGCCGGCCAATTCTACCCTGTTGAGAAACTCGGAATCCTGGGGAAGCTCATATCAGAAACAGTCAGTTCAAAAACCATAACTGAAATGTATAATTTCAGTATAGAATTCATAGTCGAACTACATGCAACTGCATAACAGAGATGGTTTCAGGTACTGTTACTTGATATGGATTTTAAAAGCAAGTTAGCAGTGTACTGATTTTCTACGTCGGGAAAGCTTCCCAACATTCCATTCAAATTTTCCTAGTGATACACTGAAAATCTTGAACGATGTAATCAATTTTCTGAAAAAAGTTCAGATAAGATGAAAGAAAAACTAAACAAAAACATACCCACTCATACAACAAGCCCCTGCTCCCTGGCTTTCTTTAACCATTTCAGCGTACTCTCTAGGGTGGTGTAAGCAGCAACATCAGTTAAACTCTTACTCTCCACTGCATAATCAAAAACCTTGTAAGCTTCTGCAACCCTGCCCTCCCTGCAAAGTGCCCTCAACACTGTAGCATAAGAAGCTGTCTCAAGCTTTATGCCAGCCTCTTTCATCATCTTGTAAAATTCAATAGCTTTATCCAACAATCTTCCCTTGCACAGTCCATGAAGTAACGTATTATACGTACAAGAATTAGGAGTGCAGCCTTGCCCTTCCATCTGCTCCAATAATGCTAATGCACCTAAAGCATTCCCTTCCCTACACATCCCATTCATGATTGAAGTGTATGTAACTATATCAGGTACATGACCTGATTCCACCATAATTTTCAAAAACTTTTGAGCTTCACTAAGTCTCCCAGATTTTGACAAGCCAAAAATCAATGTATTATAGGTAACAAGATCAGGCTCCACGCCTTCCTTCTTCATTTCCTTATAAACCCCAATTGCCTCACTTCCTTTACTCAACATACAATAACCCTTCATGATTGTATTGTAAACAAAACAATCAGGCTTAAACCCGCATTCTTTTAGCACACCCACCAACCGGGTGGCCTCACGAAGATTTTTAGAATTACAAACGTTATCGATCAATATAGTATAGGTAACAAGATCAGGATTGATATCAAAAGAACTCCTCATTTCATCAATAAAACTATGAACAGTGCTCAAAACCCTACTCTTGCACAAACACTTAACAAGGAAATTATATGTGAAAGCATCAGGCTTTGAGTGTTTTAAAGACAACTCCTTTACCAGTTCAATAGCATTATCTATTCGATCAACAGAAGAAAGGGACCTTGCAGCAATATCAACACTCACTTGATTGGGCACAACCCCATTATTGACCATAAAATTGAGTACTTTATGAACAGGGGACAATGACGAATCAGGTGCTCTACAGGCCTGTGAAAGTAAAATATGGTACGTGGATCGATCAGGCGAGAAAGAAGCTGCAGCCTTAATCATGTGCTGTAGGAGTGAAATTGAGTCATCGAGAGAGGAGATCGACGCGTATGATTGCAGAAGAGAGTTGTGGAATCGGAGGTCGATCGGGGAACGCGCAGTGGCGACCAGGGAATTGAACAGTTTCTTGGCGTCATTGAGGTTCGGCGATTTGAAAAGGGTTTTGAGCTCAGGTTCTAGGGTTTTCTGGGGAAGTTTGGAAGATGTTTTCTTGGTTGGTTTCTTGGGAAAGTGACGGTGGCGTTCAATCTGAGATAGGGATTCCGATGAAACGACTTCAGACTGTTTCATTAGAGCTGCCGTTGAAATCATTGAGCGAATCGACGGTGAGACCTTGCCCATTTTGGCTCTTCTTCCTCCTCGTCCTCCTCCCCTTCTTTTTTCTTCTTCGGGGTTTTAGGGTTTTGGGTTAGGGTTTTGCAGAGATGAGGCCGGTTCGAATTCGACCGAGCATCCGGCCCAGAAAGAGCCACGATTACTTTTTCCTTTTCTATATTTTTGTGTCTTAAGGCATTTTTATTTAAAGATGTCCAGACCTACGTTAAAACTTAAAACATATACACGTCGCATTTGCATTGTTTAGTTATTTAAAACCTTTGATTATTCCTTGTTTATTTCGGCATTTATCTTTGGTTTTAGTTTTTTGTTTTTTTAAATATAAAAATTAATAAAAAAAAACACACTAATACAACATAAAAATTGATAAAGAAAACATAATTACTAATACAAAAATACAACAACCACAACACAAAACTACAATCTACAACTTAACTAAAAATCCCTTAAAAATATTAGTAATTAAACATAAATCTTAAGGGTAAAGACGGAAAATTCTATATGGGTTCAATCATTTAAAAATTTTCTTATTTTAAAGTATTGCAAATTATTTATAATATTAAAAACGTAAAAATATATTTCAAAATTTTAAAAATTTTATTAAACTTAATTTTGACCTTAATTATTTTAACTAACTTCCAAATCAACATAATAATTTATTCCAATAATAAATTTAACAATCTAATCCTATTTGATTTTTGAAGTTTGAGGGTCATTTACTATCACTATTTCAGCCAAATTAATCCATTAACCTATTTAAAAGTATAAAAGAAATTTTTTATTTAAGATTAAGACGGATTCGGAGGAATTGAAAAAAAAGTGGTATAAAAACTTTTGTTAATAAATCTATGAGAGGAGTCAATAATTTTATTTGAAAGTTAATTAAACTAAAATATATAAAAAATAACATATTTAAACATTATATAAGAGTTAACTTTTAATAAAAGTAACATACTTTATATGGAGTATGGACACCCGAAATAAAATTTTAAAATAATTTTTATAAAATTAATGAACCAAGTTTTAATTAATTTTAAATATTGGAAATATTTTTTATATAATTGAAACCACAAAATAAGCATATTTTTTAGTCATATAATTATATAATTATCTGTTAAATTATTCATAATCTCAAGTGCATTATTATTGTTATTATTAATTTTTATTATTGAAATATTTGCCTAAAAATAATTTTCCTTATATTTTAAATTAGAAAAATAAATAAAACGTAAAGAAGGAAACGGAGGTGAGCATCGATCGTCGTCGTCATCATCATCATCTACAGCCCAAAAAGCTAAAACAAAACAATCAGTCAAAGGCCCGAGAGACTCCTTTACCTCTCTCTCTCTCTACCTCCTTTCTATATACCTCCCTTCCGTTTTCTCTCTCTAGATTAATTATATTTTAGCAAAAACAAAAGAAAAAAGAAAAAATCTTTCTTCAATCTGCACAACTCTCTCTCTTCGATTCCCAATTTGTTTCACGGTAGGTCTACACCTGTCTCTCTTTTAATCTGAGAATCGCTATGAATTTTGTTTTGTCTGTTGTTTTTTTCTTTTTTGGGGTTTTGTTTCCAGTTTCGTCATGGGGTTTGACCTTGATTTACGAAAGTGCCATCAAAACCCTAGCTTTCACTTCTGCTATTTACTCAATATCCAGGTTTTGTTTGGGATCCGACTTACGTTTAAACCCTAGTCTTTACTTGCTTCGCGAATTGTGGAGATTTTTTCCTGTAGATTTGGTGATTGTTGCTTTTGAACCGTTGTTTAGATCAATATAGAATCTTCCTTGGGTGTGAAGATGAGATTGCGTGTATGTTTGATTATCTGTTTGCTCATTGCATTGTGGTTGATTAGTTCTGCTTTCATTTTGGGTTTTTAGCTGTTTAATGTTTGTTACTCAGTTGTGTTCGATGACTTTTTTACTTTGATGTTACGGATCATAGTTTCTTTTCTTCATTTTTTTTTTGTTTTTTTAACTCTTTTCTACAGTCAGAATTGTGGGTACGAAGCACAACCTTGTTTTGGAGAAACAAAGAGTAACTAGCTTTGCCTGCTTTTTATTTCAAAATCGTGATGGGGAATCTTGCTGAAGCAACAAAGTGTTGTGTGGTTTTGATCAGTCCTTTTTTTTCTTCAGTTAGTTATACCTTAAGGTCTTATAGTTGACGTTATGAGTAGGCTCTAAACCAGTCTTCTTGAGAACTGGTACCTCTGCTGAAAGGAGGGTGCATCGGTATTTAAGCTTAGAGATTGAATTGTAACGCTACGTTTTTGCATTCAAAAGCTATGCTATTTGGAGAGCGTCCTTCCTTGCTTCTGGGCTAAACTCAACTGTGCATATAAGAAACCATTGTGAAATGCTTGCTTTATTTTTGCAGTTTAGAATACAGGATCATGATTGTTGCATTTACTTTGTAGCTTATGACCTTGTGTCTCTTGTTTAGATAATGGCTTTTAGCTAAGTTTTCCTTTGTATGTTTTAATGTTGACTCATGCTTTTCTGTTTTGTTTGACAGGTCAGGCAGAGTGGTTGGCATGCAAGATGAAGCTGTTTATAGTTGGAGAAGTTCTACTTCAGAAGATCGAATTTTAATGTCAAAGTATGTGCCAGTTGATAATTTGTAGGTCTAGTGTTTCAAAGCCCATGCAATTCAGTCCTGACTATGGGATCATATCTGATTGCCTGCTTACTTATTTTTAGTTGATTTGATTGTATAGCTTCTTTGATGCTCTGGCTTTATCTTAACATTAAGTTACTTGCTGAATGCTGTTTTTCTTGCACAGCTTCTAATAGAAGTTCAATGTTGGGAGCAGTATGCCGGTTATAGCTTGGAGACATGCAAAGGTATCATCCCTCCAGCTGCGGTAGTGCAGTGAATAATAGTGCAATTGGTGGGCCATCAGCACGAGATAATGTTCGGACTGATTCAACTTCGTTGCCAGCTACCTTTTCAATAAATTCCAGGTAAATTTAGTTTCTGATTTTGTACTAAATCACCATAAATTCTGAAGTCAGGTAACAAGTTCTAGCTTCTCACCCCTGATCATATTACTGTTTTATTTTATCTTACACTAAATTTGATGAAGTTTTGGGAAATTTTATCAGGTTGAGGCTTTTAAGATCTTTTTTGTGTTTACTATTTGATGTTTAGAAAGCCAAACTTGTGAATCATGATTGGGCCTTGTGGCATTCTATGTCTTGAATACTTTGTAATTTATGCCTGTATGATTGTAGAAGAATTTGGTATCATGTTTATTCTTGTACAAGAGAAGGCTATTTTAGGTTATTTTCTTTCAAAATTTTCAAGCATTGCTGGTTCTTGAGTTGTCAGTGAAACTGGAAATGTACTTCAAGGCTTTTGGGTCTTCCATTTTCTTTTTATAACTTGATGGTTAATAGGTGATTTTTACGTGGTTAAGTGCATCTATGAGATTTCTTCCTATAGATTAGAAAGTTCTGTTCTATCTATGACGAGTTTATCTTTCTTATCATTGCATGTGTTCTGTGCTGCAGGCGGCCACCTCCATTGACACCTTATAGGTTGAAGTGTGATAAAGAACCATTGAATTCTAGGTATGTTCTGATTTAGCTTTACTTTTATTGTGATCTAGTATTTTAGATTGAATGGGGATTTTCTTAGAGAGGCGCACACAGTAATTTTTGTGTTCTGGATTCAATATTGTTTTTCCTTAATTGATAACAACTTCATGTGATATTGCTTTTCATACTTCGGAATTGTTCTCGTTCAATTTCCAGACTTGGTCCTCCTGACTTTCACCCTCAAACTCCAAATTGCCCTGAGGAGACTCTAACTGGAGAATATGCGCAGTTGGGTTACAAGGAGACAATTGGAGGACTTGAGGTATACTCACCCTTCATGTGGCCATCCATTTGTGACACATATTATCTATGAACTGCAATAAATCTTTGTTTCAATTCTTTTGCTTAATTTAATTTTAATTGTTCTTGATAATTATTACTGGAGCTCTGAACACCAAGTATATCTCAACATTTTCAGTATGTTGGATTTTTTCTGGCTTTATTTTCTCTTTTACTTAATGATTTGCGATGACCCTTGTCCAAATGTTTGAAATTAATTTTTGATACTGATTCCAGAACTGGGATTTTATATTTCCTTCTTACCGGCTGGTTAGATTCAATTCTGTGTGATTCATTTTGTATATTTAGGCACAAATATGTACTTGATTCTTGACCTTTGCTGATGTATTAACAACATTTTACTCTTTGAATGATCAGGAACCCACAGAACTCTCACAGAGTCAGGTTCAAGTTTTTACTAGGCCTGTTATTATCAAATGCAGAGAGGTAACTTGGTTTCCATATCTATGTTGTTCCTGTGTTGTTTTTGAATTGGATTGCCACCTTCATGGGAAAATTGCCTGTAATTAATGGCTATTGATTCTTGGTTGCTTTTTGTAGGCAATCAGAAAATGCTTGAGGGCAATCAATGGTTCTCGCACTAAAAAACGCAAGGTAATTAGTTTATACTTTTGACTTTTTATTGCACTATTTGGGGAATTCTTCTGCAGTAAAGCTTCCTGATTTCCTGTTAATGATTGCATACACTTTTAAGTTCTACTGTACATATTTCAAAACTTTTTTGTTGCAATCTGAATGTTTTGAGGTTTGCAATCCTGTGATAAAGTCTAAGTCAGCAGTTTGACTCTCCAATGACAGGCTGGTCAAGTATATGGTGTGCCTCTTTCTGGGTCATTGCTAACTAAGCCTGCTGTGTTTCCTGAACAAAGACCATGTGGTGAAGATTTAAAGAAAAAATGGATTGAGGTACATACACAAACAACATTCTGCGCACAGTCTAAAGGGCCATTATGTGATGATTTTTATTTTGTATATTCAATTGATGATGTGACCTTTTGACTTATGAGAAGTTAATCATACCTCTTTAATTTTGTCTAACAATTCTCTCTCTCTTTGCAAATGTCTGCGAATTTAAGTTTTTTGTGTTTATGCTATGTAGTTTTTGGGTATGAATAACATTTGACAGCAGGCCGTAATGATTGTGATCATCATAGTTTTTACTGCTTCATAGCAATTCCAGTGGCGAAAACTGCATATTGAGGTGAATAGGTTATGAAAGTTGCATGCAATTACTTGGTCATGTGAGACTACTTTGATTTACTGTGTTTTTTCTCTGTTGTGTGTCTCTAATGTGGTTGTGAGCTTGTTCCCCAATTCTATGAAATATCATATCATAGTTTGGTTGTATAAAATATTTTCTCTTATTCCAGGGTTTATCGCAGCCACACAAACAATTGCATTCTTTGGCAGAATACGTACCTCATGGTTACAGGAGGAAATCCCTTTTTGAAGTTCTTATAAGAAACAATGTTCCATTACTAAGAGCAACTTGGTTTATAAAAGTAACTTATCTTAATCAGGTGAATTTCTTGGTCCTAGAACTGGTCCTCAGTTATAATTATTAGCTTCAACTCTACTAATGAATTTTGTTTTTGTCTTTTCAGGTCCGGCCTAGTTCTACTGGTATTTCTTCTGGAGCACTCGACAAAACTCAGTTTTCCCGTACAGAACTTTGGACAAAGGATGTTGTTGAGTACTTGCAGTATTTACTCGATGAATTTTTATCCAGAAATAATTCTCATTCTGCTCCACACGGTAGATCTCCTCATGTGGTTTATTCTGGATCATTACTGCCAAAAAGTGACCCATCATCAATGGCCCTCGATGGTGAGGAGCCTTCCCTACATTTCAAGTGGTGGTATGTGGTCCGGCTCTTGCATTGGCACCATGCAGAAGGGCTGCTTCTTCCCTCTTTAATAATTGATTGGGTTCTTAATCAATTACAGGTATTTGTTTTATCTGTTTCCAGTTTCTTCTTAACTAGTTATATAAGCTGGAAAATTAAACTTGTGCTTGAATATTCATGTTAAATTCAGTCAACTTGATAACGTCACTTTTAACTTCTACTCTTTCAGGAAAAAGATTTTCTAGAGGTTCTACAGTTGCTGTTACCTATCATTTATGGTGTTCTAGAAACTGTTGTTCTGTCACAAACCTATGTAAGGACCCTTGCTAGCATAGCACTTCGTTTCATTCGTGAACCTTCTCCAGGAGGATCAGATCTGGTTGACAATTCTCGAAGGGCCTATACAACATCTGCACTAATTGAGATGCTTCGATATTTGATATTGGCTGTACCAGATTCATTTGTTGCTTTGGATTGCTTTCCATTGCCACCAAGTGTGGTCTCGTATGCAGTAAATGATGGTGCTTTTGTTTCTAAGGGATCTGATGAGGCAAGAAAGAGGGAGAATTCACTGGAAACTGCTTGTGTTTTTAGATGCAAAGGACTTGATGCTCAATATCAGTCCTTGTCTTTCAATCAGGTTGTTTCATCTATTCAGAAGCGGGCTGATAACCTTACAAAGGCTGCCAGTCCAAGCTATCCAGTTCACAATGTGGCTAAAGCTGTGTATGCTTTGGATGAAGCTCTTTTGCTAGGAGATATTAGAGGAGCTTATAATCTCCTTTTTGAAAACTTTTGCCTCGGAGCTGTAGTTGAGAGTTGGTTTGAAGAGGTTAGCCCATGCCTTAGATCATCACTGAAATGGATAGGGACTGTGAGCTTGTCATTTGTTTGCTCGGTTTTCTTCCTTTGTGAGTGGGCAACATGCGATTATAGGGATTTCCGGATGGGCTGCCCTTCTGATATCAAGTTCACAGGTAGAAAAGATTTTTGTCAGGTTTATGTTGCAAGTCGGATTCTAAAACTAAAGCTTAGAGATCTGCAGAGCTTGAGTCGACGGAAGAATGATAGGTCTGATAGGGTTAATTGGGTTGCTAAAGTTCTCGACCATCAGAAGCATTTTGGTAGGGTTTCTAGGAAAAACCATAACTTACGTGATATATTTGAAAGTCCAGGTCCTTTACATGACATCATTGTTTGTTGGATTGATCAACATGAAGTGCACAAAGGAGAAGGTTTGAAGCGTCTTCAGCTACTTGTTGTGGAGCTTGTACGTTCTGGAATTTTCTATCCCCAAGCATATGTTAGACAGCTGATAGTTAGTGGAATAATGGATACAAGTGGTCCTTTACCTGACATATCTAGATGGAGAAGACATTATCAAATCTTGAAAGAACTTCCTGGGCACTTAATCCGAGACGTCTTTGAAGAGGGAGGGATTGTTGAAGGGTCCGAACTTTTGGAGGCCATGCATGTTTATTCAAATGAACGCCTCCTTATCCTTCGTGGTCGTCTATTTGAACAGTATCCACATTCACCAAGATCTAATGTGTCTACAAAGAAGCAAAAGAATCAATCAACCTCTGGAAAGGGCCGTCTTTCCTTAACTTCCTTTGATAAGAAACCATCTTCGAATATCCTGAATTCGAAAAAGGCCAAGGTCAGTGCTGATGTTGATGAACTCAAGGCTTCCATTTCTGTAGTATTGCAATTCCCAAACTGTTTAACATCCCCAGAAATAGGACAAGATGAATCTCAAGGAAGTCTTAAAAGGTCTGCTGACTCAACATGCAACAAAATAGATTTGGTAGAAAGCAGCCCTGGGTGCGAAGATTGTAGGAGAGCAAAGAGACAGAAGTTAAATGAGGAAGGAAACGCTTACCTTCAAGGACATTCTTCAATATCAGATGATGAAGATAGCTGGTGGGTAAAAAAGGGACTGAAATTCACAGATACTTCAAAAGCTGAGACACCATTTAAGTCATCGAAACAGGTCCCTAAGGGTAGGCAAAAGGTTGTGCATAAAACACAGAGTCTGGCTCAACTGGCCACTGCGAGGGTTGAGAGTAGTCAGGGAGCTTCCACCAGTCATGTTTGTGATAATAAGGTAAACTGTCCTCATCACAGAAGCGGAACAGAAGGGGACAAACCGTTGGATGGGATTAAAACAATGCATGGTGGAGATATTATCTCAATTGGAAAAGCTCTTGAGAGATTGCGTATTGTGAAGAAGAGGGCCATTACAGCTTGGTTGATTGGAGTTGTTAGGCAGCTTATTGAGGAGGCTGACAAGAATATTGCTAAGGTTGTTCAGTTCACTCGCCCTTTTGTTCCAGTGGATGATAGGAGCTCCACAAGGTGGAAGCTTGGTGAAGATGAGCTATCTGCTATATTGTATATAGTGGATGCTTGCGGTGATTTAGTGTCTGCAGCCAAGTTAATTATTTGGTTATTGCCAAAAGTCCCGATTAACTCTACTGCTACAATTCATAGTGGGAGAAATGTGATGATATTACCAAGGAATGTGGAAAATCATGCGTGTGAAGTTGGAGAGACATTCTTGCTATCAGCACTTAGAAGGTGACTCTTAATATAGAACTGATTATGAGATTTTGTTAAGAGGAAGACTTTTGGTTTCTTATTGTATGTCTCACCTGATTTGTTCTGTTTTATATTTAGCTATGGTATGTCCTATAAAAATAATATGCTTGTATGTTCCACTCCTTCTGTTGTTCTTGAGGAAAGAAAACATATCTCGGTTACTAATGAAGAAGATTTTTGCTGTATGATAATCCCAGAATATGTGTGATGAAGAAATTCTTCATCTCTTTTTCTTCTTTTCTTCCTTTTAAGTGTGTGGTTATTATGTTCTTTGAAACGCAGGATTCTAAGTTTTCTCTTGAAGCTGTAGTTCATCAATACTGTTTTGCCTTTCACCCTGAATTTTTTGCATGTTTTCTAGAAAATGTAAATCCTACTTTTTGTATATATTGCAGTTGCGTTCTTTATCTCTGCTGCTTTGTTGGGATTAAATGATCAAATTCTAATTATGCTTCTGTGTCTGTGGCTTCTGATGAATTTGCTACAGGTATGAAAATACACTTATTGCAACAGATCTTGTTCCTGAAGTCTTGTCAGCTGCAATGCGTCGTGCTGGAGCACTGCTTTCTTCTTCTGGAAGGCTTTCAGGCTCTTCATCCTTGATTTATTCCCGTTATCTACTGAAAAAATATGGCCATTTGCCTAGTATCTTAGAATGGGAAAAAAGTTTCAAGTTAACTTGTGATAAGAGACTCATTTCTGAACTTGAATTTGGACGATCAATTGATGGAGACTTGGGATTTCCACTTGGAGTTCCCTCGGGGATTGAAGATCTTGATGATTTTCTCCGTCAAAAGATAAGTGGCAATCGGTTGTCTAGAGTGGGTATGAGCATGAGAGATGTAGTCCAAAGGCATATTGATGATGCATTTCACTATATATCTGGCAAAGAGAGAAAGCTCTTCAGTTCTGGTACAGCAAAGAGTTCTGGTTTGGAAATGTCTGATGATGGGTATCAGACAGCTCAACAGATTGTAATGGGGTTGATGGACTGTATGCGGCAGACTGGTGGTGCTGCTCAGGAAGGTGACCCATCTCTGGTGTCTTCTGCTGTTTCAGCTATAGTGAATACCATAGGAGCAACCATAGGAAAAATGCCAGATTTTACTTCAGGCGGTAACAATATGAATTCTTCTACTTTGAGTCCGTGGAGCTATGCCAGGCGCATTCTACGTATTCATATTAATTGCCTTACTCTGCTTAAAGAGGCTCTTGGAGAGCGTCAGAGCCGGGTTTTTGAGATAGCTCTTGCAACGGAAGCGTCCACTACACTTGCTCAAGCTTTTACTCTGAAGGCTTCACGAAGTCAATTTCAATTGTCACCTGAATCCCATGATTCTAATGCAAACATCTCTAATGAGATTGTAAATAATCCTGCAAAATTAGCTCTTGGAAGAGGAACCAAAATTGCTGCTGCAATCTCTGCCCTTGTAATTGGTGCTGTTATCCATGGTGTTACTAGCCTGGAAAGAATTGTGACTTTATTAAGATTAAAGGAAGGGTTGGATGTGATTCAATTTGTCAGGAGTATGAAATCCAGCATCAATGGTAATGCCCGTTCATCTGGGGCTTTCAAGGTGGATAATTCAGTTGATATTCATCTGCATTGGTTTAGACTGCTTGTGGGTAATTGCAGAATTCTATCAGATGGTTTAATAGTTGAACTCTTGGGTGAACCATCCATAGCTGCTCTTTCAAGGATGCAGCATATGCTTCCTCAAAGCTTGGTACTTCCTCCTGCCTATTCTATATTTGCATTTCTTATTTGGAGACCATTCATTCTTACTGGAAACCTTGCAAGCCGCGACGACGTCCATCAATTATATCAGTCATTGGCAATGGCAATTGTTGATGCAATAAAACACTTACCTTTTCGGGATGTGTGTATGAGAGATACTCAAGGATTTTATGATCTTATAGCTGCAGATGACAGGGATGCAGAATTTGCTACCATGCTGGAATTAAATGGTTTGGATTCAAATTTTAAGTCGAAGGCCTTTGTTCCTCTTCGTGGAAGATTGTTTTTAAGTGCTATCATTGATTGTAAAATTCCACGGTCCATCCTTACAGAAGAGGATGGCAGTTTGGTTTTTGGGCACGGTGGATCTAAAGTTCAAAATGCTGAAAATGAGACAAAACTTCTGGATAAAATTGTAAACTTATTGAACACACTGCAGCCTGCAAAGTTTCATTGGCAGTGGGTTGAGCTCAGGCTACTTTTGAATGAGCAAGCCCTTATTGAAAAACTTGAAACCCATGATATATCACTGGCAGATGCAATCCGTTCTTCCTCCCCTGGTCCTGAAAAAACTGTTGCATCTGAAAATGAGAACAATTTCATTGAGATCATCTTCACTAGGTTATTAGTTAGACCTGATGCTGCACCTCTTTACTCTGAGCTGATCCATCTGTTTGGGAGGTCATTGGATGATTCTATGTTGTTGCAGGCAAAGTGGTTCTTAGCAGGTAATGATGTCCTTTTTGGACGAAAGGCTGTCAGACAACGGCTGACTAACATTGCAGAGAGTAAGGGTCTTTCAACCAAAGCTCAGTTTTGGAAGCCATGGGGTTGGCCTAGTTGTGGTTATGATCAAGCAGCCAGCAGGGGTGACAAAAAGAAGTTTGAAATGTTACCTGTTGAAGAAGGTGAGTTTGTTGAAGAAGGTGTTGATACAAAAAGAACTGAAAAAGTTTCCATACAATTTGAGACAGAAGGCTTCCATGTCAGTCAGCAGCATATGACTGAGAGAGCCCTCATTGAATTAGTTGTTCCCTGCATTGACCAAGGCTCTGATGATTCTCGCAATACCTTTGCCAATGAATTGATCAAGCAGTTGAACAATATTGAGCAACAAATAAATGCAGTTACACGTGGTGCAAGTAAACAGGCAGGAACAACTTCTGGAATGGAAGGTCCTGTGAATAAAGGTAACAATCGTAAAAGCATGAGAGGTGGCAGTCCTGGTTTGGCTAGACGAACCACAGCCGCAGATAGCACTTTGCCATCCCCAGCAGCTTTACGAGCTTCTATGTCCTTGCGTTTGCAATTGCTGTTAAGATTACTTCCTATCATATGCACGGATGGGTAATTACCAAAATATTTTGACTTTTTTCAACCTCCATTTTTTCTATTTACTCGGTTTTTATACAGGTTAACTGCCTTGGTTGATCACTGTTTTGGCAATTTATCTGTTTGTTAGGTCATTTATGATTCTAGGTTACTGTGGCTTTGATATTCCCACTGACTGTAACTGGTGGTCAATTATGTATATGTGATATCCCTTTTACCTGAAATTTCTTAGTGTTTGAACCCCCATAAGATTTAATATTTGATGTCATGTTATTGTTTATTCACCATTTTATTGTTATTCAATTTAAAAAGGTTGAGCTTGACTTTGTGTTATGATATGTTCTTCGATGTGCATAACCTTTCGATTCTTTTTGTTATTTCCCTTTACACACACATGCACACATAGATACACACATGGTAGCACATTCTCACTCATGTACACATAGAGACTGAGATGTATGCAGCACTTTGCTTTATAATCTGATGTACATTTGGAGTATGCTGAGTAATTATTGGCTATCACTCATGTGAATGCTAATGTGCCGTGCATAAAAAGTTTTACTGCTGTTATAAAATTGCTACCAAGGATAGTTGTTGCATTATCATGTAATGTTTCAACCTACTGGATCTCTCAGGGGGCCATCTGGGCGGAGCATGAGGCAAGTGCTTTCTTCTGTAATACTTCGCCTCCTTGGTAACCGGGTTGTGTATGAGGAAGCAGAGCTATCTTTCTTTATTATGCAAAACTCTAAATGGAAAAAGGAAATGGAATCATCATTAGGAGCTGCATCTGCCAATCTATTTGGTGAATGCCTCTTTGATAGATTACTGTTGGTCCTTTACGGATTGTTATGCAACAATCAGCCTAGTTGGTTGAAGTCAAGACCTGTTGCAAAGTCTATAAATGAACCTACTAAGGAATCTAATGGATACAATCATGAAGTAGTTGAAAGTTTACAGGTTTGTTTCCTGAAATCATTGTGGTTTCAATATGGATTCGGGCTTTTCAACCCTTTTGATAGAAACTTCTGTGCATGCAGAATGAGTTAGATCGCATGCAATTGCCTAGCACAATTAGATGGCGTATTCAAACTGCTATGCCAATTCTTCTTCCTTCTGTTCGGTGTTCTGTTTCTTGCCTACCGCCATCCGTCTCAACCCTTGCTATTTCTTCACTTCAACCAAGCCTTTCAGTTTCTGGTGTCTACTCTGGAAACCATCAGAAAAATGCAGTCTCTTCCACGCAAAAAAGTGCATCTACTGTACCAGGGAAGTCCAAACCTTTGCCACCACAGCATGACAATGATATGGAAATTGACCCTTGGACACTTTTGGAAGATGGAGCAGGATCTGGGCCATCTTCAAGCAACACAGCTGTGATTGCCAGCTGTGACCATGCCAATCTTCGAGCTGCTAGTTGGCTCAGAGGAGCTGTAAGGGTGAGGAGGACTGACCTCACATACATTGGTACCGTGGATGATGAAAGCTGATTTTGAGTTGAGCCCATTCTTGATTTGGTAAGACGAGCAGTCCTCCCAACAGGTAATTTAATCTTTTCATAAATTGTGAATGACTGTCATGAGGATTTCAAGGGTTCGTTTCCTTGCTTTCCTTACGGCAAAGGGAGCTGTTGGGATGGGCATTTTTTGTGGGGTGTCAGGTCCCTTTGAAGTTTGAGAGACGAAGAACCTTTTCAGACACACCCTACCCACCAGGTCACAGTCCTTTACAACTGCTAACCTTTTGATCACCTCCCATCCTGGACTGTTAACTCAAGGTGCAGTTCAGAGACTTGTTGTACATATAGATGATAATTATTTACTTACCAATTTAGCAGGGTATAATATCTTGAGAATGATTTGTAGCTGTTTCATGTGAATCAATCAATCATTGTATTTTTTTCATCTGCATGTGTGCATCTGCAGGGACTTTTCTGTAAGTGCCTACTTCTGGTGATCAAATTTGAATATTTTCTTGGACTATTTTATTTTCTCATCTCAGAACAATTTTAATTTAGAAAGGTATGAATAAGAAGCTTTTATGTTGCCGTTTGGCCTTGTGGTACATATGCAAACTCGGATGGGCAGGTTATTTAATGCCACCAAACCTGAAAATCGTTCCATATGAGCTTGCATCTGAGTCTTCATATATGATATGACTTCTTTCCCTGCTTTTAGTGAAGTTCCTAAGTAGCAATATGTGGCGTTGACTTTGCGGGATTTGCCTTGAAACTGAACAATACCTTGAATCCTTTGTTTTGAAGTATAATATGAACTCGTTCCTGTTGACTTAGCAGTGGTTAAAACTCCTTTGACATTTTTGCTTTCTTATCACCTCCTTCCTCTCCCACTTTGTGGACGTGGTGAGATATGACTGGATCAGTCAATATGTATTGCCAACATCACCTCTGTAATTGTATTGTTATTTTTGGATTTATGTAGATCATAAATATTGGCTCATGGGGTTCATAAATTTTACTTGCTTTGTAAGGAAGGGGCTCCAGAATGGAGATGTATTATTGTTGTTTCTGCTTACCTCGTTAAAACTGCTGCAGTAACACAATCATTGCTTGAAAAGAAATGGTACCCAGCATCTGTTGTGGATATTTCTCTTTAGGGCTGTACTTGCATTTTTAACTTCAGTGTCCTGTGTGATTTACTTTTTTGAGCTCAGGACTAGAGTTATTGGGAATGCAAATGAAAAATTTCTTGCACCATCCAATTTCGAATTGGGATTTTGCCCTATGTTGTGCTGCTTTGATTTGAAACTAAGAAGATGATCAAGAAAGATTTGGATTTCATACTTATTGAATAATCTCCCTGTTTACGCAAACAACCAATGCATACTCAATTTAAATAAAAAAAAAAAGAGGAAAAATGTGTTCTCTGGAGAACTGAAGCTGAATTACTAGAACTGTGGTGAAGGCCAGCTTTCTTTATCTGGTCTAATTTGCATAAGAACACGCATGATCATAGAAACCGTGAAATAAAGAAGTAAATATAGTTGATAACTTGAATTTTTAATGCTGATAAAAGGTTACAAATAGAGTATCTTCAAGAGTCAGAATTTGAACTACTAACAAAATGGGTTTACAATAAAGCATCAAAGGTTTTGGAATTTCTAGTTTTTACACCATGTTTAGGATTCGATTAGAGACACAAGTTCTCATAGGTGTTTTGAAGGCTAATTTAACTGAGGCTGAAAAAGATATAAGCTAATATTTGATTTAATGTTCCTGCCAAGTAAACTACAATACCTAGACTTGAATAATGTTCCTGCCAAGTAGTAAGATCATCTACTGCATAATACTTGATCCTTCACTGATTTGTCTACGAACAGAACATCTTCGATCCAAGCAACAATGTTGAAGGCTAGCCCTTCTAGTACTCTTGAATAGCTCTCCAAGACTGCTTGCCCCACATCCTGCATAAAACGATTTTCTCGAATTTAGTTCTGATTTAGAGAACTAATGCTCAGAAGAATTGAGTTGATGAGACTTGGAAAGAAACTAACCCTGTTGTACTGAATCTTGCAAATGTCCAAGGATGTCTGTGAAAGTCCTGGATATCTCAGCTTCAAGCAGAACAGCAAGCTTTCTGCTCTCTCTGCTAAAACATGGTTCTTGTCAGTTCGATCATGATCGGACACGAAGTCCTTCACCAGGTACCATGAGGGCTTGGATTGATTAATGCAAGCTTTACGTTTCCAAGTGTACATTGAAGCTTCAACTCTGTCTGCAAGCTCAAGTGCTTCATGTTCTGAAGCTATGTTCAGATAATTCAGTAGGCGTTCTGGAGAAAACTTGTCTGATGTACACATGTGCCGATAAATTGTGTCCCCAAGGCTTGCTCTACCACTCTGAAATCGCGCAACATAATAATCAAAATCGTAGAAACTGTTGCACAAATGATACTTTCAGAGGAGGAAGTTGCTCTTCAATCTTTAGTGGACAAAAGGGCTAACCTTCGGAAGAGATGCCAAGTATGTGTCTGGAATCTCCATCTCTGAGAGTATACCACCATTGATGGCCATTGCTGCCTTGTGAATCTGTCTTGCACAATCTCGTTTGTGTCTCAAGTGTTTCCTAGACTTCTCAGAGAGGCCTCCTGGAGGAACGCAAGGAACTGGAACCCACCATTTTTCATCTTTCCTCTGAATTACAACTCTGCGGAAAGAGCCGGATCGAGTTGAATTTGATGACATGCTCCCTTGTTCTGCATACCAAAAATCTCTGTCATGGAAACTGTCCAGTATTTCCTGCAAAACCAAATTCATCATATGGTGAGAGGCTCTAATCTTCAAAATGAAAACAGAGGTGCTCTGTTCTTAAGAGAATAAAGGTCCTCTTACAATCAGCATGGAGTCAAGCTTTCTTAATGCAGGAAGGTTGATGTAAATATCTGATCTTGGTCTGCTTTCCATTATCTAAAAGACCATTGACTCTCATCAGAACAAAAAGAACTTAGGAAATTTGAAATCTTTGCATATGTATCATAAACATATACCTCTACAGCTGTTCCATCTCTTAAATCTTGCGACTTGGGGATGAACTCTACAATGTAATCACATACCGACAAAAGACAATTCATTTCTCTCTTCCACATTGCCTCCTTCTCAGATTTCAGAGGCTCTAACCTTAAATTTTGTCCAAAAACGGTCGCTACAAAAAGTAACAGAGAGATCGAAGAGGGTAAAGAAGCTATAAAAATGGAAGGAAAAGAAAAGGCATTCTTTTAACATCTTGGTGATGAGTTTATTATGTATACCATAGAGATTAGTTATGGCATTAGAGATTGTAACAGCTGTGCAGACACCTTTGCCACCTCCTGACATGTCTTCACCAAGCAAAAGCTTTGCGAACCTTTCTTTCATCATCTCCAGACCTGCCAAGTTCATATTATTACATGTCACACTTAATTTCTAATCTTGATCAAACAAATGATGATGAATTCACAATTTTACCTGAATCCACAAACTCTTGATCGTCAAGCTTATGTTCATTCGGTTTCATTCCTAATATTGGAAGAACAACCTGATTTCTGACAGATGGTTCAGGTAGTCCCCAGTGAGAAGGAGAAGGTTCACTTGAATAGCTGTGGTCATCAGAGAAGGTTGAAGACTCTGAAAAAGTCCGGCGAAACACACAAGATTCACCACTCATTGTTGAGTAGCACGGAGTTTCTGTTGCTGATTGATCATTTTGATCCAAAGAAGAAGATGAGGGCTGATAACCCAGATCGGAACTTTCATCAAAACTCGAAGAACTATCCATTTGAAGCTTGGTATTAAAGTCCTGCTGGCTCAGCTCTGAAACATAATGATTAAAGTTAACAAATTTGGCAAGAGTGCTCAGAGTTTTTATAACTTTCTGATCCTTAAAAAGAGCACAAGAGAGTAGTAGGAATGTAGGAATCCCCGAATCTGGTCCTTAGACCCGGGAACTGGCTCAAATGGCAGAATTTACAGGCGAAAGAAAAAGGAAAAATAACCAAAAAAAAGAAAGGAAGAAAGAGAACTGTTCATCCTCCTTGCAACAAAAAGTAAAAGGGGTTGCTCACAAGTCACTGTTAATATTAGACAAAAACAAATTATTCACTGAAACTCGACTACAAGTTTTATAATTAAAGCAAGTTGCTAATAAGTTCCTTTGGAGAATAGAAACAAACAAAAGTTTGAAAATATTAAAGGTAACCGTTAAAGAGAAAAGCAACGGTCTACCATTTTCTTTAACTCACCTTTCGTCAAACAGGTTTGAATCTCAACAATAGCTGCTGCTAATAGCCAGAATTACACCGTTTGAAACATCTCCCTCCAATCCTTTTCTCTCACTACTGTAACCTTTTACGATCAAAGATGAAGACTTTCTTTGAATGAAAGAGCACACAAAAGACCCAAATGAGAAATTTCAATCCTTTGATTGGGTGGTCTCTGGTAACAAGTAGGAAAAGAAGGAAAGACCCATTTGAGAATCTCTTGATAGCTTCATTATGGCTTCAAAACAGGGGAGGCTTATTCTTCAGAAACCAAAAAAGGAAGGATCTTTAAGAGCTTACAGAACTGTATCTTAGTTGGAGATGAGAATCATGAACTTATGGGCTTATATTATATAAGAGGGTGCTCAATTACGTGAGAAATATAATAAATAAGTTGTAAGAATCATTCCAACCACCATGAAAGTGCTGGAACTACAACTATTTTGAGTGAGAGTTTTGACTTCTGATTAAGTACTCTGATGCTCTGTAGACACGTGATTGGTCTGATATGACCGTCTGATCTAATTACTTAAAAAGAACACCATATTCAACAACCGGATCTATGAACCTGGTGCAGGACAAGCGAGAAGAGTCAGAAGGCAATATGACCAGAATTGCAGCCCAAAATCAACGGCTGTGATTATGAAACTGAATTGCTGTCTACGCCAAATTAATCAAATTACAACTTTATAATGCCCTAAATAAGGTAAGTTTGAATAAGTAAATATCTGTATATTTTTCCAGGAAAGGACTTAGATATAAAAGGTTCTATGTTTAAAGGAAAAGATTGATACTTGTTGTCTTTGAAATGTCAAAAATACTTTTATATAATATCTCATAAATTTGAGTATCAAAAGAGGAAAAGTAATTATTGTGCAGATTACAGAAATAAAACAATAAACAAAATAGAAAATAATAAAAAATATACAAAATTTACGTGGTATAAAAAAGAAATACAACTTTTGGAGATGAAATTCACTTCTATAAATAAGAAGAAATAATTATTTATTACTTTTAAAGCAACTTAAACAAGGTATAACAATTTTCTTTTATAAAACCTTAATCTTATACGAAATTCTATCTTTTCAGTTTAAAGCCATGTTTGTTATTACTTTTATTTTTAATTTTTAATTTTTAATTTTTAAAATATAAAAATTAATAAAAATTATATCAAAACTGAAAAGGATAACATATTACCACAGTATATAAACTAAACAAAATAATATAAAATTTTAAAAAGATATATATAAATTAATATATATTTACAAAAATAAAAATAAAAAATAGTGTAAAATACTCTAAACTGCATCATTTGAAATAATTATTATTCTTTTATCTTCGTATATACAATGGCGGCACATAATAATATTAATAACGCTATTGCACTCTATTATTCCTTACTCTCTGCTTTCTTTCACTACAAATTTTTTTAAATATATATATATTATAAATGGTTTTTATAAAATATGAAGTCGAGTTATAATTTGAGTCTCTTTAGAATTCAAAAGACTCAACTACGACGATTCTAGAATGAGTTATGATTTCCATGTGAATAACAGAGGAGATGATTCACAACAGGAACAGAGTCTTTGGCAGCTAAAAATCAGTTCTTTTTCAACTATCTTATTGAAAGAATTTGTCTTTTAGTTCCCCAAGTCGGCTGGAGAAGGACCACAGAGTACAGAAAAACAAAAAAAAAAAGGACAAAAAATAATTAATAGCTGCAAAACTTGGAAATTACAAGTCTGTTCGGACAGAAACATCATAGTTTTTCATGTTACAGAGAGATTCATAAAGCTGCAACAGTTAAGATTGGTCGGGAGTGTGCCTGACAATGTTGAATATAATAATATATCGTTTATACCAACCAACTGACGGCTTTCAACTCTCTAACTTTAAGAAACGAATGAATTTCCTTTCCAAAAACCTTAAAGAAATGAATGAATTGGGTTGCTGATAACATTCTTAAACGGACCAATTGTCATCGTCGTAAATGACAGAGAATATTTAATTGGCTATAAATTGTAATTTTTTTATTATAATTATTATATTTTTATTATAATTATTATATATTTTAAATATAATTTTATATTATATTAATATATTTTTATTTTAAAAAATTAAAATTAAAAATTAAAATTCAACAAAATAAGTCGAAGTAATTCAAAAAATTAAGTTTTATTTATATATCGATTTATTTTTTTTAATTTTACATCATTTAAAATTTTTAAAAATTTATATGATATCTTACAAATAACGTTTCATAATCATCTTTATATAAAATAAAAATTATTTTTAATTATTTTATTTTATTTTATTTTATTTTATATGAAAATAATTATAAAAGACCGCCAGTAAAACATCATAGAGTCAAACTCTTTTAATTTATATTTTTTATTAATATATTTTTAATTTATATTATTTTTATTTTTATTTTTAAAAACAGAAATAAAAATAAAAAATTAAACCAAACAACTATTAAATTATAAATATATATACATCTTAAACTATTTATATGGAAGATAATGTGAACTATTTCGCTTAATGATCATTTTGTGAGAGCACCAAGTATTTATCAAAAGATATATTTTAATATTAAAATTTATATTAAAATTTTTAAAATTTTTAATAGTTAATAATATTTAAAAAGATCATGATGTTTATAGAATATTTTAAAATTTTTAAAACTAATAAAAATATAAATTTTCAATTAATTTCATTTAGAAGTGATATTTTTTTAATAAACTTAAAATTTATATCATATTAGTGATCTCTGGATTTAGTTTTACAATTTATTTTTAAATATTTAGGGTTGGGACCTTTTTAAAAATATTTTATGAATATTATAATTTTTAAATATTATATAAATATTAAAATTGTTTAGATATTGAAAAATAAAAAAAAAATTTACAAAGCATCTGCTTTAGCCTCAAATATTCCCCTCCATAAATATAATTGTGAGAGTTTGTGAAGGCAGACGTGCATCGCATGTTGCAGATAAAGTGTTCGACGTTTTGTTACTCAGCCATTGATTCAGGTCAAACAATTCATTAATGCATGGAGTGACCTTTCTGGATAGATAGAATATAAAAGAGATAAAAAAAAGTCTACCTGCCCATACAATGGAATAAGCAAAAAGTCTTCTTGCCCATGAGAAGTACTTAATATTAAAAGCTTTTGTTTCCAAACTTAGTTGAACAGATTGAGAACTCAATAGCATTACATCGTTGTGTCTCCCCACTAAGTTTTTCTGGTTAAGGACCAACATAAACCAACCCTACTCGAAGCTTCAGACTCACCATTGTTGCATTGAAACTGAACCTTATTAAATAGCTTAGGGATGAACTTGTTTGGTTTAGGTTAGGTCATGTTTGGGAAATACTTTTATTTTCAGTTTTGGTTTTATGCTTTTCTAAACATAAAAATAAAAAAAACAGTATAAAAATTAAAAAAAACAATACACTAATACAATATAAAAGTCGAATAAAACAATACAAAAATCGAAAAAAAACTCACAAAAACTAATAAAAATGCATACAAATTAAAAATAAAAACTAAAACTAACAACACTAACAAATATCCTCTTAGTTCATCAGTTTTTGTACATTTTTTGAATTTTTTAACTTTTTTCAATTGTCATACTATATTTGTATTTTTTTTGTTTTTATACTATTTAAAAATTTTTGTATTAAAAAAAGAAATAAAAAACTAAAAAAATGGAAACAAATAAACCCTCAATTGTATGTTTCTAATGACAAATGATTTTGTGACTCAATGAGAGGGGATAAATAAGACATCTTCCTCTACTAAAGTTCAAATTTTAGTATAGATAATAATATAACTTTTTTAAAAAATTTAAAATTGCATGTCTCTAATGTTAGATATTTTTTAAGTGACTTACAATTTATAACTAGTTAAATTTTTAAATATTAGAGACATAGAGATCTATAAGCTCTTATAATATTTATGATCTTTTTATAAGTTTGATCTTCTCAATAAATTTACTAAAGGGTTAATAGTCATGGAGGTGATCAAGCTATTCAAATTTTTTCAGTTAAGTGATCAAATTTTTAAAAGTTTCAATTGAGTGATTAACGTTTGAAAAATTAATCAGTTGAGTGAAAAAGGTTAACGCTGTTAGTTAACCCGGCCCGACCCGACAACCCGGTCCAGCCCGGCCCATTTCAACCTTTTTACCTTTTCTGGTTAATTTTTTAAACGTTAATCACTCATCTGAAAAATTTTCAAAGATTAGTAACTTAATTGAAAAAAATATGAAAATATTATATTAATAACCTATTTTGAAATTTGTAATAGAGATTCATCTCATAAAAGAATATTTTTACATAATATTTATAAATACAATTAAAGTATTTAATTATTATTAG
>JAOXYD010000004.1:2313028-2324065 GCA_028565735.1 Pinacopodium congolense | reverse complement strand
CAAACGTTAATCACTCAATTGAAACTTTTAAAAGTTTGATCACTTAACTGAAAAAATTCGAATAGCTTGATCACCTCTATGACTATTAACCCTTTACTAAATGTAGTATGACTGCTGTATAAAATTATTTGTATGCTTTTATTATTGAACGGAACTAAATCTTTAATTAATTAGTCTGAGTTTCTCTTATCATCTCATAATCCTATAAATACTTTACAAGAGATTAAATTTATATTATATGTATTTTGACTTAAATTGGTAGGAATTTAAATTTTTTATAGTTTTTCTAAATTTTATAAATTAAGACAAATAGAAATCTATGGACTTTTGTAGTTATATTTGTGATTTTTTTTAATGAATTTAGTCTTCTCAATAGATTTATTTGGTACGATATGATTATTATGTAAAGGATATTTAAAAAAAAAACATGATTTGGTAAAGTTTATAACTTAAACTTAAATTAGTAAGTGAGACCAAAAAAAATCTTTTTTTGTTTTACAAACATTTTAAAAAGTGAATTTACAAGATATTTCTAATATTTTTATATTATTGGTATATTAATTATTTATTATTGAAACATTTTACTTCATAATTTTATCATGGCAAACCACATATTCATAAAAAAACTATTTCTTATTACAAGAAAATCTAGCTGCATAAAATTTATTAATAAGATTGCAGGATTAAGTGTAATTTTAATCACATTCATAATCTCTTCTTTAAAAAAAAATCATAATCTCTTTCTAGTTCTTTTCCTTTCGCTTGCATGCATTGATTGTTCTATTACAGTAGAACCAGAGTCTCCACCATGAAAATTTCCATAGATTTCTGATGGACCTCGACACACATTGCCTTGGTTGAGAAATCAGTGATTTGGTCTCCATTGACGCTTCTTTCTGCAACATTAAGACATAAATCTTATCTTCACTTGAAATCTAAATCCAGTGCATTACTTTTGATGTTGTTTATATAGATGCTGATAAATTTTAGGTTAAATCTATGTTTCTAGTCTATACCAAAATTTAAGAATATAGTGTTTGTAGTGTTTAAATAAGATTCTCATAGTTATAAATTTTTTTAATTTAAATTACAGATTAACAGAATTTTTTTCCAGAACTGCAACTATGATAATTTTTTAATTAGCTTTCATCATATTAACAGTTGATATACCCCCAAAATTTCAATTAAAGTCTGATTTGAGGATTTCAGATCAGATTTTTAACGTCCATATCAACAACTAATGTAAAAAAAATTAATTAAAAAATTGCTAAATTAGTATTATCAACGAAACAATGACAAAAAATTAGAGTTTCATCAATTTGAAGTTCAAATTAAATAATTTTATGAACATTAGAGTCTTATTTTAACGTTTTTACAAATGTTAAAATCTTATGTAAACATTATTAAAGAATAAAAATAAAAATTTTATTGAATTTTCGTATAAATATTAAAAAAATTAAAGATGCCTGTGACCATAAATCTTACATGGGCAACGAAATTGAATCCAATCTTTATTTCTCCTTTGTAAGTGTCATCTTCAAGCACCACATTGTATGAAGTTGGCTTCACACATATATTCCCTCTTTCAATTCCTTCACTGATTATTCCTCCAAGGTAGATGCTAAACCAGAATCATATCAGAAAACTATATTATTATACCAACAGATATGAAGGTACTAAGAGCAATAAGAAGTCAAATACTACTGTAGAGGGATTTACATGGTTTCTCCAACAAATCCACCCCTGGACAGGAATTCCTTGTCCATGATTCTCAGCTTCAAGTGGGTTTGGTGTTTCCAGTCAATTAGTGGGAATTCAAATACAAACTTCTGATTCCACCAAGCCTTTTTACCTTTTCCTGCATTACAAGAAAATTTCAAGTACTTATCTTTCTAATATGCCCCAAGTATTGTGTAACAGACTATTAAAACGATCGATATGAGGGTGCACCTCGAGTTACTTTGCTTCTATGTAGATGATTTCCACATTGTAAAATGACATAATACGCTGGTCTTCCTGTTACCAGAATAAATGGTCAACTTTAGTTCTATTAATGAACCTTTTGATTACATAGTTGATGGGATTAGTAGTCACCATTTGAGACAAAAAACCTAAATGCCTTTATATATTATGTAATTTATTTAAATTATGTAAAGAACTTTCATAAGATAATGGTCATAGATATCTATCTTCTATCAATTACAAATATTTTCCGCCTAAAAAAAGAAAGAATTTGAAATAAAAAATTGTTTACCTAGAAGATTTGTGTGTCTGATGCCTTCAGCTTGTACAAGGAGTATTTCAAGAATTCCCTTCTTCATCATCATCTCCATTGAACAGAATGATTGAAAGCTGCTGCATATGCATCATTGTAACATTGCAAATACTATGTAAAAAGACTCCCACAAATTGCAGTTTCAAGACACAGAATTAATTAAATGAAGTTGTTTCTTTTCCATCTTCATTATTAGAACTTTAATTCAGTTACTCTACAATAAATGTTATTATGTTTTATTTTTATTCTTGTAGCTGAACTTTGCATCCTTTTGATTTTGAAGGTTATTGAATCAATTCAGGGTCTTTTGAATATTTGAAAAATACTGTTATAATTGTTATAATTAATTATAAGTTTGATCCAGAAACAGGAAAATGACAAAGAAAATTATTTCTCTACACCTTTGAAATTGTAATCAAATATCTAAATAAAAATGGGAAAAATTAAGAATAGTAAAAATTGAGTTCTTTTTAGTTCATCAGTAAATTAACTTGTTAATATCTTCTATTCATCATTTCTCTTTCTAATTCCTACAAAGGAATTTGACCCATTTTAACACAACGTAGTGAGTAAAAGAAAAACAGAGAAGATGAGTAATAGAGAAATAAAGATTTGGGGTTGTTTAAAGCTTAAAACTAAACTAAAGATGTAAAATCCTCCAAGATGTAAAGATGTATAAATAAATGCTAAAACTTACTAATAAAATCTGAGAAGGTTACCAAATTGTTGATAATACTATAGTCTAAAAATGTTGAAAATTCATAAATGACAACTTGCACCTTTTAGTTTAATGTAATAGAATTAAATAATTATGTGTCTAAACCAATTTCATGTGTTGAATATATGAATGAATGAATTAAAATTTTAGTGTTTTTGACTTGATAATATATTTGAATTTCAAGTAGGTTTTGAATGACAAAATTTCAATAATTTTCATATAATCAGTCACAATATTATGTGTATATTAGAATGTCTGACGTTTATATAGAAAATGTTCTCTTTGTTTGTATTTCCATATCTAGATTAGTTTTGGCAATAGGTGAAATAGGGCTAGAGCTCAAAAACCTTTTCAAGCTTAAGCAAGAGGTTGACCAAGTTTGAATACCTACAATGAAATGTGAATCTAATGAAATTATGTTTAGCCCATTAACTTTAGGTCGACTCAACCCAAACTTGACTAATTTATCATGATTTTATAGTCCAAAAGAAATTGTCAATCCAAACTCAATCTCTAATGGATTTGAATTCCCGATCCTGAGTCTAAATTTAGTAAATCGAGTTTGATCCGTTAATTTCAGGTCAGCCTGGCCCAAGTTAATTTGTCACCCATAATATATATTGGTTAATTTTATAGTTGTCAATTGCATTCAGGCCTTTATCATCTCTACCTTTCATAAAATGGATAAATATTTGCACACAATGCACTGCTAGTAAAATCCAACAAGTATCCATTTGGCAATCACTTGTTTTAGACCGATGAAATGGAGAAATTTTAGATGCTTACTTGTATCTTGCTGCACTCTGTCCATTACTTCTGATTTGCCAACTCTTGGAGACTTTTCTCTTCTTCACATCTACCCTCCTTAAAGTATAAATATAGTAAAGTTAAATAATACCTAGGATTTCCTGGATCCAAGATGCTGAGTTGCTTAACTGCACATTCTGCAGCTTCAATGGACCCTTCCTGGCTTAATCTACAACCACCAAGAATAGCTCCCCAAATTCTTTTATCAGGTTCCAATGGCATATTCTTTACAAAGTCAAGAGCTTCCTTAATATTTCCATGGCGACACAGCAAATCCACCATACAAGCATAATGTGCAAGTTTTGGCCTAAGTCCATACTGTCGTTGCATGGTATTAAACAACTTGAAACTCTCATTTTCCAATCCACATTGACTACAAGCAGATAAAACAGAAAGAAAAGCTATATCATTTGGCTTGATCCCGCAGTCCAACATTTTTGAAAATGTTCCAAATGCCTCGTGTGCATACCCATTTAATCCGTATCCCTTAATCATTGAACTCCAACAAATTAGATCCTTGATGGAAATTTCAGAAAACAGAGCCTCACCTTGCTTTATCTTTCCATGCTTGCAGTATAAATCAATTAAGGAAGAAGCTAAATAAGCATTGGATGTGTAACCAGCTTTAGTGACATAGCCATGGATGCTTTCCCCAAGGCCTTGGTCACCCATTGCAGAACAAGCTTGTAATAGGCTGACAAATGAAACTTCATCAGGCTTCATATTCCCTGATAACATTTGCTTGAATACACTCAAAGCATTTTGAGTTTGCCCTTCTTGAGCATACACTGAGATCATTGCATTCCATGCAATGTTATCTTTTTCACTGAGCTCATTGAATAATTTCAAAGCTGATCCTAACTCGCCAAACTTACCGTACATTTGCAGAAGTGCAGTTCCAACTGAAACAAAGGCCAAGAATCCAGTTTTTGCTGCATAAACATGACATCCAAGTCCAAATTTGAGCTCTTCTGCTAATGAAGATGCTGCAATTGCATCCCGCAGAACAACCTCATCTGATTCAGAACAAGAAAGCACCATCTTCACGAAAACATCCATCCCTTTTCTAGGACACCCGTTGTCAATGCAACCACGAACCATGACTCTCCATGAGATCAATTCCTTGTTCCAAGACCCATCAAACACCCGAAAAGAACTCTCCAAATCCCCACATTTTGCATACATATCCATAAGTGAGTTTTGAATATTAATAAAGGAATGAAGCATATTTTTCATCACAAACCCATGAATCTCTTTGCCTAAACGCAACTCACCAAGACAAGCACAAGCAGGCAAAACACTAACAACTGTAACAAAGTTGGGTTCCACTCCTGAATACTGCATTCTTCTGAAAACCTCAATAGCTTCCCTAGAGTAATCATTCTTCATACACGACACAATCATCGAAGTCCAAACCACCACGTCCTTGTTGGTAATTTGATCAAATAATTTCCAAACCTCCCCCATATCGAATTTGGAGTAAAACCCAACTAGAGCCGTTGAGACAGGAACTTCTCGCTCGAACCCCATTTTAATCACATAACCATGAACAACCCTTTTGCCGTCTTGTGAACTACATGCACCATATGCACGTATTATGCTCAATAACGTCACGAAATTCGGCTTTTGATCATCAAAAAGCATTGCTTTGAACAACCCAATTGCTTCTTCAGGCTGGCCTTGCCTTAACAACGAGGAAATTTGCGCTGTCCACGATATAACGTTGTTAGTTTTACGAAGGATATCAGTTGGCTCCTCGTATTCTATAGATTCACAACACGAAGCAGTAGTAGAATACGAAGAAGATACCATGTTCCTCACACAAGTGTTTCCTTGGGTAATTTTATCGAACAATATCTGTGCGTTTCTAATTCGAAAACGCATATCAAACCACCAATTCAATGTGGTTTCTTAAGCAAAAATTTGGAGTCGTAAGGAGATTTGCGCACGAGAATAGGAACCTGGGCATGAGAACGAGAGAACGATAGACCGAGAGACGTTACCCTCCGAAATGGTTATGAAGACAGAGGAAACAAACATACGACGACGTTTCTCGTTCTGTTTTCAGAACTACTTTTAATCACGATTAGTTAATAATAATAGGAGGGGCCTAAGTGACATAAGATATGTTTTAAACTGTTTTTTGTTATTTAGAAATTTCGTATCCAAATATTATGGAATTCTCAAAATTTTTAAATGTGTTAGAAATTATGAGTTTTTTATATTAAAATTTGTCATTAGCAATTTATGTCAATTATGTTATTTGATTTGTATTCACTAATTTATGAAATAATTTGTTAAAAATATATAATTGAGATAATGTGGAAAATATAACCCATAAACATTTAAAGGTAATATAACTGGTTCGACATTGTTAACGCACGACATTTCATCAAATGCCATCTGGAGACGACTTTTGTGATTTCATTAATCATAACCAAAAGCAAAATATATGAAATTTATCCTTTGTTTTAATCAAAAGGGGGGTTTCACCAGCAATATTTTTAAGTAATAGTTGTTAAATGCCATTAAAAATGAGTAGCAATTCATGAAAACTAACGAGATGATTTAAAGAGTAATTTGCCAACTGATCAATAATTCTATTGCTTTCTCTACAATTCACTTCTCAATTTATGTGAAGAAATTTGAAAATAGAATTAAGAAGATTCTTATCCCTATTGATAGAACAGTTTCGTACATTGAACATAACTATTGCAATCCTACTGTCAAGTTCAAAATTACTTTAAAGGGTAACATTTGACCGGGCTAGTATGCTATGCGAGCTTGGCTGAAGATCATGTAGCATCATTAACAGATAGAAATCTTAAGGAGATCTTGGATGATGTGGCAACACTAAGAGTTAAAGTTACAGTGGGACTCAACATCTTAAGATAGCGAAAATCTTTGAGGATAAGAATGTTAGATTCCTATTTAAATATAAACTATAATCTTTCAATTGTAATGTAATTCTATTTTTATCTATTATAGTCCTATTTAGATGGGAGTGTCATCTAATTAGCCAACGTGATGTAATTTAATAGAGATAGACGAGATTTTAGCATGATCTTAAAATGTTCAGTTCAATTAGGATTTTGGTTATAACTTGGTTTTGAAATCAAAGTGCCTATATATATTTCATCCAAGCTTTACTGTCCTCATTCCATCTGAGAGAGTTTTCTTATATTCTTTTGAGAAAAAATAATATAAAGGTTGACGTTATATAGTATCTCTCTTGTCTCTTATTGTCTATATTATTTTCTATTTACTTTTGTAGCCTTCTTATTTCGAGTGTATGAGTAAAATACTTCAGAGGTCATTAAAAGGCTGAATCTTTGCTTAAACGGACTCAAACAAGATTGTTATGCAAAAGTAATAGTGATAGAATTCAGTGAAAATTCAAGTTCCAAGTAGACTTTTGTATCAATTACCATATAGTGGTGAACAAATTAAGATGAAAGAAAATTAATGTAAAATTATTTCTTTTTTGTTTGAAGAAAAAATTTAGTAGAAATAAGATATAATTGGATTGAAAAATATAAAGAGAATTAAATAAATACTTTATTATATTTTTTTAATATTTTAAAATTTTTAACATGCTCTTTATTATTTTTTATAATATTATTGTATTTTATAATATCTTAAAAAATAAATTTAACCTGTAATTTTTACTCTCTAAACTTTAATTCTATTTATTTTTTAAATTATTGTTAATTATACATGTGATATGTTAGTATGGTAATCTAAATCCTATTAATGTTGTTATGATATTTTTAAATAAAAATAAAAATAAACTCTGATAAAGAATTTAAATAACATTTAAATTGATAAAATTTTAATAAAATTAAGAATTTTGGAAGCCAAATTATACCATTATATAAATTAGGGACAAAAGTGACGGAGTTATTTCACTAGGGAATTACAGAAACATAATCTCGTCATTCTCTACGATGTCGTAGCCTGCTTCCGAACTCCTTTTACTAGTATGTACTGTGTACTCGACATACGCACACAAATCAGACTTCAGGCTGAAGCTCTCACGGTGAATCCGAGTTACTAATGGCGACGACGTCACTGACGGAACTGGACGACGATACGGTGCGCAGCATGTCCATTGGGGCCGTTTTCTCGGACTTCGTAAGCTTCAAATACACACTTTCGTCACTTAATTATCCCAAAACCATTTGGCTATTATATTTGTTCTTGTTCTTCGAAAGGGTGGGAAGGTAAACTCGGTTGATTTCCACCGAAAAGACGATTTGCTGGTCACCACCAGCGAGGATGATTCGGTTCGCCTCTTCGACATTGCTAGTGCCAAGTGAGTTTCGCGAATTTTTGTTGTTTTGAATCGCCTTGTTTGAGAATTATTGTGAACAGTGATTTTGGGCATGTGGACTTACGTTTATGTTTAAGGTTGCTGAAGACTACGTTTCATAAGAAACATGGGACTGATCGTATTTGCTTTACTCACCACCCAAGTTCGGTTATTTGTTCCTCAAGATATAATTTGGATACCTCTGGAGGTGGGTTTTTGTTGGTGTTAGGGGTAGTGAATTGGCATCTGGGTTTAAAGTTTTCTATTTTATAGAATTATTGATTATGTTAGTTGTAGCTGAAAGTGACAGCAGATAGTTAAGTTTCTTTCTTTTTTCTGTTTACAGAATCGTTGCGGTATCTATCCTTGTATGACAATAGATGCCTTCGCTACTTCAAAGGGCATAAAGAAAGGTACCCTTTTACTGACTTATAGGAACTCCCTTAGCAAGGGGAGAAATTGGTTCGATCAGTTTCAATCCAAAAATCAATTGTATAGCATGAATTAATGTGGTTAATGTGCGCATTATAGTCAAAAGTTTAGTGGTCTAGGTGGTTTTCCTACAATAGTTTTCTACATTCTTGGTGATCTTCAAGGATATAGGAGCACTTTTGGTTGAAAATTCTATGTCATGCTCCCTGATAGTTTGACAGCTTGCAAGTGTATCTGAAACAATTAAGAATTGATGCTTCACTTGTAAGCTATGCAATTCTTTTAGTTGCACTTGCTGCAGGCATAGCTTACCTTCGTTTGCTTCCTCACTCGGTCAAACCATGTGCCTTACTATCTTAAAATGCTTAAATCATACTAATTCATGATGCTCATGACCCAGTTTTATCTTCACAGGGTTGTTTCCCTCTGCATGTCCCCAGTCAATGATAGCTTCATGTCTGGTTCTCTTGATCACTCTGTTAGGATATGGGATCTTCGAGTAAATGCCTGTCAGGTTTGTTTCCAAATTAATTGGAATTTAATGCGTGGTTTCGATCTAGCTTTAAAAGTTGTTAAGATGACGTGCAACATTCATCAATACCAGGGGCTTCTTCCTGTACACGATTATGATTTATGCTTACTGCATTAGTTTACAGGGAATTTTGCGTCTTCGAGGTAGACCTACTGTCGCATATGATCAACAAGGTCTTGTTTTTGCTGTGGCAATGGAAGGGGGTGCTATTAAATTGTTTGATTCACGTTCATATGACAAGGTGCGTACTCTGAGAGCAGTTCTAACGAGAAAGTTATTATCTGAATTGCATTTATCTGAATTATGCGTTGCTAATCAATTGATTTGACTATAATCTTTAATTATAGGGTCCATTTGATACCTTTTTAGTTGGTGGAGATACAGCAGAAGTCTGTGATATAAAATTCAGCAACGACGGCAAATCAATGCTTTTGACAACAACAAGTAATAATATTTATGTTCTTGATGCGTATGTAGGAGAGAAGGTCAGTTTCCTTGGTTGGCAAACAAGAGATTTAGGAGTTTGAATTTATCTCCCTGAAGCCTGGGCAAAGCCCTTTGACTAATTTGAAACCATTTGTTCCCTATGCAGCGATGCGGCTTTAGTATGGAATCATCTCCAAACACAACTATTGAGGCAACATTTACCCCAGATGGCCAGTATGTTGTGTCAGGTATCTAACTTTTCTAACCTGAAACGAACGAATAGTTACATGATAGAACTTCTAATTATTTCCTGTTATTTGTGCCCTCAAACAGCTAAAGTATAGTCTTGGTCCTAGCATTCAGTACTTAATTAATCTAATTATACAAGGAAATTGACATCTTTGGTGAATCCGATTGCTACTATGAAATCAGGTTCCTAATATGAATTTCATTCAGGTTTCCTACCCGGTATCATTTGTACACCAGCAAACTATCGTTTTACTACAAACCTGTCTTTTGAGTTGAATAAGACAGTTTCCTACCGTCACATCTATTCTGACCAGTTAACTGTTTCTAAATGATGTTAAATGGGAGTCTTGAATTGCTTAGCTCTTTAGAACATCCAAGGCATGCATACTAATGATTTTCAAATGTTCAACGTCTTATAGTCGATGGTGAACAAATGCACTGTTGAAACTAACTTTGTACATCTTTCTGCATTTTGGTTATTACGAATACACCTGAATATCAATTTCAACTCAAGTTTATGATGCATTTTTTGCGAGTTATCCATAACTGTGCTAACACCTCTTTGCTATAGGCTCGGGAGACGGTACACTGCATGCCTGGAGCATCAACACGAGGAATGAGGTATTTATGAGCTGATTTACTCCTTTCATAAGATCTGTATTAGCATATGTGACGTGACCTCCTCATTCGTAAAGCTAATTTTCTTCTTTCATAAGGAGATCTGTATTAGCATATGTATGCAACATAACCACGGATTATAGAAATAAAATCTGTCGTTGTACACAACTTTGTCTTCCCTTAGTGATATAGAGAGAAGAACTTGAGAGGAAGTACACCATCTCGTGTACCGGTTCTATCCATGTAGAACAATTGTTTGTATGTTGCTGCCAAGACATTATATCTGCTGATCCTTGAGAATCCTGACCGAAGGCTACAAAGTAGTAAACGGAGCATTGTGCTTTTGCATTTTCTGCTGCTCCTTGAGAATCCTGACCGAAGGCTACAAAGTAGTAAACGGAGCATTGTGCTTTTGCATTTTCTGCTGCTCCTTGGGAATCCTGACCGAAGGCTACAAAGTAGTAAACGGAGCATTGTGCTTTTGCATTTAGATTGAAAGCTTGCTTTATCTAGTTATGAGTTTAGGTTTGGATAATTCAGTCAAGATTAAGTTCTACTCGAGCAAAAAGCATATAGATACAGGCTGCAATCCATCAAATTACCAAGAGCGTTAGGTTGAGGCAGTAGAGGAGTCAGCAGGAGCATCGCCAATAAGCTTGAATTCCTGA
>JAOXYD010000004.1:2301009-2312928 GCA_028565735.1 Pinacopodium congolense | reverse complement strand
TTAGGAACTAACTTCCTTGAGAAAGTTAAACCATATAAGATTACCCAAAATGGGATGATAGAATAACGGAGGGATTAACGGTGAAAGTAATTTAAAATTTTAAAGATTTATTTGATAATTTTGAAATTATAAAAATTTAATTGATAATTTATTAAATGAGATATACCTCGATGAATTTAATCTTAAAAAACAAGTATATATATATATTATTCAATATAAAAATTTAAGCTGACTTACCGTCCAATTTGAACCGGCTTGGACTCGGAGACTTCTAGCCAAATTCTACGGCCACGCGTTATGATGCCTTGTATTTGGACCTTAGCGAGGACACATCACTAACATCACGTGTCCGGTCCGCTCAATGACCCTCCTCGCCACGTGCAGCACGTGCATGGGACCCTTTCGCGTGACTCAATCCACACATACTAAACGCACGCCTGGTTCGTGCCAATCCTAAGAATTCGGACACACACGCGCACAAGCACGCTCGACCCGCCCTCACACGCGCGAAACCCTAAGCCTCGCACGCGAACCACACTCTCTCCCCACGCGCCTCCTTTGGCCTCTCTCTTTCTTGCCGCACCCCGCCTTTTTCTCGCCGGTAAATTCCAAATTTCCCTTCATATTTTCGTGCATATCTGCTCTGGTGTAGTCATCTGGAGACTGTATCGACGTTGGAGAAGCTCCGTCGCCGGAAATTTGTGTTTTTTGTTTGTGATTGAGAGTCGTTAGGGCTTAGATAGAGGAGAAATGAATGTACCTTTTTGACGAGATTTGACGTACTTGAGTTAAGATAGATAGCAGTTTAGTGTTAATCTTTGCAGTGAAAGTTGTGGTTTTGAATTTTTGGCAAGTTCATCTAAAAATGTAATTGTGGGGATTTCGGTACGTAAATGCTTGGTGTTGGGTGTTTTGGTAAAAAGTTTAGTGTCCTTTTCTGGGGAAGAATGTCAGTAAATTTTTCTTCTAGTTGTTGGGCTATTGTTGTTGTTTGGTTCCCGAGAAAGGTAATGGAAGATAAGGAAAGAATACGTGCTGTGTTTCTGTATTTTCACTGAAAAACCGAATTAGAAATGTGGAAAGCAGACATTTTCACTTTAAACATTTGTCTCAATGAAGTGTTATCGTCTTGACTCGCTGACAATTGATTCCTACACAGGAGCTTCAAATATGAGCTAAACTTTATTCGTCTTTCTTTGACCCGTCTGTTTTTTGTTACTATATTAGCGTATATTTCCTTGAGATTAATCTGAAATTTCAATTATTGCTAGAGCGTTTTGGAACTCTGGAACTACAGAAGTTTCAATTGTTGCATTGCTTGGAATGCATTCCTGTTCCGTTTATATGCTTGCTTGAGTAGTAATGATGCCATTTGTGATAGACTATCAAACCGTGAACTGAGTTCGAGTTTTGACAAAGAGATAGTATGGCAACAGATATGCAAAAATTTATAGGAACTAGTGAAGAGGTTGATGATGACGAAATGGACATGGATGTTAAAGAGGAAGATGATGATGATGAGCAAAGTGGAGATAATAACGCAGGATCCCGAGTAATGGTAGGTGCTGATGAACTGATAGTAACCGATGGTAGTGAGAATCAGTTTGAACAGATTCAAGAGCATGTTACTACTCCAGGAGGAAGTGGAGGAGGAGGTCGGAGGTCTAGACCAGTCGAAGAAAAAGAGAGGACTAAATTAAGAGAGCGGCATCGCAGGGCAATCACTGCAAAGATCTTGGCAGGGTTAAGAAGACATGGTAACTATAACCTTAGGGTTAGAGCTGATATTAATGATGTAATTGCTGCTTTGGCCAGGGAAGCTGGCTGGGTTGTTCTTCCTGATGGGACTACCTTTCCTTCTAGATCTCAGGTACTTATCATGCAAGTCCAGAGTCATTCTTCCATCTCGCTTTTATTCTTGCTTTCCATCCAGGTTACAAAAGAAATATGTGTTGTTTATAATGTAAAAGAATTTTGTTGGAGAATGATTTTCATTTGATCTGCGGTTCTGATAAATCTCAGAAAAATCAAATATGTTGTAGGGCTCAAGGCCTGGGGTTGGCACATCAGCTAGGGTAACTTCGTCATCCCAACATCATCAACAGACTCCACCTTCATCTATCAGGGGAGTTTCTCCAGGTTTTCGAACCTCACCTGAGTACAATTCATGCCGCATGAAAGGTGTTTTCATGCCAACTCCAACTTATGATCTTTCCACAAACAGCCATTCTCAAACTCCAGCAGTGATTGGAGATGCAGGAGAACAATTGGAGGTTCATCCTTTGGTTGCGGGCTCTGTTGATATAATCAGCGACAAGCAGGTAAGAGCCCATCCTAGAGTTCAAATATGCTTCATACCTTTCTCTTAGGTGCTGATAGTAGGTCTCATTCCAAAGTTCAATATTTATGACCTCCCATTTGACATTTGTGTCTGGGAAAGACGAACTCCTACTGGTTCTTTGTACGATATTAAGCTAGCCTTTGATTATTTTTATCATGAGCATCATCCATATATGGTAATACTCTGATCCAGTAAGAAGCTCTGGCTCATTATTTATGTCATATTTCATACTCAGACAACCTCAAATAAGTTTTCCTTGACATGGTTATTTGATCTTCTTCGTTTGGTTATGTAGGTTGCTGACATTAATCCAAAGCTACCAGAGTGTGATTTTACAGGCACCTCATACATACCAGTTTATGTCATGCTACCAGTGAGTGAGTTTTTGTCACTTCAAGTTACAAGTCCTTTTACTGATCTCACCTTCATGTATCTCGATAATTGAACTCATGTATGAAGACAAAATGTCTCCTATTTTTATCAGATTTCAACATTTCAATTATTGTTTCATTGTTATGTATTAATGCTTTGCAATTTAAGCCAAACTGTCAATCTGAGGTCTTATAACTAATTTAAAAAACCTGATCACGCTGTATTTAATCTTGGCAGTTGGGAATCATCAATATGAAGGGTGAGTTGGTTGATGCAGATGGGTTATTAAAGCAACTAAGGGTATTGAAGTCTGCTAATGTAGATGGTGTTACGGTTGACTGCTGGTGGGGAATTGTAGAGGCACATACTCCTCAGGAATATAACTGGATTGGTTACAAACGGCTTTTTCAGATGGTTTACGAGCTTAAGCTAAAGTTACAAGTGAGTTTTAGATGGAACCATTCCTCTGCACTGGCATCACGATTTCTCCCTTGTTATAATATAGATGTAAGATCACTTTTTTTCCCTTGGTTTCCTTGGGAGACTCTAACTGAAACCAGTGGATATGGTCTGTGTGCGTGAATGAGTGCCCATATGCACTTTCACCTGGCTTGAATGTCTCTTTGACTTCATTTGCCAAAATAAACATTCTTGTGGCTGGAATTAGAGCTTTAAAGAGAAAAATTAATAGGAGAAAGATAACGAAGGCTTTTGGTCTATGCTTCTACATATTCTCAAATTCTCTCTGAATTTGATGGCACATTGTTTCATGAATGCTTCAGGTTGTAATGTCATTTCATGAATGTGGGGGCAATATTGGTGATGATGTATGTATTCCACTGCCACATTGGGTTGCAGAAATAGGTCGAAGTAATCCAGACATATATTTTACTGATAGGGAAAGCAGACGCAACCCTGAATGCCTCTCATGGGGAATTGACAAAGAACGAGTATTAAGGGGACGGACAGCCCTTGAGGTATTGCTTGCTGTTTTAGCAACAAGGCATCACAGAATTTGGAATCTGTAGTCTGTCAACTTATATGCTTTTTCATTCTGGCCTATCAGTAGTCATTAATAATTTTGCTCTATTAAAAGATAATGCAGTCTTACATAGATAACCTATTCCCTTCAAGATTCATATTGGAAGTTGCTTTATTTTTATGATAGCTGAAACTGTAAAAATGTATAATGAGGAATCTGAAATTGGAGATTACTTGTGTTCCTGACTGCAATATATAGGTGCTTTTGCTTTCTGCGGGCTGCTTTCACAAATATGGGAATTGTTTCCTAATGGGTCCAAGAGGCTGATTTTGTATTTTACCTTCTTAAAATATTAATGCAGGTATATTTTGACTACATGAGAAGCTTCCGGGTAGAGTTTGGTGAGTTCTTTGATGATGGTGTCATTTCCATGATTGAAATAGGGCTTGGCCCATGTGGTGAGCTGAGATACCCATCATATCCTGTAAAACATGGTTGGAGATATCCTGGCATTGGTGAATTTCAGGTAGTTTTCCTTTGATGGAGTTTGGCCTCAGCAGACTTTTACCTTGCAGATATTCAAACTTCTGGTTCTGGAATTTTTATTGTCTAACTAATCTAAGGAAGGGAAGTTTTGAATTTCTAGCAATTTGTTTTGAATAATAGTGGGAGGTGGGCCATTTTGTACACTGTACTTATGCCCCTCTTTCTTGAATGTGATCCTTGAATTTTTCTTTTGCTTTGATCTGCTCAAGTTATTGTCACTTATTGTTATTTGCTTTAAATTATCACTTGCAGTGTTATGATCAGTATCTTCTGAAGAGCCTGAGGAAGAAAGCAGAAGCAAGAGGACACCCCTATTGGGCAAGAGGACCTGATAATGCGGGTTCTTATAATTCCCAGCCACATGAAACTGGTTTCTTCTGTGATGGAGGAGACTATGATGGATACTATGGCAGGTTCTTCCTTAGTTGGTACTCACAGGTTTTAGTTGATCATGGGGACCGGGTACTTTCTATGGCAAAGTTGGCTTTTGAAGGCACCTGTATTGCTGCAAAAGTATGATTTCTTGCCAGATACTGTTCCTTCTTATGGCAGTTAAATGGCTTTAAAATGTACAGGAAATTGCAATTAAGACATATGTCTTCTTTCTGTTAAACTTCTTCAACTCGACTTTCATTTGATTATCTTGTCATCTGCGATTTCGGACAAATGATTTCCAGTGAAGGATTAAGCACCTTTGGAAATTATTCTAGACAAATCCCCTGAAATTTTTTAGAAGTCATACAACTGTTTCTGGGCTTGATTCAGTCTGTTTGCCACATTTTAATTGCTGAGCAGCTATCAGGTATTCACTGGTGGTACAAGACGGCTGGTCATGCTGCTGAATTAACTGCTGGGTTCTATAATCCAAGCAATCGTGACGGCTATGCTGCAATTGCAGGAATGCTTAAGAAGCATGGAGCTGTGTTGAATTTCTCTTTTTCCCATTTGCAGCAAGTGGAGATAGTGGAGGCACTAGCAGATCCAGAGGCATTATTATGGCAAGTAAGAAACTCAGAGCACGTTTGGTATTATTTCTCGTTTCTGTTTTTTGTTTTTGTGTATGTGTTTTGGTTTTTGTGTATTTTTTAAGTTTTTTTGCTGTATTAATATGTTATCTTTTTCGATTTCTGTACTATTTTTATTGATTTCTGTATTTATAAAAACAAGTTGTAGAAGTTAAGCTCTTCTAAAAGCTTGATTGCTTCTCTCATAGGAAATTCTATAGTACCTGAATTCACTGTGTGACGTTCAGAAAGGTGATGCCTCTTTCATTTTTTTTATCCCAAACCTCTCAGCGTTGTTTCATCAAATTTCCAGGTGCTGAATGCTGCATGGGATATCGAACTACCAATTGCTAGTGAAAATGCTCATCCCAGTCATGACAGGCTCACGTATAATAAGATTTTGGATAAGGCTAAGCCCTTGAATGATCCGGATGGAAGGCACTTCTTCTCTTTTACCTACCTTAGGCTTAGTTCACATTTGATGGAAAGACAAAACTTCATGGAATTCGAGCATTTTGTCAAGAGAATGCACGGTAAAACAATTACTTTGTGCAATTGTTGTTTGAAAATATCTTGATTTCCAGCAAATGCCATACATCTATGCCCAATTGTCTAAGCTCTGCATTTTGGCTGCTATGCGTAGCACAGAATCACTTAAATAGTTACCCATATCTTGTTACTATAAAATAATAATAATTTAACGGTTATTTAACATAGCAGCAGTTTTTGCAATTTATGATTGCTGGAATGAATGTTCTCTAGATTTTATCCTTGTGGGAAAAAAATGAGATTGATTTTGATCACTTTTACACCTCATCTCATTCTTTGGAAGCTTTTAACTGACATGTTAAATTTTCATTTGCAGGTGAAAGAGTTCTTGATGTTCAAGTGTAGAGGGTAATAGGAATGCAGTATAGATTACTTATCACCTGCACAAAAGAGCTGGTTTTCTTGTGCTGGAAATCAAGAGATTAAATTAAATTAGTTTAATGTAACAATCTCTGTAAATGAAATCATCAATATAAAAATGCAGTTAGGTTTCCCAGAATCAAGCTCCTCATGCTCATTTGTTAACGTAGTTAAGATTGCTGAAGCGGTCAAATCTCTAATTTGATCAGTGTACAACCAGGAATTCAGTCTCATTTTTTTTGAAATAAAGGAATTCAGAATGATTAGTGAGCAGAAATTTTCATTCAAGCATATTCTTTGATTAACTGGCTGTATCTCTTCTTCTCTAGTGTACTTGTAAAGTCTTTTTCACAAATGACATTTCACATCCAAGGCAGGACAGCATATCTCAAAGGATCAGTGTTCAGAAGCTGCTTCTAATTTGTATAATAAACAAGAATCAGATTAAAGAATGATATTATTTACAGGTTGATTACATGCTTAAATATCTACCTGATAGAATTCTTGAAGACCATTCGGCCTGATTCATCAACATCAAAAAGACGCTCTGCGAATTTATCCCACCGTCCCTTCATTCTCTTAAATGACAGTAATGAACTTTCCTCACTTGAGCTAGCAAAGGATTCCGCCTCCTGTGCATCAAGAAAGGTTCCATATGGAGATGATGAATAAGCTTGGGGGATGTCCAAAGCAATAGCCTTTTGAAGAGCTGCTTCATATTCATCAGTCTGTTCTCGTGCAAGAGATTCTTCTCGCTCCATGCGCTGCATTATTGGAATCCCCGTGATCTGATCTTTCTCCAGCATGAGCTAAACAAGAAACAAGATCTCAATATTGCTGGAAAAAGCAGTGATCTTCAATCTTCCATAAATATTAACTTAATTATTCAATTAAGTCATGCGTGAAAGGGAAGTTTACAAAGATTACATGTAGATGGGAAGATGTTTAAGTACACATTGATTATACATTTATCTACCATTATCAAAATTTAACTCCCACTTTCAGTCAAGGTGAATTGGAACACAAGCACCTCAAACTGAATATGGCCTACTCTCAAACAGGTTTTGAACTTGCTGCAAAGATAAAAATAGGTGACAGGACAAAATCGGCATATGTACTCACTCCAAGTTCTTATCAGAAGTGGGCTTCAACGCAATTTGGATAGAAAATTCCTAGCTTTAGAAACAACAAAGAAAGATGATCTATGGACCTCCCATATATGCAAGACACACAATGAAAACCTACAACCAGTTACTGAAATCCAATCTGGAGCTACACATAAACTCAGAAACAAATCAGCTTTACTTGCTTAGCAAAACGGAAATCAGTAATTTACATCAAGAGCAATTCGAGATTCCCTCTCTATCCAGATTAAAGCATGGTCCGAAGTTGCATTGCATGACAGAACTATATGCTCAAACCTGCCGTCCACGGGCACTGCTGTCCTCACAACTGGGGGAAGTCTTCCAATTCTGCAACCAGGACTGGAGTTAATTTATGATAGATATAGCATTTGGCTCATAAAACTGTTCATCTAACTGATAGAAAATGTTCAATAAGATTGTACAGATATTGCCACTTGGCTTACCTCATTGGCTTTCTCTCAACAATATGATATAATCGGCCAGGTGCATATAGCCGTGTTGGGTCTTTGAGCATCTTATCCTCCAGAGTACATGTGTCCTTTAAGCACGCGAAACATAACAGACATGGCAAACTATTAAAAGAAAAAGGAAAATCTATTTAGAGTGTCGCCATGTATGAATACTACTGATTTCTTAACTAATATGGATGATACCAAGGAAAAAATCTGGAATATCTGTCTCATATTTGTGAAGTTTCTATGAAAAAAAATATCTGAATGTTATCCAAGGGACATGGAGGTAGTAAATAGGAGGTTACTGGGACATAGTACCCCTTACCATACAAGTGACTTGAAAACATCTTCCAATGCAGTCGTTGAGCGTGGTAAGAAATCATCCTGTTTCATTATTCTTGTTAGAACACAGTCGACAGAGATATAATCATGAGAACCTAGTATTCTAGGAATCCCCTGAGCATTTAAGTGCTCAATACATATTCTATCTGGTTGAAGCCTAAACAGCAGCATATCACGTGGAAAACAAGGACAGAAATGATTTGGTGAACTAATACCCAAGTTTGACAATGTTATTCCCCATCTTTTCAGGAGTTATATATAGACTCAAGGACACATAAAAATATCATCAAGAATTTACTGCTACTGTTTCGGACATAGAAAAATTAATATACCCATATGACACAAAAAAATATTGCTGTAAAAACAGCCAATAAGGCCAGTTATCACTATTATCATCATTTTCTGGAGTCTGTCCAAAATATTGGTGCATAAATTCATTCGAGTTGCACTTTAATAGATGCCAGTTTGAGGAAATCTATTGGCAGGGCACTTGCGAATCAAAAAGCAAGGTTGGAAATAACGAATTTCCTACAGATTAGGATGATATGATCCGACCTGGAGTACAACGGAATTGATAACGTCAGCATATCTCACAGCCAAGTTCAGTGACATGCACCTAGCAGGAGCCATTGCAAAGCATCTAATTCTCTTCCTCTGAATGTTCCCCAGCCTGTTCAGATTCTGAATTGCATATATCGCCATCAATGATACCATCCCTGCCCCTAAAGAATGCCCTGCAAATGTCAATCTATAGTCTGGGTTCTTTGCAACCAAATCGCTCAAAACATCGCACTCTGTGTCAAAAACCCACTTTGCCGCCTTCAACAACCCATTGTGTACATAACCACCGCAAAACTTGGTCTGCCCCAGTTTGTTGTCAAGCAAAACTGCAAAATCGCTTTCCTTTGCCAAATTAAGCCCCCTAACAGCCAACACTATGTCAGCATTGCTGTGATCTAGGTAGATTAAATAAGGAGTTGATCGTCCCTCTGTTTCTGCATGGTTTTTCCTTAAAATTATCCAATCTGGGTTAATATCATAACCTCCTGGGGGTGCCCAGAGGGGGTTTTGAAGATCATCTTCGTAGAGGGCTAAGATTAAGCAACACAGGCGAGGAACAGGTTCAAACTCTTCAGCAGTTGCCAGGCCCCAGTTTTCACTCTCATGCCCTGCACTGTACAGCAACCTTTTCCATACCCATCGAGCACAGGCCAGACAGTACACACATTCAAGGATTGGAAGGCCACAGATGGATGACATAGAGGTCTACGATCCAAGCATGATAACCAACATGTCAACACAACATTCTTCAAATGATAAAACGCAGACAGTGAGAGATCAAAAGAAAGATAGAAGCATAAGCCTGTAAACGCAGGAGGACGGCAATGATCAAGACAGAATTAAAGTTGGTAGCAACGTTATGTATCTATGTTCTGTGAATTATGTGATTCGGTTCTAGGATTTACCAGAACTTCACGAGAATGAATGAAGTTTTCTTGTAAGCTATAAGAACAATAAACCAATCAGATAATGAACAGGTTTGCTGCTGTATGGCAGTTTGATGCTTGTTGACTCTAGCTTCAAACTGTCCTAACGAACTAACAGAGACGAACTTTCAGAATTAAAAAACGAGGATGTAATCAAATACACCAGACACAAAACTTCAAAATCCAATACTGAATCAAACCCAGGAAGCAGATATCCACAAAGATCACAACTTTAACTATTGGGTTGCTTCACAAAGAAAAATTACGACTCGAACATAAAACAAACCCATTAAAGAACTCAAAAAGGTGATCACCAGAAAACACCAAATATCAATAGACACAGCAAGAAGACAAAAGTTATTATGTTGGCAATTTCTGGGTAATCTGTGGATGCCCAAAACAAGAAAAGAAGCAAAAGCAAAGTTCTCTAAAGCAACTAATGAGAAAATGGATAATTAGTATCAAAATCGAAAGTTAATGGAAGAACAGTTGTATAGTTTGATAGGGCACCTACTTTTTAGTCAAACCCATTTCGAGAAATTTTCGTTGGCTTCCAGAGAATCTACTTCCAAATGCCAATCAATAATTGCCTAGATTCTCCTCAAGCTTTGTCCAATAGCTCCTGAAGTTTCCTACTTCCAACGTCGTGTACTACGACGTCGTGTAATAGCTGTCTGAACGTAAATTACGAATTTATCCTTTCTCTACCGACAGGAGAAACCCGACCCGAGAACTTTTCTGCTATAAATATGAGATGGAACCAAAAGGGTTTGGGGACTGCTGCCAGTGAACTTCAAAGGTGAGCGCTACGGTGGAAACCCTAATTAAAAAGCTATTTGCTTTATCGTACTTTTTTGGTTTTTACTCAGCTTACAATTCTTCAGCTGATTAACCTCTGCTCTCTGATTTATACTTTGATGATTTCATTTGAATTTCGTTGTTCTTTATATTTTGTTGGCAGATTTAGATAATTACGGTGAGTTATGTTGCGCTTGTTGGAGATAGATTATAGGGAAAGGAATCCATAGAATGAAACATTCAGTCTAATAACTAAATCCTGATATTCATATTTATCATTTGCTTGAGTTTCTGGATCTCATTTTCTGGGATTTTTGTGTTTTCAGGTGATGGCTCCCAAACAGCCCAATACAGGCCTTTTTGTTGGTCTAAACAAAGGGCATATAGTGACAAAGAAGGAATTGGCTCCACGCCCTTCTGATAGAAAGGGGGTAAGCTGTTTACTTATTTGTTTATTTATAGTGTATGTACTGCCTTTCTAGTTGTCTGATTGGTCTCTATTGTGGCTCCATTTTCAATCCTGAGTAGTAGAACTTATTGCATTTGTTCTTGTTTCTGCATTACTTGGATTTCTATCTTGGTGGTTGTTTTCTTATTCATTTTGTTCCAAACTCTTTTTGTTAGAAAACAAGCAAGAGGGTCAGTTTTGTGAGGAGTCTTATAAGGGAGGTTGCTGGGTTTGCTCCTTATGAGAAGAGGATCACTGAGCTTCTGAAGGTTGGGAAAGATAAACGAGCTCTGAAGGTTGCGAAGAGAAAGTTGGGAACACACAAGAGAGCAAAAAGGAAGCGCGAGGAAATGTCTAGCGTTCTTCGCAAGATGAGGTAGTTTGTCTGCCATGCATCTGTTGTAGTTCTTGAAATTGCTCTGTCTGTTGTACTAAACAAAATTCAACTGAATAGACGGGCTGCTGAATTGATTAATGGTTTGTATTTTGACATCAGTTTACTTCAACTGAGATTCTAACATGCCATTGGATCTCTTCTTTCTTCCAATTTGCAGGGCTGGAGGGGCTGGAGAGAAGAAGAAATGAGTTGTAGAATCTGATATCTTCTTACCGTAATGCGGCCCATGTTATTTCGAAATTTTGTTGAAGCTTTCTAACATAGTTTGATATCAGAGTACCTTTGAATTTTGTACCATTTTTCCTTTTCTGCTTTTATCCTGAGTTACATCATTGAGTTGTAGTTGTGTTATCCTGAACCCTATCAAATTCAGAGGATTATGTTCAAGGTTTTAAATTTTGTATTGGCACTCGGCACCAAATTCTTCAATTCCGTACTGAATTCAAATCTTGATTGGTATCAGAAAAAAATAAAAAAAATTTTAATTTTTTTTAAAGAGGAAATTTTTGTATTTTGACTTTTTTAGGTTTAAAGTTAATATTTATAAAATTGAATCAAATTAGTCGGTTCGATCCCGTTAACTTGAAATCGGTCTGTTTAATGATTCAGTTTTGTACAGAAATTTCATAATAAAAGAATCGATCGATTTTGGTTTAACCAGCTGGTTTAACAAGTTCCTATTAATCGGTTCGGCCT
>JAOXYD010000004.1:2271679-2288803 GCA_028565735.1 Pinacopodium congolense | reverse complement strand
GGTTATCGAAAACGAAAATAATAATTACAAAGGGTTACTAAACATTTTCCTTTTAAAAATGCGTGATTGGAAACATTTAGTCCCGGGATGTTATATGTCCTATGAAAAGTTGCCAAGTTTACCAAGCTGGTCGTGTTACACTTCGGGGTTGTCTAGAATTGTTTTTTTTTTCTTTTTAATTTCTATTTTTAAAATATAAAAATAAAACATAAAAAATAAAAGACAAAAACTGAAAAAATTATAAAATTTAAAAAATATACAAAAATTAATAAAAATAAAAACAAAAACAAACAATAAACAATGAATTAAACAGGCTTTTTTTTTCGATTTTTAAATTTAACCTCACAATTTGATATAAAATATTAATTCATTCGTGATAAAAATTTATTTTGATTTTTTTATTTCTTAATATATTATTTTTTAAAATTTGACTTAAAAATTGTGTTGTTTGGATTTTTAAATAAAAATTTGTAAATTCAAAAAAAATTAAAAAATGTTCAAATAAGCATAATTCTTCATTAGGAAGAATTAGAGATTGAAGAAAATTCTACTACTATCATCCTATAATCTCTATGATTGTTTAAAATTTTTTAAAATTATAAAATAATTCTTAAATTTTATAAAATCTACAAAATAATCTATTAATATATTACTTTGTATAATTTTTTATTTTATTTCAATCTTATTTCAAAAAAATCAATACTAATATAAATTTAATATAATAATAAATTTATTAATGACCTAATCAATAAATTTGTTGTAATTAAAATGATTTTTAAAATTTTCTTTTTTTATCTTTCATTAGCAAAGCATTTAAGGTCATTTAATATCATATTAAAAAATATAAATATAAATATGAATTAATGAAAAATTTATTAATTAGAGATTAAAATAAAAATAAAATTGATTCTCTAAGTAAAATAATCATAAATTAATTTATACATCAAAATTAAATAAAATATTTATTATTTAAAAACAAAAAAAACATTACTACTTACTATAAAAAAAACATAAATCAAACCATAAATATTTAAAAAATTTAAAATAAAAAAAGAAAAAATTTGAACTAAAGAAAGTAAGAGTATATTTCCATAATCATCCTTTTAGTTTTGCTCTATCATCTCTCTTTCTTAAGTTCTCTCTCTTTATGCTCTCTCTCTCTCTCTCTCTACGGTCTCTAGTTTTTCTTTTTCCTCTTAGCTTATATTTCTTTACTTCAAAATGAATTAGATTTGGAGAGAAAGAAGTGTTTTCTAGATAAATTTGGCTAGATTTGCAAAGACGTGTTAGAGCTATAGTGGGAGGGGAGGGATATGCAGATCTATGGGTGGGACGCAGCCAGTAGATTTTCGTGGAAGATTTTTCAGCTATTGTGTCTCATTGAAAATTTTTATTATTTGCAAATTTATCTTGGTATTTAGAGTGTCTTGAATACCAATCAGTATCATTCGATAAGGCCGATACCGATTGATATTTAATGTCAGTACAATACTAAGTTTGATAGTACAATTTTTTAATCGATATGGTACATACCGTTTGGTATTGGCTGATACGGTATGATATTTGAAACTTTGGTTTCTACCGTCTATTAATCACCAACAAGAGAAGGGTGAATAATAAAAAATAAAACAAACTATTCAACTGTCATCAGGTTCCAGGTGGATGGGTTGGCACATGTAGTCTGGTGTATACAGTGTAGGCTTCAGACTACATGCACCAACAATCTTAAATCTATGTTTATTTTATTTAAATAAAATAATAAATAAATAAAGATTTAGAGATCTACCAATAAAATTTTAAAATAAATTTATAATTACAATGAAATTTGAATTTTTCAATTAAAATAAATTAATTTAGTTAGTTAAATAAAATTAAAAATAAGTTTCTAATCATAATTAAAATTTTGAGATGATTTTTCTAATCAAAGTAAATTAGTTTGTTTAGATGAATAAAAATATATAAATAAGTTTTTTAAATTAAAGTAAACTAATTTTTAATTGAATAAAAATTTGAAAATAAGTTTGTAATTAGAAAAAAAATACAAATAAGTTTTATAATCAAAATAAACTAATTTTCTTTGAATAAAAATTAGAAATAAGTTTTCTAATTAAATTAAAGTAATTTTTAATTGAATAAAAATTAGAAATTAGTTTTTAGTTAGAATAAAAATTAGGAACAAATTCCTAAATTTTGAGCTATATTTTATTATGGTAATTGATATTTAATTATTATTTGAATAATGATTGAACACATATATAATCTTTCAAGCTCACAAGCAATTCAATTTCAATTATGCATTCGATATATGTATCACATGACAATAGCGTGCATCTTTAATATTTTTCTATTATTGTAAAAACCTAGTGCTTCTAACATAATTCCTACTTAAATTAAAGTCACTCATTATCAAGTTTGACACTCACGAGAAAGCACCTTGATCATACAATGCAAAAGTATTTGAGACATTTGAAATACATGTCAAACATGATAATTGAGTTATAAGATGTTGGTAATGTATCTTTTTAACGAGCAATAAGTGTAAATTGTAATTCGTTCTTTACTTCATAATTAGGAGCATATAAAGATGTATTTGACCCATATTGAAAGCATTAAGATGATGATGGAGGCTACGAGACATCTTGTACTAGAGAAAGAATGTCTTGAAGCTTTCAAGATAACTTCTAAGATATATGCTATTGGTTGTAGTTTACATGAAGCTATAAACAAGAAGTGCAAGTCTCTCGACAGACTTAAATGGAAAAGGAATAAAAGGCCTCACTACAATATTTAAGATGTAAAAAAGTCAAATAGAACTATCATAGAAAAGGAAAGCGTCCTTTTAAAAAGATGAATATGAAAAGAGTTAAGTGTTATAATTAGGCCAATAAGGATTACTTTGTTCATGATTGTATCAAGTTTAAAATCGTAAAAATTTTATAGCATAGACATTTGTTTTGTGAATTTCTCTTATTCTATCTTTCTAACTGAATCATATTCTTTGTGAATTGTAAACACAGGAGCAACCAATCATATAATAAGGGATATGAATGCTTTTGTAAAATTTTGTAAAATCCTACATTGAACATGATAGGTTTATGTAGGGTTACTTTGCTTATGCTTGCAACTAGAATAAAATGATAAAAATTGATGATGGTTATATTATTTAAGACATTGTTGAAGCAATTAATAATAAGGTTAAATTCATCTAAGTCCCATATGGTTTGATGAATTATCAATTAGGTCCTTAGAGTTTCAAAACTATCAAATAGGTCCCTAAAATTTCAAATTAATTTCACCGTTCATCCCTCCGTTATTCTGTCTAACGATAGTATCATGTGTCATGCCCACGTGGTGCCACGTGGCACGACGCGGGTATGACACGTGGCACTAGACTAATAGTGAAAATAATTTGAAACTTTAGGGACTTATTTGATAGTTTATCAAACTATAAGGATCTAAATAATATTAATCCTAATTAATGAATTATTTTAATAATTAAAATAAAAATGTTAATAATTAAAAATATATATGTTGTAAATATTGTATTTTTTAATAAATTAATAAATTAATATTTTTAAATCATACAATTCATACAAATATTTATTTTATAAATTCAATATTTATAATATTAGATATATGTAAGAGTAACACAAACATAATTATCGTGTAAATAATATATTAATAATTACTTTAAATTGATAAATTTGTTAAGGTGAAAATAGTTTGATTTAAGTATAATTTTATATAATCTAAACGACTTTTTTATACTCAATTATAAATGAATCTGCATAAAATCATTTAAAACTTATTGAAATTTAAATAATTTCAATATTAAATTTAAATATATTTAAACTCAATTTAGTATTAAAAATCTTTTTTCTTATGTCAAATATTCACATATATTAAAAATCCTTTTTTGTGTCAAATATTCAGAAGATAAATAGAATAATACTTAAATTAGGTTTAAATATATTTAAATTTAAGATTCAAATCATATTTAAATTTTAATAAGTTTTAGATTATTTTATTTAGATTTAATCAAAATTGAATATAAAAAGAGTTTTTTTAAATTATATAAAATTATACTTAAATCAAAATATTTTCATTCTCATAAATTTATCAATTTAAAGTAATTATTATTATTTTTTTCACGATAAATATATTTGTATTACTCTTACACACATATATTATTATAGATATTGAATTTATAAAAATAAAATATTTTTATGATCTGTAAGATTTTTTAAAATTTTAAAATTATTATTTTATTAGAAAACACAATATTTATGGCATATAATTTTTTAATTATTAATAAATTTATTTTAATTATTAAAATAATTCATTAATTAAGTTTAATATCATTTAAATCCTTATAATTTGGTAAATTATTAATTAAATCCCTATAGTTTGATAAATTATCAAATAAGTTTTTAAAGTTTCAAATTATTTTTACTATTAGACCAATGTCATGTAAAATGTTCACATAGTGCCACATGTCACTGTCGTTAAACAGAATAACAGAGGAATTAACGATGAAAGTAATTTGAAATTTTAAGGACTTATTTGATAATTTTGAAACTATAAAAACTTAATTAATAATTTACCAAATTACCGAGATTTGAATAAATTTAACCCTAAAAAAACTTTGAAAGTGGCAGCCTAACTTGTCATTTTCTTATCTCGTATGCACTATAAAATCCTAGTTTTGGAAGAGAATCCATGTGACCGTACGTCTACTACTCTTAATGATTCATAATAAGAAAATTGCTGAACATTAGCAGCGCTGAAATCTTAACTATAGAGACGCTAAATTGATGAATTTATTTGTCTTTTTGGTTTTTCATACTCAGTGCAAGCGATACTACTAAATAAATCGTCATGCTGCTCCAAGAGGTGCTGAGAATCAAGCCTGATTAAAGCCGATGTGAAGAAAGTGGCCAAGAACATGATTGATCCCAACCCACTTGTGGCTCTCAGAAGAGTAGCTAGACTTATAGACGCAGGAGGGGGATTAACCAGAATGCTCTGCATAATATTATCCTTTTCCACCAAAGTTCAAAATTTAATGGGGACAGTAATTTAACTATTAAAATGCATATATATATATATATTACAGTGCAAGTGTTGCCATTGTGGGATGGAAGTGGAGAAGGTGCCGATTCTATGGAGTTTTTTAACCATTGTCAGGAGAAGATTACAAGAAATGCAGTAATGCGGAATCCAAGGCCTGGCATCAGAGCATTCTTTAGGAGAGAGGGCTATCTTTAGGGCATGTTTAGTTGAATTTCCAAAGGAGCCCAAAGGTTTCTTTTAGGGTTTAGAGCCATATTTTGAACTGCATCAACTACAATTATCTTAAGCAGAATGTCTAGCAATTGCTCTAAGATGAATCATGCTTCACACACTAAAAACAAAGCAGCAGCACTAATGAAGCATGTATAACAGCAAACAAATTGTCAATACAGTTACTATTGTATTTGTATGTACACAAAGTTCATTGTTACTACACCATTGCCATATTCACAAAAATAACTGATCTTTCCCCTCAAATTCAAAGCAGCACCACTTACAATGAATAAGGGTTTCTTGTATTTATTGAGCAAAGATCAGAAATTTTCTTCAGAATAATGTACATGGATTTCATTGCCATTAAGGTCCTCTTTTTGACCCAAAGATGAAGTCTTTCACAGAATTTTGTGCAGACAGAATCGCCTTCTTAATCTGCCCAGAGATAGCGATACTCATCAGAAGATTATGGAGCATTTTCTAGTGCAGAATCAGAATTTTAAAATTGTTATGAGAAAGAAAATTTGAAGAACGAATGAATATAGTAGGAGAAAAATCACCACTACACCGTTAAAAAGAACACTCAAAGGTAAGTAAATTAAGATATACAAAAGGTTCACAATTAAAATCGCAGTCGATTTCCCTCAAATTGACCATATTTGTTTTCATCTTGTAGAAAATCATAAAAATGGAACCTTATTCATAATCAATGGAAAGAGCGTTGGGATTAAAAGAGACAAGAAAGAAGAAGCAAGTTATGTTACCGGATCGAAAGCATTGGGTTCGGGACCATAGTCAGCAGTCAAGAGGAAATAAGAAGCAACAGCGGTGGCCACCATTGTAGTTCTTCTCACTATCTTGTCTGTTCTTGGATCCATTTCCTTCTTCTCTATGTTCCAAACAATTTTCCCCTCTCCCTGTCGCGACACATATACTAATGATTTCTAGGGTTTCAGATTCAGAAGGATCGGTAAGCATCGAGAAGACATGATTCAGTTTTCTTCTTCTCTCTTTTTTAATAAACCTTTTGGGCACAGATGCAGAAGCCCGTTATTGGATTTTTGTGTATGGGTTGTTGGGTTAGACGGTAAACGTAGATATATAACATGAATAGTGAACAAAGTATAAAATTTACAGATAATTTTCGTTTTTGATATTAAGAGACGATTTAAATAATGATTTTTAATTTCTATTTCTATAAGAAATATAAAATTGTGTTTTGATTGAATTTATAATAAAATAAAAAATGAAAACTTAATTAATTAAAATATATTATTAAAGAAATAATTTAATAATGACAATATATACAAAAATAAAATTTGATTTTTATTTTATAGTGAAACTCTTATATTCTTTAAAAATACATATTAATTAATAAATTATATTCATTATTTAATATTAAAAATCTATTTATAAAATATGTCTATTAAATAAAAAGAAAATAGATGTTTTATTTATAATTTTTTCCATTTTAAAAATTTTATATAATTATATTTATAAAAAGAAGAAATTCAACTATTTCTTAAACAAAAAAATTAAAAACAAAAGCTTAACTAAACAAATCCTAACTTTATTTTTGAATAAAAATATCAAATTTTAAAATCATAAATTTAACGCATCTAATTAGAAATAGTTATATTGTATTGTGTAATGTTTAAAAGTTATAATATTTTTTAGTTAAAGACTAAAAATTTATAATAAAATAAAATCATTTGTGAAATTTATCCTTTTTCCAATTCATTGGGTCTTTCTTCTTGGGTAATGATACTGATAAAGCAAGTTTCTTTAGACTCGTACACGAGAATTGACTAAGGGAAAGTAAAAAGAATCATATGAATAAAGAATTAAACAAGCATTTGCAAATTCAACTTCCAAGAACCCCAGACACTGACAAAATATATTTCACATTCAAAGTGATGATAGAGTGGAAGGACGAAATAAATCATAAGAAGATTGACTCCATAACATTATTACAGAGCTGCACACTCAAAAGGAAAATGGAACAAATGAGGAAGAAACTTAAATCATTATAGTAATAATAAAGCATATTATGCTGTTGCTAAAACAGAACCCAACAGTTTTTTCTCAATAAAATCAAAACAGAGGTCTTCAAGGAACTTGATCAAAGGTTTCTTGGCTTTGAATCCACTGGACTCCACCTGGGTTCACTTCATAAGAATAAAGTTAATAAAACATGGTTTACAGATCTCTAAGTTGACAGTTCTTTTACTCTTTCAGAAGGGTTCCTTAATGCCGCCGTCCATCCCAAATACAAAATATACAGAAATTATTCCTTTTCAATCATCACTGCAAGTAACACAAGAAATATCATCATCGGTCTTCCATCTTATAACTACCTACATACTCCTGACCCTGCTTGTTCATACCAAAAGATACCTATACCAAAGGAAGATCCAGACCAATTTGGAACCTAAGAAGACACTCATGTAAACTGACGCATATCAACCTATATGCAGAAGTCTTCTCTGACGAAATTTTAATCGAGTATCATGGCCCTTCAAATCCTACCACTGTTATACATATCATAGCACATAGCAATATGGCAACATTAAACATATCAACTGCGATTTTATAAGTATATTTAAAAAGACAAACTCTTTGCAAGGACCCCAAAATATCAAAGAGCAACCAATATGACTCACTACTTAATGGAACCATTGGCTTAATAACTTTTAAACTCCTCAGTAGCCCCCAAATTGCGGTGCATGAATATGGCTTCCCTGAACTCTAGTAACCAAGCATAACTCAATAATCCATAAAATTGCAAAGAGATTCCAAGAGTAGAAGTTGAAAACGTAATTAGGCACCAGAGCCAAGTCAATAATCCATAAAATTGCAATGAACCACATCATAACTCAATAATCCATAAAATTGCAAAGAAAATTTAGGGGTAGAACTTGAAAAATCTAAAGAGTAGGACTTCAAGCCCTATTTATGCACCATATCATATCAATTGACAAACTCTAAAAAATCAGACGATTAAAAAGAAAGATTCTTTTGAAATCTAATACAAGAGCAACAACTATCAACAACACCAAATACGCAATAAGATCAATCAAAACAGACAGAGATAACCACTTCACTATCATCATCATCAACATTATCAGTATAATAATATACATTCCATTGATTCCATTGTCATGGCAATAAAACCACATGGAAACACCATCCTCATTAGAATTAATAATACCAGCACAGTACTAGTATCTCTTGAGTCCCAAAACACACACGACATAACATAGACGAGAAGAAAGAAGAAGATTTATTTCTTGAAACTTCCTCTAACGCCAGGGCGAGACTTGGAGGTATCGCCGACATGAGAAGCATGGAGATTGACGAGCTTGGACTCCTCAAAGGGAATCTTGGGATGCTTGGCGTCGTGATGGATCTGCATCGACTTCAAGTCCGGCGCCGTCGTTTTGCAGTGCGGACACTCGTACTTGGCGTGCCCGCCCTTGTCCTGCCCCGTCCGGTCAGCATGCCCGGCTTTCCCTCCTCCTCTATTCGTCGTCGCAGCGTCTACCTTCGATGCGATCTCCTTCGCCGTGTGCTTCTTCGGCTTCGCCTTCCCCGTCATCTTCTTCTTCCCCTATTCGGCTTAGGTTAGGGCTTCTTCTCGTGGATTGGGGGACTCTATTTATATAACTCATTAACGCTTCTTTTATCTGCTGGCTACGTGGCCTGTTTCCATTGGATGCCAGTCTTTTACGGACATAAAATTTGAAATAATTACGTGTTAATTACAATAGATTCTGCCCTTTTTTCAGTTTCAATTTAATTTAACAACCTATAAATTATTTTATTATATGCATTCATAGTTAAATATTAATATTACTACCATACTTTTCAATAAAAATAAAACTAAAAAATTTAATTTTGAGATTTCTTATTGTTTAATTTTTATTTGAGGTTTTATATTTTTAAAATATCATTCACATTTTATAATATTTTTAATTATATAATAATTTTATATTTTATCAATTTTTACTATTATGTTTAATAACATAAAATAAATAATAAATTTTAAAATGTAAAAATTAATGTAAAAATCAAATTATACGATATTAAAATATAAAATATAAAATTACAGAATATACATTATATTCAATATAATAATTGTCTAATTGGGAAATGATTAAAAAGAGGACCAAAATGGAAATAGGAAAAGTTTGTGGGCGGAAGTTAGTGATAACGTAAAAATAAAAGGACGAGGCGACCAAAAATAGATCAACATAACTTAACTTCTAGGGTTAGGGTTTAAAGTAATTGAAAGGCGCGATTCCGGAAAGAGCAATGTCGAAGAAGAATAATTTAGCTCGTAGGAAGAAGCAGTATGAATTTGATCTTAAGAGTAATCAAACTTTTCGATATTTCTTTCTCCTTATTCGGTTTCTGTTTTTTATTTTTATATTAAAGAGCAATTTTCTTTTTCTTTGAGTAATTTCAGGGGAAAAGGAACAGAAGGAAAAGCAGCAGAGGAATCTTCAAGCGAAGAAGAATAAGATGAAAGTAGGTTTCTTTATCCGAAAATTTTGCTGTTCTGTTTTCTGTGCCTTTTTTCCCCCTATTTTTGTGCTTAATTGCAGTAATTGAACTGAAGGTATCAGTCTGTTTAGATCGTGAAATTTGGTGTTTAATTTTCTGGGTGTAATTGTCTTTAGGTTGATGGTAGTGACAAGAAAAAGAAGAAGGGAAGAAGTGGGTTTCAAGTCGGGAAAAGAAAGTTGAAGACCAAGTTGACCCCTGTGGCCAAAGCTAAGGCTGCTCAAGCTATGGAGCTTGACAATTGAGGTTCAAGTTTCACACCATTTTTTGTAATGTCTGCATCACAGTGAGTTAATAGAGGTTGATTGATCATGAATTTCCACCTTTGTGTTTATGTAACTTTGACAGGGGACCTAACTTCCAAAAAACACTTTGACAGGGGACCTTGTTGTTTTACCTTTAGCTTTGCAACATAGGATTTTTGTTTCGTGTTTTCCCCCTTTGGGAAGATGTTGGAGAATTACGGATGACAATGAAATGCTTTCATGTTTTTTGACTATGGTGCCCGTGGTTTGTGAAACGAAGCAGCTTGTTGTCCGAGTACTATTCACTGAAAATGTTTACTTATGCCAACTCTATACTTCTCCTTTGAGTAGATAGTAGCAATAGGTGTATTTTGTGGCAGTTTTCAACCATACTTCTTATAGGAAATGTAGTTGGAAGCTGCATGAAAGCAGAAGGCATACTAGAAGCCTGTAGGAGTTTTTATTCATAAATTCCCTTGTTGTCATCAATATAATGGAGAAAGCTGAGAAGGGTTGTGGGTTTATATTCTTGCTGCAAATGCTGAACTATCCCATATGGATGCAATTGGCATTTCCAACCTGTTGCGTTCTATGCTCTTTGAGAATTTCATACACCTTTTGCTTCTTGAAGACATGAGGGTACTCAGTCCATCGTATCTAAGCAGTGTCCAAAGCACATGCAAGGTGTCACTTGAGGATAAACTAAGCGGTTGTTTAGTATTGCTGTGGGTTGTGGTTTTTAATTGTAATTTTTATATATTTGTATTGATTTTTATGTTTTGTTCTCAATTTTTGTGTTGTATTAGTGTGTTATCTTTTTCGATTTCTGTGTTTAACAAAACAAAAAATCTAAATCTAAAACACTAACCATACTAAACAAACCCTAAAGTTTAACAACTTGTTGTATATGTTGTTCATATATATCCGTAAGTTGGGCAGATTTTGAAGCAAAATGGAGAGAAGTGGATTTGTTTCTTCGCTTTTCTTTAATTTCATTTGTGTATTCCTCAACACAACTCTAATAAAAGTGACTTGAAGTCTACTCTCATATTAAATCACAAATAACTCAAGTCCTGTTTAGTTAAGTTTTAGTTTTTTTATTTAATTTTTTATTTTTTTAAATGTAAAAATTGAAAAAAATATAATAATATAATATAAAAATTAAAAAAATATAATAATTAATATAAAAATACAACAATTACAATAAAAAATTATAATTCACAATTCAATTAATTATCTTTTCAAACTTTATAACTCAAATATAAGTTTCTTGTTAGCTTATATTGTTCTCTTGGTTCTTGGCAGGCCCATCAAATTGGCGTTAGATCAAGCCCAATCCTGTAAGAAAATCACTCCTCAAGCTAGACAAGAAAAATTATTTCCTGTTTGTCATTCTCAGCTACAGTGCATAACAACGTTAAACTGCAGCAGTTTTTGTCTGCGGTTCGTTTGAAATTGACAGAAGTTATTGAATGGGGACCATTTTATTTCCGAGCCCACACTAGCCTTCATAGTGCTAATGCTAGTGTATTTATTGTACAATAGCGAGGAATTATTCAGCAATTGGATTTTACTTTTGTAACCCGTGGTTACTTTGGTTATTCTCAGTTGGTTCCCAATTTCCTTTTTAGTGATGGAATTAGGATTGCTACTTTTTAATCTTTTTAGTGTGCATTACCTTCTTTAGAAGCAAGGGTGAGACATTTTGTAAGTCAACAACTTTAAGTTGTAGATTTGATATAATTAGAATGGATAACAAACCAACTTTAGAAAACTTAAATTCGTAAGTTTTAATATTAAAATTTTAATAAGTCAACATCTTAAGTTTAAGCTGTAGATTTGATATAATTAGAGTGGATAATTAACTAAATTTAGTAAACTGAAATTCTCAACTTTTAATATTAAAAATTTAAGCTAAAGACGATCTTTGAACAAAAAATTCAAAAAAATATTAACATTTGACAATATTTAAAAAAACGTTTATATTTTAAAAATATTTTAAAATATATAGAAATTTAATTTTTTTAGTTTAATTTATAATTGCTAATATGATAATGTATATTACATTAATAACTTACGTGGATTTTTAAATTTAAGACTTATTTGGTTAAGTTTTTATCTTTTTTATTTTTGTTTTAATTTTTTAAGTACAAAAATTAATGACAAAATGTATTTACTTTTTTTGTGTTTATAAATATAATTTACAATACAAAAATAGAAATAAAAGAAATCATAAATAAGAAAATCTAATTTCTTTATGTTTAAGGTCTTTTCTTTCAGTTTTCCGTTTTCATTTTATAATTTTGTTTTTATGTATTTTCATTGATTTTTGTATATATTTTTACATTTTTTGCATTTTTTAATTTTAGTGTTTAGAAAAATAAAAACAAAAAACCCAAAAAATTAGAGCCTTAATAAATAGATTTTATAAAAATTATTTACATTGAGTAATAAATATAATCTATTAACTAATATATATTTTTAAAGTATATGAACATATTTTAGTGTAAAATTTTGAATTTATTTTATATTTAATTTTTGTTATTTAATTTTTTGATAAATTTTAATTAAATAAGTTTTTATTTTTATTTTCAATTTTTTATTATAAAATTGAACTAAATGAATATCTATTTTCTTTAAAAAATAGAAACTAAAAACTACAACAATAAATAGAAATAATACTAAATGGTCCTTTAATTTGGATATTTAATTTCGAAATTTAAACTTTTAATGTTTTTAAATATTTAACAAACATTAACAATTTTAAAACATATTATAAATATTATAATTTTTTTAAAAACACTTTACAAACATTAAAATTATTTTGAATATTATCAAATTTAAAAAAATTTTAAAATTTGTATAAGCGTTAAAGGTTAAGATATACCATTACTCAAAATTTTATTTGGTAAATTCTTCAAGCAACTAAGAGCAATTGGGTCTCGTCTCAAATGTTGATTTTTGTGTTTTGACTTTTGAGACGAAGAAATATACGAAGTTATAGAAACACTCGGCTTGTATTCTATCCTATTGTCCATTACTCCTCAACAAAAATAGGTTGGGGGTTGTGCCACTAACCAACACCTCTCTTTGCTTTCCAACTCTTTTTTTTAATTAAATAAAAATGAAATATTTGCTTTTCAACTCTTTCCTCATATTTGAGAGGAAAACGTTTGCGAAGGGTATGCTTGACGAAGTTGTGGGTTTTTTATATTTATTTTTTAAAATACAAAAATTAAAAAATTTAATTAAAAAATAACACATTAATAAAATATAAAAAATTAATACACAAATTTTAAATAATATATAAATAAAAACAAAATATTTAAAATAAACCTACTTCAATTCGGGAATGTTTAATTAGATTGTGAATTATAGTTGTTGTGTTTTTATATTAGGTCATATTTATTTTCACTTTGATTTTTTATTTTTGTTTTCTATTTTTTAAAACAAAAAATTTAAAAAAACATTTTAATACAATATAAAAAAAAACACAATAATCAATAAAAAATATAACAATCATAACAAAAAATGGCCTTGTTTGATTTTCATTTCATTTCTTGTTTTTTAAAACACAAAAATTGATAAAAATAACACATAAATCGAAAAAGATGATATACTAATACAGCACAGAAACCCAAAAAATAACACAAAAATTAATACAAATAACATATAAACTAATACACATACACAAAAATAAAAACAAAAAACAAAAACGAGAAGTGATACCAAACATGTTGTAAAATTTACAACTCAACTAAACATGTCCTTTAGTTATTGTGTTTTCTTTTTCAATTTTTGTACTGTATTAATGTGTTTTCTTTTTTTATTTTTGTGTTTAGAAAAATAAGAAATAAAAAAAATAAACTAAAGCCCAACTAACAAAGTCTTTAATATCAGGAGAGATACAATTTTATTAAATATCTTTTCTCTAGTTTTTTATTTTTTATTTTTAAGTATTTTTAAATTTTAAATTTTTAATTTTTCATGTTATATTTATATTTTTTAAAATATTTATATTAAATTTTATTTTTATTTTTATTTTTATTTTTAAAAATAAAATTCAAAACTCAACCTAACAAAGCCTAAAATGTCATACAATTGGCATTGGCATTGGTATTGAAATTGGCATTGGCATAACATTGATGGGTCTGTCTGTCTCCTTGACACGCTTAGTACAGCTAGCATTGTGTAAAAGTACGACTAATAGTAATAGGGCCGTTGGGTTCCATCTTCCATGTAAAAGCAGCAATAATGTTAAAAGAGGCTAGTTGGTCAAAGTTTGGTACCTTACACTGAAAATCTGACCAAAGGGTCGCAATTACTTCGTGACTTCTGCATTGGGTAATTTTGAATTTTGTTTTCTATTGAAAAAATAAACTGTATTTAAAATCAGATTAATTACATTGTACTCTTGTTATTTGATTTTTTATTTAATTTTTTTTATAATTTATTTAATTATCATACAAATTTTATTAATTGTTATGCATTGATATCGTATTATTTTAAATAAAAATATATTAAAACTAATATAATAATTAAATAAATAATATTTTTAAATATAAGAATTGAAATAAAAAAGTTAACTGACACGAATTCTCAATGTATTTAATTTTTTACAATAAGCGAAATAGAATTCAATCTTTCATTATTTTTTATAATATATAATCTCTTAAAATTGCAAGATTGGAAATCAATAATGATTTTGGATGAATTATATATAATTTAAAAGTTGTTGGGTCTAATTTTTTATTTCTATTTTTATTTTTATTTTTATTTTTGTTTATTCTTTATTTTATGATTTTTTGTTTTAATTTTTTTGTATTGTATTTATATATTGTATTTTTAATTTTTTATAATATTTTTCAGTTTTTATATTTAAAAAATAAATCAAAATAAAAAATCAAACAAACCCTAAATCTCTTCGATCATTTTAAATGTTAGGTTGAGAGAGAAAAAAAAAAAAAAGGATTATGAGATTGGTTCCCAAGTAAATGTTATAAGCTATCATTATCTTTGAAAGTGGCGGTGTGATGGATCTAAGAGTGTATTCTAATTTAAGTGTATGAGTAATCTCCATCACTTAGCTCTTTAATTGGTAAATTACATCTGAAATGAGTGTTTAATACAATACCCTCTCCATGTGTTTGATAAGACACCAAAAATGGGGTCTCGAGGGAGGAAAACACTTTCCGGTTACAATTTGATGCGAAAATTGACATTGGATTGGCTGGACCCCATTTGCTTTCGTGATGTCAATATCACTATCCACCCACTCAAGTACGGGTTGAAAGGATGTTATTATAGGGGAGGAAAAAAAAAAGGGTTAGAAGTTAGAACTTAGAGCTCTACTCTGATTGAAAATATTGACGCAATTGGAGGTCGTGAAAATAAACAGCGGCAGATTTTTTTTTTTGAGGAAAAAAGGGCAGAATTTGTTGACTAATAGCTAGGCTCCTTTCGGTTCTTTTAAAAGCGACGGGAAAGGAAATTATATGAAGACAATGCTCTAGGGTCAACTGGCACATAAATTGTGGTGACTTGTTGCATTAAAAAAAAAAAGGAAATTTTTATAATTCTATTATTACTGATATTATATTATATTAATATTAAATTTGATGTCTTGAGAAATTAAAAAGCGATTTAATCATACAGCAAAAGAAAATAAATAATACAAAATAATTTTTATGTTCATTCAATTTTTGTAAAGCCAATTTTTAATATTTTATAATAAAATTAAATCGCAAAATTAATAAAGTACTAATATAAAACCGTATCTTATTTTGACATTTGATCAAAGTCTTTGTTTTTTTATATTCATTCTTTAAAAAAAATTACTTGATTTGCACAAATGTCCAACCTCTAACAGTATTTACATATCAACCTCCAAGGGACTCAACAATTAAGAGGAAAAGCAATAAGTGCTAAGCTCTTTTATATTTTTTCCTATTTATAGAATACATAAGATACTTTTAAAATTAAAATTAAATATAATTACAATTAAAGTCTAGCTTTAATTATAATTATTATTTAATCTTAATAAAACCAAATATCATATATTTGACCATAAAATTTCTAAAACTTCACAATTAAATTCAATTTAATTAATTGTATTCTCCTTAATTGATCTATATGCGTGATCCATTATGTCCCTATTATGTTGACAATGATCATAGATTATAATTATAATTCATAATTAGAATTAAATAAATTAAAACTCCTTTTAATTCATCTTTAATTATCCAATTAAAAAATTTATGATCATAAATTAAGATTGGCATCTAGTAACATGTCATGACCACCCAAATATTATGAATGTCAAAGTAGTTTTAACTTAACCTGTCCGTGCATGATTTTTCCGTATAATTTAATCATTTTGTCATACAATATTTCAATTAGATATAGAATATAAAATTAATATCTTCTCTATTTGATTCAAATCATATTAGTTCTCCACCATTAGTAATTGATTTTATTAATGACATTTTGAAAAGAGTTTTCAAAATGTCATTCCACCTTAGTTAAGGATTTCATAAATTAATACTAATCAAAAACAACAAAACATTCTACCTAATTACTTTAAGGTAACGAATCCTATATTAATTACTCAACTACCTCCATATAGTTCATGCTACATTTAATGACTATTGAGCGAATTATTCATGGTTAGAATATGTCATAAGTAGTATCAAAACATAACAATTCATACACAAGATGACTTTGGTGATTTCAAGTGTAAGGATTACTTATATAATCATTATAATGAATATTTCCGTAGACACATAAGTAATGTTCCATATGAAATTCTCATATCAAATCGGTTCAATAAACTTATTTTCTAACAAACATCCACACATTTGTTTAAGTATCTTCATACTTTTTAGTTTACGAAATCGATTACTTCCTTTATAAGGAAAAATATAACGTGTGCTAGTCATTCCGTTCTATTAATGTCCAGTTTTAATAAAGCAACGATTAGGAACTATTTATGGATAATATTTATATACAACATGAATATCATAATTAT
>JAOXYD010000004.1:2242588-2262621 GCA_028565735.1 Pinacopodium congolense | reverse complement strand
AATTTAATTGTCTTGCGTATTGGAATCCCTTGGGTACGATATTCGGTTCTTACCGTTTTTATATTACTTGTCGACGAGGTACACTTGCCTCCAGTTGGTCTAGGATAAAAGTTAGTTTATATGGTTTTGTTTAGACCGCAACAGCAACTCATTTGATAAATTATCCCCTATACCCTTTTATATAGAAAAAAAACCCTTTTGAAGTTTTATTTTCTAAACAACTAGATTATTCTTATCATCAAGATTTTAGATGTCTTTATTTTGTATCTGTTATTCCGCACTCTAAAGACAAATATCAAGAGTGTGCCATTACTTGCATCTTTATTGAGTATCTACATGGTAAAAAAGGGTATAAAGTTTATGATTTGACCACACAAAAATGGTTTGTCTCTAAAGATGTAGTGTTCTGTGAACATATTTTTCTTTTTCATAAACAGCTACTCTCGATCCCTCCCTTGCCTTATACACTAGTTCCTTTACCAATCCTTAACTATGACCCTATACCTTCACTACTTGCTTCTAACTCTGATAATCCCATTGTCACCTCTACAAATATACCTACAACGCCACAAACCACTCCACTAGCCTTATGCTCCTCTCGTACATGACGATTACCTTATCATTTCCGTAATTTTCTTGCTGATTTTCCTAGTTATAATACTATGTCTTCTATCTTTTTCAATTGCGCTTCCTTAGGTATGTCCTACCCTCTTACTCATTTTGCTCTCTTGTTCTAAATTAACTTCACCTCATATTAATTTTTTTATGGCTATCATCCATCATGATAAGTCTAAAACCTATCAACAAGCTATTCAGGATGTTCGTTAGTAGAATGCTATGAAAAAAGAATTAGAAGAATTTAAACAAAATCAAACTTGGATTAGAACATTTACCTTCTGACAACAAATATTTTTACTCACATTTAAAATTTTTTTAAAAAAGCTCATTTCTCACGTGAGAGGAAAGCTAGATGGAAGTTCTCAAATAGGACTCCTAATTTTTCCCTTTTCTTAATTAATATTTCACACTAAAAAATAATTCATTTCTTTTTTGTTTTTATTTGATTATGATCAAACATGAATGCATTCCAAATTCATTAAAGATGCTTTAAATTTCTTCAGAATGTCTATATACACCTTCCTGTAAAATTTTATGCCCTGACAGTACGTTGTCCTATTACAGTAATTTGACAACTTGAGGAGGTCAACCTGTTGGGAAGGTTTCAAACATTTGAATTCTTCATAAATGGGACGGCACATCTTAGTGCAGTGCATTATTACACCAGGCTCTTCCTGACAATGCTTATCCTCCTACAAAGTCCATCACAAAAAATTTATGACAACAAATGTTATGTGGGACACATTTTATTAATTGTTAATTTAATTGTTCCTTCTTTCAATAAGGTCACTAAAGGCTGGCTATTAGTGGTATATTAGTAGTAGGTTATTATTTCTTATTTTTAGCATAGTTATTGTGTTTTGTAAGGCTATTTAATAGCCTAGAACGTTTTAATGAAATACAAGCATTAAAAAACCCTAAAACCTCTCTTAATCTCTCTTTCTCTCTTCTCTTCCTCCTCTTTACCGAACTCTTTCGTATCAGATGGTATCAGAGCTGGTTACAACTATGGAACTAATGTAGAATTTTGCGATGAAGTTCGTGAAATCTTAGCTCGACATGAGTCTGGTTTTGATCAAGTTAATGCTGCCTTACAAACAGTGTTAATCGAGTTGCGGGCTTTACGAGTCTCTCGTATTACGTACAGTACTCATCTAGAGATCAACCAATTTAACCTAGGAGAATCCTCACATTCTCCAAATACCTCGAATCCTAATAACTCCAATGAACCTCATCACTATCACCTTAAGTTGTACTTCCCAAAGTTCAATGGAGAGGATCCAACTGGTTGGATATATAAGGCATAACAATGCTTTAGTTCCAGAATATTGCTCTTGATCAATAAGTGCAGCTCGTCTCCTTTCATCTAGAAGGAATTACTCTACAATGGCATTAGTGGTTGATGAAATTTCGAGGACCACTTACTTAGGATGAATTTACCAAAGCAATTCTCTTATAGTTTGGACCAACTAACTACGAGGACCCGTCAGAAGCTCTTACGAGGCTTAAACATACTTCATCTATGGTAGCTTATCAAGAGGCATTTGAAAGGCTCTTCCACTACGTTGATAGCTTACCTGAAAACTTTCTTATCGGTTGTTTTATTGTATGACTTCAAGATGATATTCATCTGGATGTAAATATTAAATAACTTCGTACCTTGACAGATGTAATAGGGGTCACTCTTTTGATTAAAGAGTGGAATCAATTACAAAGGAAAATCGTTCCACCGATTTGCTCCCATCCAGATTTGATGGTATCAAATTTGAATCCTAATCCAACAACTGATGTATTAGGCTGTCCACCAAATCAGAGTAAGAATCTAAGCTCAAATTCGCTAACTACGTTTTGACAAATTACTAACCAAGAGGCGCGAGAATGTAGAAAAAAGGGATTATGTTACTATTGTGATGAGAAATTTATCCTAGGTCACCGATGTAAATGTCCACAATTATTTATGATAGACGATTATATTCATCCACACTCAGATGGAGTGATATTACTAAATTTGAATCGGAGGAGGTCATACCTGAAATCTCCTTTCATGTAATAGCTGGAACCAATCATCCTCAAACTATACATGTATTGGGCAAGTTGAGCCCCAAGCTAAGTGCAGATTACCAGTAATTCAAAGTAAGAAGTTTCAAATTATGGTGGCCAATCAAGAAAAAATAAATTGTGCTAAACAACGCCAAGTGCTCACCATCATCATTCAAGGCAAGCCTATAACAGTAGATTATTATGTTCTTCCTGTTGCAACATGCCATTTAGTTTTGGGAGTTCAATGGCTGGAGACTCTTGGACCAATTGAAATGGAATATAAATAACTCACTATGAAATTCAAGCTCGAGGATGTTTCTCACGCGTTTTAAGGATTGCAACAGACTAGCATTGAAGCTTTAACAAATAAAGAATTTAATTGCCTACAGGGTACTGATTTTCTCTTTCAAATTTTACCTTCTGCTGACAACCCCCAAACAAAACTAGATTATCCTAATATAACTAACCTTCTAGCTGAGTTCCAATAAGTATTTGAATTGTCTAATCACTTACCACCAAAATGGTTGCATAATCACCGCATTCCCTTACAACCAAACACAGAGCCAGTGAGTGTCAGACCATATCAATAACTTTACTACCAAAAAGCTGAAATAGAAAAGAATGTAAGAGAGCTTCTACAATCTCGGTTGATAAGACATAATAATAGCCCATTCTTGTCGCCTATTCTACTAGTAAAAAAGGCAGATGGTGGTCGGTGATTTTGTGTATACTATCGGGCTTTGAATACAATTCTAGTCAAAGATAAATACTCGATTCCAATGATTGATGAACTTTTCGATAAACTTCATAGAGCTTAATTCTTCTCCAAATTGGATTTAAAGATAACGTTTTATCATATTCGTGTGCAAGAGGAAGATATTCCGAAGACGACCTTCCAAACATATGAAGGGTAATATGAGTTTTTCGTAATGCCATTTGGCCTCACCAACGCCCCAGCCACGTTTCAAAGTCTCATGAACGACCTCTTCTGCCCTTATCTTCAGAAGTTTATCTTAGTATCCTTTGACGATATTCTTGTGCATTTTAAGACATAGGAAGAGCACCTCTCACATCTTGGAGTTTTTTTTTACCATATCAGCAACTAATCAATTATCTATCAAGGAATCAAAGTGCATGTTTGACATTTTACAGGTTGACTACTTGGGTCACATTATTTCAGAGCAAAGAGTAGTTGTAAATCTGAGAAAAATACAAGTAGTATTAGAGTGGCCAATATTGATAACTATGAAAGGCGTTCATAGGTTTCTTAGATTAGCAGTGTATTACTACAAATTTACTTGTCATTTTGGAAGCATAGTTGCCCCATTGACGTGACTCCTATCTAATAAGGGATTCAAATGGAATGAATCAGCTGAACTAGCCTTTGAACAGTTAAAAGAAGCACTTATATCTCCACCAGTCCTATGCCTTCCGAATTTATCTCAATAATTTGTGATTGAATGTGATGCAAGCAGGACCGAAATTGAAGCAGTTCTTTCTCAAAAGGATAGATCGGTAGCTTATTTTAATGAAGCTCTGAAAGGATCAGCTTTATTGTTGTTTACTTACGAGAAGGAGATGTTGGCCATTGTTAAAGCTATTAAAAAAAGATGACTTTATTTGCTCGGTAAATCATTTATCATCTGTATTGATCATAAGAGTTTTAAGTATTTGGTCGAGCAATGGATTACTACTCTAGCACAATCTCAATGGCTTTCTAAGATCCTTGGATATGATTATAAAATAGAATATAAGCGAGGCTTTGAAAATCAAACTACCAGTTCCTTATCTCATGTGGTTGAATTTCAATTTCTATCTATTTCAATGCTTCATACAGATTGGTGGCCAGTGTTAGAGGAAGAGATGAAGCAAGATTCTTTTTATGAGAATCTCTGTCAAACACAATGCCTAATCCATTAGTACAAAGAGATGGAGTATGGTTCAAGGATGATAGGGTTTATTTGAATCTTACTTCAACCTTAATTCAACAAATAGTTGAAGGTTGTCACTCATTGCCCATTGGAGGATATTTTAAGTTTCATAAGACACTATCTCGTATCAAGGTGAGCTTTTGTGGCCTAAAATGTGTCAAGCAGTAAAAAGGTTTTTACAACTATATGATATCTATCATCGGTACAAAGTTGATTGTATGAAACTAGCTGGATTACTTCAACTATTGTCAATCCCTATTCATATGTGGATAGCCGTGTCAATAGACTTTATTAAAGGATTACCACCATCAAACGGATATGTTGTTATCATGGTAATTATTGATCGCTTAACAAATTATACTCACTTTGTACCTTTAAGGCATCCATTTACTACAATTACTGTTGCCAAAACATTTATAGCTAATGTAGTTTGTCTCTATGGAATTCCAACCTCTATTATCAATGACCGCGATAAGGTATTTATCAGTTTCTTTTGATAAGCATTATTTCAGTTACAAGGAATTAAGTTTTGTATGAGTTCTAGCTACTATTATATACTATGATAATCTGGTTTTAGTCCAGTCCAATTTTGTTTAGCTCTTTCACTTATATATTTTGATTGATACTATTATATAAATTTGAAACAATCATATAAACTATTATTTTAATAATCTTGCAAAATCATAGATTACGTCATAATTGAAGATGCATAAGATAAGACAACGACTAGCCATAATTCAGAAAAAGTCGTAATAAAAAAGCTAAGTACAGAAATCTGAAGCCAGAGTTTCTTATTCTGAGTGAACAAGGGCTCCAAATCAATGGCAGAAGCAACCAAGAAGTTGGCTTCCTTTGCTTTATCTTCTTTTCCTTTCCGTATTAAGCTTACTAACAATATCTAATATCATTGTAGGTATGCAGTTGTTACAGGAGCAAATAAGGGGATTGGGTTTGAAATTTGTAGGCAATTAGCTTCAAATGGGATTGTTGTGATCTTAACAGCTAGAGATGAGAAGAGAGGGCTTGAAGCTGTTGAAAAGCTCAAAGCCTCTGCTCTCTCAGACCCAGATCTTCTCATCTTTCATCAACTTGACGTTTCTGATGATGACAGTGTTTCTTCTTTAGCTGATTTCGTCAAAAACCGATTTGGAAAGCTTGATATACTGGTAAAGTTCAAACCTTTTCTCCGCTTTACAAATTCTTATTAGACAGGAAAATGTTCTGTAGTCCTTTGGAAGGGGGTTTTTAGTGGACCACGTAGTTGGGTCCAGACGCGATAAGCGAGAAGTGTGGTGAATTTGTTGCAGGTGAACAACGCTGGTGTTCTCGGAAGTCAAGTAGAACCTGATGATATTCGGTCTTGGGTTAGTAAAGTAAGTAAAAGTGGAACTTGAAGTACTTTGATGACACCAAAAAAGAGAGACGAATTTGACAATATTTTTTGGCAGGCGCAGGAAGCTCGTGACTTCATTAGGAGTGAAGTATCAACTAAATCTTATGAATTAGCTGAAGAATGCCTCAAAATAAACTACTACGGTGCCAAGAAAATGGTTGAAGCACTATTGCCATTACTCCAATTGTCTGATTCTCCTAGGATTGTCAATGTTTCCTCTTCCGCAGGCAAACTTAAGGTAAAATCTTTAAAATTACTGTCAAATGCAAATTTTAAATATTTTTGTAATGATTTAAATTTAGACTAGTCCAACAATTATATAACGAAAATTGAGCCATAAAATAGTAGTTTCGTCTTTTTCTTGGGGTTGTATAATGATTATGATACTCACACTTCACGTGATTATGAAATAATATACTAAGTTCTATAAAAGGAGGGCCTCTCCTCTCTTTTTATATTATCGTGATATCTACCTATTTCAAAATTTTTAACTTCAGATTATAAATTGGGATCCAATTACAACCGTCATTACAAACAAACAAAAAAAAGTCTAAAATGCAGATAATAAAAATATTTTGAAAATTTTCTTGTGATGGAAGAGTCATCAAACATTTATCCGTAAATTAACATACCAAGTTCCATAGGACGGTAGCTACTAAAATGCTTGCTTTGTGCCATTGTTGCAGAATGTGCCAAACGAATGGGCTAAAGGGGTGTTAAGCAACGCCGAGAAACTTACAGAAGCGAGAGTGGATGAGGTTTTGGGCCAATTCCTCGAGGATTTTAAGGAAGGTTTGTTGGGAACCAAAGGGTGGCCTTCTTTCATGTCTCCATATACAATGTCCAAAGCAGCCATGAATGCCTACACAAGGCTTCTGGCCATTAAGTACCCCAATTTCTGCATCAACTGTATCTGCCCTGGTTACGTAAAGACAGACATAAACTTTAACACAGGACATATTCCTGCCGAGGTTGGAGCTGAGGGTCCTGTGATGCTAGCTCTGCTTCCTACTGGCGGTCCTTGTGGTTGCTTCTTCTTTATGAAGGAGGAGTCTTCTTTCTAATCCAAGTCTCTCTTGTGATTGGTTATGAACAATCCCTGTTCTCTGTATTACTGTATTATTTGTTAGTTTATTACCTTACTATCAATTAGTTGGTTGACGTTATAAATTTATTTAATAAAAGGTACCTTTATTTTTATGTGTTTTCATTAATTATATTTTAACAGTTAATCATAAAAATAAAATTCTTAAAGTGATTACTGCCTTTTGCTAGACTATGTTTTTTTAGCTGGACAACTTGCTTGTTTTTGTTGTGTTTATGTATTGCTGGAAAAACATTTATGTATGTCCCCTAAATTATGTTCTGGAAATTGTTTCTATGATTGACATTTTAAGCTTCTGTTTGAATGTTTTGGGAATAGTTTTCTGGAAAATTTTGCCATGTGTTTTTGTCATTCTGGAAACTGTTTCCTTGAAAAATTCTTGAAAATTTTGGTGCTGCCTTATTCTTGTTTACGAAACACCAAATAATGCATGTCCGATGGAAAGTGTTTCTAAGATGTGTTTTTGTCACTGGAAGCTAGAAATGTTGCTGTCAGAAAATCTACTTTTGTATTCCTACTGCAGGTGAAAGCTGGCAAATTGATCACTCTTTAGGTTCAATAATATTAATTAAATGTTAATTAATGATATTGAAAGACAAAGGTGCCAGAGATTTTGAAACACCGAGATTAATGCAAGATTAGTGCGGGAGTTAGAAGATATTAACATTCAAACTATTGAAAACTAAAAATTGTTTTAATTACTTTTTTAAAATCTAGAACATTTATAGTCACTGAAAGATGTGGTGTTGAAACTCAATAATTAAACACAATGTCAATGAAGAATAACCTAGCACTATAAAATATGGAAAGCAAAAATGCATTTTAACAAATTTAGGAGTTCATAAAATATGATTGATAAAATGTTATCTATCTAATTTTAATTTTGTTAGTTTGTTGAGTAAACATAAGATGGATTAAATTAGAATGAGATCCTATCTCATTAAGAAATTATATAAAAATTTCTTAAATTAATACTATCTATTATTCATTTGTTTACAATAGTGTGAATAACTAAATATTTATCAAAGTCCTTATTTTATTTAGTTTTGTGACATAAACTAATACTTACTCTTTATGTTTGACCTATCAGAGAAAATGAATTTGTTCCTAAAGAACATTATAGATGCTAACAAATTGACTTGATATTTTTAGACTGTTACGTAACTTAAGAATTGTTCTTAGGCAAAAAAAAAAAAAAAAGGTTATACATTGATTCCATCTAAACTTAAGTAAGATGCAGCTGATAATGTATGAAAAATATATCAATATTATAAATATTATATTGATGATGTTGAGTAAGCTGCCTTTGTAATGTTAGCTAGCATATCTTTGAAGCTAACAACATGAGGACATAGACGTAAAGACCATGATTAAGTATCTTCAAGAGATGTTTAGTGTATAAAGTTGAATTGAGAGGTTTATGAATTTTTGAATTATGTATCAATATAGGATGACACTCGAATCTTTAATAAAGTGGTTTGTACTAAAGATGATTGTTTATATTGAAAAATTATGTCAATTGAGTTATGTCATAAATTACGAGTTGAGCAATGATTTAGTACTTCAGTCTCTTACCTTGAGTTAGCCACAATTTATCATGAACTTTTACATAAATCAAAAGGTTGTGGCTTAGTAGAAGTGCTGAATATGTTAAAGATTGCTAAGGGATGTCTTAAAAAGGAATTCAATTATGTTCTTATTATTAATTCTTGATAGTAGTAGTTTATAGAGGTTTTTATTTCAGGTTTAAATATGTTTTTTACTCTTATGAATTTATCCTATGTTTTAGTTACTTTACTTAATTTTCATGTTCATTCTTATTTGAAGAGTTATGAAAAGGGATGGATTTTAACATAATTAATAGAACATCAATAGCACCACAAAATGGCCTCTTTATTATTAGTGTGCATTATTGTTGTGCAATAGAATTGAAGACAGAAAATAAATGACAATCCAAAGTGACGTCATTGTTTCTCGACTTTAAGAGTCATTGTTATCTCGAATAGCGTGAATTAAAGCATGTTTTTAAGGGAAAATAGATATAACACCCCTAGATGTGTTTGGGCTTAGGAAACACTAATAGCCACCCAAAAAGACTATAAAAAGACAACAAGACAAGAAGAAGAAAGAAAAAGAGCCACATGGAGAGATGTGAGGTTTAGAGAAAAGTCCAAGTAAAGTAGTTAAGTTATATATCTAGGTTTTTGTTTCTTTTGTTCTTTCTTTGCACTGAGTTATTGAGATGAGATTGTAGAAAGCATTCAAGGTAAAATGAAGAGTAAAGATTACAATTAGGATAGATCAAATTTCGTTTTATTTATTTCAACTCTTCCTTTCTTCTTTCATATTGCCTCTTTATTTTCATCCATTTATATCTTTATTTTCCTTGTTGAATATTGTGCTTAATTATTTTTCCTAGGGTTAAGAAAGTTGATGGGTTATGAATGAATAATTGGAAGATTTATAACTAATTATTTGCTTAAATTATCTATCTCAAACTGATAATTAAAGTTAGATTATTAGATAATTAAGGAATCTAAAGCCATTCACTTTTAGTTATTAAGAACTTAATTAGGTAATATAATTGAATTTATAAGTGAACCAAAATCCAAGATATTTTATGAGGATTCTTATATCTAAATACCTTGTATTTAAATATTTTTAAACTTTGTCTTTTAATCCAATTTATTTGTGGGCCAAGTTAGTGAATTGAATCTAAAAGAGAAAAGATATTTCTATGAGCATTAGTTGCATCTTTTTTAAGTGAAGAATATCTTAAATCTATCCAAGACTTAATTCCACTAATTAGATTACCCTATTGAGATCTAAAGCCTTAGTAAGATTTATCATTAATAAAATTATCTCGTGTTTAGATTGAACATTCTTTATTTATTTTTCTTAGTTCCTTAGTTTATAGCTAATTAGAATTCTCTTGATAATTAAACATTGGTTGACTTAATACTTATAATTACAACCCTGTAAAGACAATACTCCGTATTTATTTTTTATACTATTTGTTGATAGGGTACACTTGCTTTTGGTCTTAAATTAAGATTACTAAACTAACCAACAATTCTTCTAAAAACAAGAGTAAGATTTTTAAGAAAAACTAGAAAAAACAATAGAAGGTTGTTTTTGCTAAAGTAGCAAAGTCAACGAGCTATATCAATAAGAAGAATAACAAGAGCATCTATTTCTATTATACAATAGCTAGACACTAGAAACGGAAACATAAAGCTTATCTTACTAGCTTGCTAGAAAAGAACATATAGGTAGCTTCATCATTACGTATTTTTATGACTAAAATAAAAATTTCTACTTTTTTTTTTCACAATCTTAGGTATTAAATACTAGTTATGGTTCTCACATTTGTAGCAATATGCAGGTACTAATGCAAAATAGATCATTAAGAAAATATGAAGTGGACTTACAAGTTGGTAATGAAGTAAGAATTACTGCATTAGCTATTGGAATTTGTAGTTTAACTTTACCTTCAAGTCTTATACTAAAATTTAATAATTGTTATTATGTTTCAACTATTATAAGAAACATCATACCTATTTATTATTTAGATAAGAATGCATTTTTCCTTATAATAAAGTATAAAAGTCATTATATTTATAAAGATGATATTCGTTATAGATCTGGTTTACTTAAAAATAGATTTTATGAATTAAACCTTAAAAGGTCAATTTTTAATATAAATAGTAAAAAAATAAAATTAAGTGAAAAAATTCATCTTTTTATAGCATTAAAGGTTAGTTCATGTTAATGAAATGACAATAAAAAATTTATATAAAGAAGGATATTTGGATCTTTTTATTACAAATCATAAGAAACCTATGAATATTATTTGTCAAAAAAGATAACCAAACTACCTTTTAGTACAAATAAAAGACGTGTTAGTTAGCTACTAGAGCTTATATATTCAGATATATATGGCCTTATGTTTACTTAAGCTAAAAGTAGTTATACCTATTTCATTATATTAACAAATGATTATTCTAGATATAGTTATGTGTATTTAATAAAATACAAGTATGAATCATTTAAAAAGTTAAAAGAATTTAAACTTAAAGTGAGAAACAAACTGGAAGGAGTATTAAGACATTGAAATCTGATCGAGGTGATGAGTACTTAGACCATGAGTTTCTTAGTTACTTAATGAAGAATGAGATTTCCTCATAATGAACTCTACCTAGAATTCCACAAAACAATGGAGTATTTAAGAGGAGACACCATACCCTACTAGATATAGTTCATTCTATGATGAGCCATATAGATCTTTAGATCTCTTTTTACGGATATGACTTTGAAACTATTACTTATCTTCTGAATAGGGTTCCCTCCAGTTCGATTGATAAAACTGCATATAAGACATGAATTGGTAATAGATTAGACTTTTCACACTTAAATATTTATAGATGTGATGCTCATGTGAAGCATGTAATATTTCATAAACTTAAAGTTAAATTAGATAAATGTAAGTTTGTAGGGTATCCAAAAGAAGGTTTTAGATATCAATTTTACCATGTTCTTAAGCAAAAGGTCTTTGTAACAAGATATGCCATATTCTCATAAGGAGAATTTATTCTTAAGGAAAGTAGTGGAGTGAGGTAGAAATTAAAGAAGATTAAGAATCACAAAATCATATCTAAATGGAATAAGAACCTCAAATAATTATGTTAGATATATAATCAATAGTTTAAGAGACACATAGTTCGTGACGCTTTAATAGGATGCAACGTTCTACTATTAGATTGGATTTACAGGTTGAAAAAGAGAGTGGAGATGTTTCATTTATGGATGATGAGTCCATTATTTTTAAGAAAAAAATATCAAATATTAATTCTTTAAAATTACTTGAAATCATATGATAGGGATCAAGTCATACGTGCACCTATGTTGACCCATTATTTAGAATTGTTAAGGGATATAAGAGGACTTATGGTGAGAATTAGGATAAAATGCATGGGAGAAGCTCTTTAAAAGTTAATCACAGAATTATCGAAGAAGGAGACTATTCTTAGAGATCAAATAGATGTACCTAAATTGATCTATTATTTATATGTTCTAAATGAGAAGCATACCTTCAAAAGTTTGCATAACTTAATAGAAGTCGAGTTCGAAAGTTCAGGCATAAAAAATATTAATTTAAGCAAGTGATTAAAGTATAAAAATACCAACATCAACTCTATTATGGATTATGAAGTACTATATTGTTTATTGCAAGGACTCATTACAGATGGTAGGTGTTCAAAGTACAACTTCCTCCTTCAATGATGTCGTTAAGTGTCTAAGAATCGTTATTATAGACTAAACAAGAAACAAAAAAAAAATCATAATAGCATTATTGAACTTCGACTTAACTGCTGTTGTGGTTTGTGTGATTATGTAAAACTTTATATTATTTTGTATTTAATTTACATAATTGTCTCATGGTAGGGCTTGACATTGTTAGAACTATATAAACATATCAAGTCGTCACTTTGCAAAACATGTTATGATCATTAATCAACATTGAGAGATTTTCTTGTTGTGAGAAATTCTTTTCCTTTGTTCTTCATGAAGAACTTAAATATGATCCTATCAAGGTAAATGGTGGTGATCAACACTATAATTATGGTTCAAATCATTAGGTTTAGTTAGGGTTAAGTTCCTACCTGATCTAAGGACTATCCTAAGAAATTCTTTTTTTTTTTTCCATAGATTTAGGTTTTAGACTATTCATCGTCTAAGGTTTGCATAAGTTAGTATTAAAGCCTTGGTTCTTCCTTTAATCATGTGTTATTGATCATTATTACTCTTCAATTTTTTTAATTTCGTTGGTTTTGTCTTTTGTATACATCCTTGTTTTTCTTCTATTGTTACTCCTTATGCATACATCATTTGTGCTTATTAATTATTAATTATTTCCCATTTCTTGATTTAGATCCATTGTTTATTTTATTTTCTTGAATTCATATTATAATCATAAAAAAGACAAACTGTGAAAAAAATCAAAAAAAATCCTGCAATATATATATGTATATATATAGTAAACAAAAGTTTATTATTACATCAAATCATCTTGTGATGAACACTTTTATGATTGTGTATTTTTGGTTTCCTTAAATCAAAAAAGGAAAACAAATTTCAAGTCCACAATTCTTTAGTTTCCTTCTGTGTCCTATTTAATCTCTATTTTTAATTTTAGTGTTTTGTTTATGAACCTTTCAAATCCTTTTGATTCATCAACTTTCTTGATTGTTTTATTTATTAATTTAATTCTAATTTATTATCCATTCATATTCTATTCTTAATTTTTTTTCTTTTCTCTTCCTAGTTTCATCTGTTATTACTACCTCTATATAGTTTAATTGTTACTTGGTTTATTTTGGTGAGCTTATTGATAGAGTCCTTCCTAAAGAGCTCTTACGGGAGTGAATTAACTGGTAAAGGGTAAGAGTGGCGAACAAAATTTTTAGAAGAGTCAAAATTAAGTGAAACATGAGAGTTTTCACATTACATTAAACATAAACATACGGGGGAGTGTTTATGCGACTTAAATTCATTCTCTTTATCACTAAATTGTTCTTTTGAGATGTTAAGAAGAGTTATGGTGTAGATACAAGTAAGGAACTTAAGTTATTCGTGAAAGCTATCCATGAGTAATTTTTTGCTCTTAATATATGATTGGATAGTATGGAGACTTGTACCAGGTTAAAAGCTTCTAAGAGACTATGATGGAGTGTGAAGAATGGGAGAGTCAGATTTTAAGGAGGTTAGATCTAGTAAAGGGTTACAACTATTATAAGACAAGACAGTAGCATGGTTAGCATCAAGATGCAAATTTTGACTTTCTATGAGAAGAATAATACTAGGCCATACTTAAGAGTGGGAGGATAAGGTAGAGAATGTATTTGAATGCCATAACTATTCTAAGGAGAAGAAAGTGAAGTTAGTGGTTATAAAGTTTACGAACTATGCTAGCATCTAATAGGATCAATTGATGCTTAACAAGCATAGGAGTGGAGAAAGACCCATCCATATATGTGAGGAGATGAAGGTGGTGATGTTCCAAGTCACTATTAGAAAGATGTATATGAAATTACAGAGTTTGACCCAAGGGTTATTAATGGGCATTTTACATTGGTTTTAGATATATAAATTGTTATGTTTTTACCCATTTAATGTCTGAATTAGACTAATTAAGAGTTACTTTTTTTAATTTCAAGCACATATTGGATTTGGAGCAAATGGAGAAAAAATTAAACGATTTTTCAGCTTGGAAATAAATAAATAAATAAAGAAAAAGCTAGCTTAAAAGAGCTTGCAAAACGTCATAAGGAGTGGTGTTTAAGAAGGCCTTTTGCCTGACAATTTTGGAGTTTTCCCTCCTCACGCAAAGCTTGGCCAACATGGGAGCCTTCATTCATTAAAATGCAGCACATTTGAGCTTCAAAACGACACCACACGAGCCAATAAGGAGGCAAGAAATGTATTTGAGACCAAAACAATTGACTTGGAGAGGGGCCTTAAGGAGGTCAAGAATTGCTGCTAAAGAATGGAACGAAAGCCTTAAAGCTTGGACAAATGGCGACATATAAGTGGAGAGGAGCTCTCCTCCAAAATGACACCACATTGGGAAGCCTTCCAAGGAATAAACGACATCACCTTGAGGAGAGCTTCTCATGGACACGTGTAGCAAGGTGGCAACACAAAAACAAAAGCTACTTTCTAGGAGAAAAAGAAAGCAACGTGACTTGCTTTAAAACATTACAAAGAGAGGAAGCATTTTAAATCGGCAGGAAGTTTTGTTTTTTGCAAGGACTGAAGGATAAGTGGCGGTTCAAGAAGCTCTCCTTGGTCTTGGACTTGGTCAACAATTACGACTGCCTTAACTTTATTCACAAATAGCGGGTTCCAATACATGCATACGACCGTCTCCCATACCATCGTTTATGTGCCTGGACGCTGCATTTCATTTAAAATCGTCACAAAACATTAGAGAAACAACGCAACTTCATTCCTTAACCCTAAGCAACCCTTCAGCCAGTATAAATAGAAGCCAATTATACACACAAAAAGGAGGAGAGTTTGTTAAAATAAAAGAGAAGCGTCTTTAGATTTAGACTTGCGTTTCTTTTTCTTTTTAGGTAGATTTTAGTTAAAATTTCTCCTTTTTTTTGTTTAATCTAGCATTTTTCTATTGGATTGGAGTCCCAAGGGTCTATAGGTGAATTTAAAGATGGGATTTCAATGGATTTAGACCACATTTCAGTTGTATTTGCTTCTCTTTTTATCTTATTTATATGAATTATTGATTTTATTAATGGATGTGTTTTATGTTATATTTATATTTCTATTGATGATTATACGTGCCTAAATGCTTAGTTAGGGTTTGGATTTTAATGAGTTTTGTGTTTATTGGAGAAATTTTGCCTAGTTAAAATGCTTAATGTTTAATCTTACTTGAATTAGCCATCTTAGTGAGATTTTTAGATTATTAGAAGACTTATAACCATGGACTTTTAATTATTAGAAGATTAATTAGGTAACACAATTAACTATAGAGTTTTTTGTGAGGATTCCTAAAATTAACGAACTTGATCTTAGACATCTTGAAATTAATGCCTTTTATTCTATTCTGTTTGTTGGATGAAAATAGATGGATTGGTTTTAAAAGAGAAAAGATATTTCCATAATCATTAGTTATGTCTTGCATTAGTGGCGTAGGCCTTAAATCTGTTAAACGTTGTGTTTCTTTTTTCTTAACTTATCGAATCTAAAGCCCTAGTTAATTTATCATTTATTTTACTCTTATTTCTTTAGCTTGTGTTTAGATCGAGCTTGTTTGTTTCTTGTTTAATCAATCCGTTTAGAGTTGTCTAGATAATCTTACATTAATTGACTTAGTGTTACGCTCATATTCCTAAGGAGAATAATACTCAGTTTCTTAACATTTTATATTCCTTGTTGATAAGGTGAGCTTACCTTTGGTTGATCTAGGTTTAAATTGATTAAAATTATAAGTTGTTTAGACTATAACAAGGTTCAAGGAGTGAATAGGTCTAGTATAAAGAAATAAAGGTGGCTATGATCAAAGCTAATATAGAGAAGGATCGAGAGACTATAATGATTAGATTCCTTGGTGGTTTGAATAAAAAGATTGTGGACATAGTGAAGTTACATTATTATATAGAGATGGAGAATTTATTGTATGAGGTGATTAAAGTGGAGAAGCAGTTGAAGTCCAAACATATTTCTAAGGCTAATGAAACTTCTTCCTAGGGATCAGAATGGAGAGATACTATTCCAACACCTAAGGTGAAGGAGGAGTTTAGAGCTACAGAGGCGAGCACACCCTCGAAAGGTGAACCTAAACTTAAACCACTTGTTAAGTTGCAGTAAGTTAAGTGTTTCAAATTTCAGTGATCTGGACTCATTATATCCCATTGTCTAAATATGATGGGGATGGTGATTAGAGATAATGGTGATATGGAGAGTTTTAGTTCTAGTCATGATAAGATGCCTCTATTGAAGGATGAGAGTGATGTAAAGATTGAGGGAGTGTTAACCTAAGAAGGATGGTGATAAGGTACAGAGGGAGCATATCTTTCATACCACGTGTTATGTGGGTATGTAACATGATTATAGATAGTGGTAGTTGTACTAATATGGCTAATACCTTGTTAGTTGAGAAGTTGAAGTTACCAACCTTAAAGCGTCCTAAGCTATATAAGCTATAATAGCTTAATGAGTATGTGGAGATTAAGGTCATTAAGCAACTGTTAATATCTTTTTCTATTGAGAGTTAAAAGGATGAGGTATTTTACAAAGTGATACCTATGCATACAAGACACTTATTCTTAGGATGACCTTGGCAATTCAATAGAAGGTGACGCATGATGAGTATAAGAATCAATATTCCTTTATCTTAGAAAACTGAACAATTGTTTTAAAAACTCTTAAAATTCCACATATGTTACCAGTGATAAAAGGCATTGAGTATCAAATTGAATTTATTTTGAGAACATCCATACCAAAGTGACTAACTTATTGGATGAATTATAAGGAGACCAAAAAGATTTAACGACAAATAGATGAATTATTATAAAAGAGGTTCATGAGGGAAAGTCTAAGATTGTTTTTTATTCCTATCATTTTAATGCCTAAGAAATATAGAATATGGCGTATGTGTATGGGTTATAAAGCCATAAAAAAAATCTTTGAAAATATAGACATCCTACCCCTAGATTAAATGATATGATTAATAAGTTGTGTGACACTAATTTATTTTCCAACATTAGTTTTAAAAATAGATATTATTAATTTCAAATGAAAGAAAGTGATGAGTGGAAAAGCACTTTTAAAACTAAATATGTTTGTATAAGTGGTTAGTAATGCCTTTTGGATTAACTAATGCACTTAGTATCTTTATGAGGTTAATGAACCATATTTTTCACTCCTTTATTAGAAACTTTGTTGTTGTTTACTTTGATGATATTCTAGTCTATCGTGATAACTTAGATGAACATGTAAAGTATTTGCTTGACATGTTTAGAATTTGAGGGAGAATCATTTATATGTTAATATGAAGAAATGTATATTTTGCATGGAGTTGGTCTTGTTTCTTAGATCTATAGTAATTTCACATGGTTTAAGTATAAATGAAGATAAAGTTAAGGAAAATAGGGAATGGCCTACACCAAAGAATGTGAATGAGATAAGGAGTGTTCATGAACTAACAAGCTTTTATAGGAGGTTTGTTAAAGATTTTAGTTTTATTTTTTCTATATTGAATGAACTTATTAAAAATAATGTTGTTTTTAAGTTGGAATATATGCATGATAAGGCTTTTAATATGTTAAAGGATAAATTGACTAATGTGCTTTTATTATGTTTACCTAATTCTGATAAAGCTTTTGAAATTAAATGTGATGCATTGAGAATTGGTATAAGATTTGTGTTAATGCAAGATTCTAAACCGTTTGCATATTTTAGTGAGAAGTTTAGTGGGACTGCATTAAATTACCCTTTTTATGATGAAGAGTTATATGCATTAAATTACCTTATTTATGACAACAGTTATTCGTTCTGATCATGAGAGTTTAAAATTTTTAAAATCCAAGGTAAACTTAATAAAAGGCATACTAAGTGGGTGAAAGTTTATAAAGATGTTTTCTTCTATATCAAGTATAAATATGGAAAGGAAAATGTAGTTGTTGATGTATTTTTTAGGGGATATACATTAGTTACTTTTTTGCAAACTAAATTACTTGTATTTAAATTCATTAAGGAATAATATGCTAATGATTTTGATTTTGGTAAAGTGTGTAATGGACGTTTTAAGTGTTAATATAGCAAGTATTAGAGGCATGAAAGTTGTTTAAGAAAGAAAAATTATTATGCCTATTTATTTATTTCATAAGTTATTAGTTAGAGAAACTAATATGGACGATTAACTGGATATTTTAGTGAGCAAAAGATATTGGACATATTGTATGAACATTTTCATTGACCTTATATAAAACATGATGTGTAATCTATCCATTATAAGTGAACATTTATGGGCCAGCAAAATAAAAAATGATGTCATATGGTCTTTATACACCTTTACCTATACCTAATCAACCATGGACTGATATCTTTATATATTTTATGTTAATATTACCTAAGTATTAAGGGGGAAATGATAGTATTTTTGTTATTGATGATAGGTTTAATAAGATGGCACATCTCATTGCTTGTTAAGATAAAAACATTGCAACATATATTACAGATTTTTTTAAAAAGAAATTGCTTACTTGCATGTTTACCTAAGACAATAGTTAGTGATAGGAATGTTAAGTTCTTGAGTCATTTTTTGCATACTTCATGGAGTAGGTTAGAAACAAAACTACTATTTTCTACTATTACATATCCTCAAACAAATGGCTAAATTGAAGTATTTAATAGGACACTTACTACTTTATTACATGTTATTATTCACAAGAACTTGAAACATTGGTTGAAATGTTTACCACTTATGGAGTTTCCATATAGTAGAATTATTCATTTTGCTACAAGTTATTTCCATTTAAAGATGTATATAGTTTTGACCCATTAACCCTTATGGATATTTTACCTTTGCATACTAACCAATGAGCTAATTTGGAGAGAAAGAAAAAAGCAAATTTTGTTAGGAAATTTCATGCAAAATTTTAAGCTATTATAGAGAGAAGGAATGAATAATACACGAGACAAGTTAATAAAGGACGTATTAAAGCCATCATGAAACCTGATGATTAGGTGTGAGTTCATATACAAAAGGAGAGTTTTCTCGTTAAATAAAAATATAAACTACAACCTCGAGGAGATGGACAATTTCAAGTGCTTAAACAGGATAGTGACAACACATACAAGCTAGATTTACTGAACATGGTAATGTGAGTACTACTTTCAATGTTACTAATCATTATATGACATAGGTGAAGAAGGGGAGAATGATAGCTTATGTGCACTTATGTTAACCCATCATTCAAAACCACTAAGGGACATAAGAAGACCTATGATGAGAACTAAGACAAAATGCATGAGGGAAGCTCTTTAAGTGTTAATTGGGAAATTATAAGTAGGGATGTCAATCGGGAGGGTCAGGTCGGGTTCGGGTTGGGTCATTTCGGGTTCGAGTCATTTCGGGTTAACACCAATTCAGGTTCGGTTCGGTTCAGGTCGGGTCGATTCGGGTTCGGGTCATTTTGGGTTAACACCAATTCGGGTTCAGGTCGGGTTCGAGTCGGGTTAATTTGGGTTTGGGTCAATATCAGGTCGGGTAGAGTTCCAGTTGGGTCAAATTCAGGTCGGGTCAACGCGGGTTGACCCGTCGGGTTATATGAAGTTTCATCTATGTATGAATAAAAAAATTTGTTTGTCATTTCTCAAACTCTAAATTCTAAATAAGAATATGTTTAATTAATTTTTT
>JAOXYD010000004.1:2229148-2242488 GCA_028565735.1 Pinacopodium congolense | reverse complement strand
AATGATACCTCTCATCTTAATACAACATGTGAAGGTGAAATTTAGGTGACTTTCACTTATGACAATTTTATATTACATTGAAGCTTGCCCGAATTAAAGATTTAAAATTAAATTTGTACAATCTTTATGTTAAATCCTTTGATTTTACAAGTTCAATTGTCACAGCCAATGTAAATATAAAGGTTTGCAACGACCAAATGAAAACACAAAAAGCAGGAAGGCATGGTTAGAAGAAATTGAGGGATAACATACATGGACTAACTTATTTTGGTTTTTAATGATAACATAAAGGTCAAATATCTCATTTGAGGAATGTAACTACAACAATCACTCCTCTTAAGTCTAATTGATCTGTTCCACTTTTTGTAAACTTAAAGTGAAGAAATATGGATGATATTGTAGAAGAAAAATTGAGCATAAATTTTTTGTATGCATATGCATACAATGAGTAAAATGTGTGCTGTTGTAGAGAAAATTGAGCTAATTTTCATTGGTTCATACCACTGTCTACAAAACCCATTCAATGAAACTTGCTACAACTAAGTTGAATTCAATTAACAAACCAGAAACAGTTTGGATAGTAACCAGAGAGGTGGACTATATATGCACTATAACATGAATAAAAAATTGGGCAAAAATCATTGTAAATAAATATATGTATTTGACCATTTGTCCTACTGCCATTAGACTCAAATTGCATTTTTTCCACAACACATAACAACAAAAATCAAGAAATCAAACTTAGTAGGGGTGAGTTATACTAAACAAAGTAGTGCAGTAGGCCAAAAAAATTACAGTTTTAGGGTCCTACAAATGTCGACCATGTAGTTGTCCTTGAAGCTGTGATTGAATAAGAAATGATTTCAAACAAAAAAGAAAGTGTCTATCCGTGTGTGGTGCTTCCTATTACTCCACATGTAATGGAAATCCCATTTTGAATTGAATGCACTATCGATCACCATTCGCATAGATGTGTTTGAATCTCTTTCAGATGTTTGAATTTCCAAGGATCACACAACAGTTATTTCACAATTTGATTTTCTAAAAATATACATCGATATCATGTCAAACATACCTTAACCTCATGCCCACATGTCCATATTTCAGCCCAAAATTCTAGTGCACAACACATATAAATCCCCAATCGTCACTAATTCTAAAGAATAAAGTCAAATGGACCAAGTTAGAGACAATACCATATTGGAGTTTCATATGTATATTGTAATCATTTATTCCTTCTACGATTAGGTGCTAGTGTGGAAAACCGTGGATGTAGGAGAGATGAAAATTCTGCCACGATACATTATCTTTCTCTCATATCCCTATCTCCATCATAATGTACTGTAACACATTATCATACAAAATGAACACACTAAACATATCAAGCAGCACAATGTGGATGGATTTATTATTATAACACAATGATCATATGTTTGGTACTTTTAGGCATTTAGAAGTTACCATTTGCTTGTAAAGAATCTCTTTTCTTTCTTTACGTATATGATTGGCGTAAAAAATGCTTATTTTTTTATTTTGGAGGTTAATGCCAAAGCACCACCATGTTTGTCATAACAAACATTTTCTCAAAACTAGTCATCACCAATGACATTTGGACCATGTTTTTCCATTCCATCCTAATTGATTTCTAATTTATGACCTAAATAAACTGACCATAATTATAGATTTCAACTATAAAGCTATTGTTCATTTTAAGAATACTTATTCAACTATAGAACTTGGGGCTGTTCAACTATCATAAAACCCCTCTTGGTTTTCTTATTAAAATTCTTATATGGTTCAATAACATTATAAGCCATTGCTTAAGAAACTTAAACTTTTTTTGTTTTTTTGGAGAAAAGACAAATACAGAATATGAAGTGAGCACCATAATGTGTTCGTACCTCTTTTACTTCCTCTTCGGTAAATCCAGACATTTTCATTATTTTCCACCGCCCTATATGACAAAGCAAATGTAAGTATTATAATCATTTACTTTTATTTCTTCATTAACTTAAACATCATAAACAACTTCCCATATTTAAAAAGTAAGAAATGTAATTGCAACGCAAGGGAAAGTTTGAGCCTTATGGCATAATAAATCATTCAATCCGTGATTTATCAAACATAATTAAATAGACAATTTAACCTACATTGAAATGTAAGGGAATTAGAGATTTCTAATTAGTTAAATAAAGCTAGCTTCCTAATAAATCTCTTTTCAATTAATAAAAAATATGAAGAGAAAAATAGAACAGAACAAATTCAATGTTCAACTAATATACTTTGAGGCATCTATATATACAGCTAGTTATTTGTGTGTGTGTATATATATACATATATAAAAATTACAAATAGATACATCGAGTGGATCAATTTTCACATGAATTAGGTTCTTATAGGTTACGAGATTCTGCAATTCAAACTCACATCTATTTCTAGTTAACCAATAAAGGATTGTCCAATTTTAGTTGTTCTAGACCAGGAAAATTGTATTCCCAAACTGAAGGCCTTTGAAACAAATTAAAAAAAAAGGAAGAAAACTTTATGTACTAAAAATTTCATTAGTGAGTGGATGGTTACGAAAAAATTTTTCCAACTTCAATAGTTACTTAAAGACTCTCGTGCTCTGAATCTAACTACAACTAAACACTATAAACAACAGCTAATGGATCAATTTCCATGTGAATTAGGTTCATATAGGTGACAAAAGATTTTTCTATTCAAACTCATAACTTTTTCCAGTTAATCAACAAAGAATCGTACAATTTTAATGTGTTTTATAACAAGAAAACTGTATTTACAAACTGAGGGACTGTTAATTAAGCAAAAGAACGAAAAACTTTCGGTACTAAATTTTTCATTACTGACAAATTGTCCACGGAAAAATATTTCCCACTTCAGCAATCACTTTTAAAGTTTCATACTCTGGATACAATAATGACTACATCAGTACAATCAACAACTAACTTAAATGATCAATAATAAAACTATATACAATATCAATATGCAGACATTTAAAACCCTAGAAAGATTCATAACTCTTATCAATCGCATACTCCCATCAATACTGCTGCTTCCAGAAACTCCTTTGCCTACCTTGGTTTCTCCCAAATCCAGATTGCAACACCTTTTTCCTTATGTCATTGTCTCTCTTGAAGGATAGTGGTTGAGTGGATGAGTTAGGAGTTAAGAGTTAAGATTTAAGTCTTCATCAAGATGCTCTAATAAATAGTAAAAGGGGAAAGCATTGGAAAAAAACTAGAAATGTACAACTGGGAATCATTTCTATTATTATATTACCACTTCATGTTTGTTTTAGATTAAGGAAGAACGAGAGGATTGATGTGGGGAGGAGGAAAGGACGAGTGGGTTAGGTAGAAGAACAAGGAGAAATCTTTTACCTAGTTAAACTTATATTAATAAATGAAGTAGATTCATTTATCTATTTAACTTAAAGGATTGAAAATTATAAAGGGACGACTGGGGACTCATGCTCCCCCAGCTCCCATGGGAGCTACGGGTAGGTCTTCATATAGGACTCACTTATAATATAGTGAGACTCACTTATTTTAAAATAAAAAGATTTTTTTATCCTTCACACATTTAAAAAATTACTAAAATTCTATTTAAAAATTATAAAAATATCCTTCATATATTTAAAATTTTACCAAAAACCTAAAATTTTTTAATGAAAATGCCCATGTGGGCTTGAGAGTCACTGCTAGTTACTCCAAATTATAAATAACATATATTAATCAATAAAGTAGATCCAGGCTCTGTAGGACAACTTAACCTAAGCTACGCAGGTTTTTCTTAAACATATTTTGCACAACTAGCTAGTTAAAGAGAGAGAGAGAGAGAGAGAGAGAGAGAGAGAGAGAGAGAGAGAGAGAGTACATACTGCACTTAACATCGATATAATGGTGGTTGGAAAAGTGAAGGTGACAATGGACTTTCATAAGCCACTACCTAATCCCAACACATTGCCCTCTCCAAGCTCTGCCACATTTTTGTACCAAAAAGTCTGTTTTCTCATTATCTTTCAGCATTTACCTCCCATTCTCCTCCACTAAGGTCTAGCCGTATCCTCTCGATGTGGTTGATCTCTTAAACCTCATTAAAGAACTTCGGGAGAGAAAGTCTTACCTGACGATGGAACTTTTATAAAGTAAACTTCTAAAGTAACTGCTTCCATCATTCCTATTCTCAAGTGTTGAATAATACTTCAAGAATTATTAGGAAACCTTTCAACAGAGAATTGTCCCATATTCCCATGATCTCACATTTAGCATTAGCAAATTCAGACACATTGCTGTTTTTCCCATGTTCTATTGTAGTACACAGTTCATATTTCTTAGTAATTAGTGTTTCCACTTTCCCACGTTTATTATTTAGTGGGTTGTTTTTCGACTTTTATTTGTTATGTTAAAGCCTATATATAGTCCTGCCATTTCTGTTTAATGTAATGGATAAAACCCCAAGTAAAAGACTATCTTTTGTTTTCAAATTACAGTGCCTTTATTTCGTTCTTGTCTCTCTTTGTTCTATTTTTTTCTATACTTTCCCAACAATTTTGGTATCAGAGCATGAGAGAGTATAAAGTTTCTTTTATACAAGTTCAATTACCATTGGGTAAGGGTAAAGTGAGAGAGCACCTAAGTGAAACACATTGAGGCAAACACTATAGTGAATCCACAATCATAGAAAATAATGGCATTAACTCCTCTTCACAGCCCCTAATTCTGATATTCAAAGGGGATAATTACCCTTTTTGGAGTCTTAAAATGAAGACTATGTTTAAGTCTCAAGAGCTATGGGACTTGTTGGAGAACGAGTTTGAAGAGCTAGAGGAGAATCGGGTAGTCGATCCAAGCATATAAGACAACCAAAAGAAGGACGCGAAAGCTCTATTTTTCATTCAGTAGGTAGTTAATGATAAGATTTTCCCTAAAATTACGGCAACCACAACTTCCACTCAGGCATGGGAAACTCTGCGACAAGAGTATATGGGTGATAAAAGGGTAATTGCCGTGAAACTACAAACTCTTCGTTGTGATTTTGAAACATTGGCGATGCAAGAAAAAGAATCTGTACAAGGTTTTTATCTAGAGTATCTAGGGTTGTTAATCATATGAAGTTGTATGATGAAAATATTAGTAATGAAATTGGTGTGAGTAAGGTTTTGAGTAGTTTAACTAAAAAAATTGATCATGTCGTTATTGTAATTAAAGAGTCTAAAGACTTATCTAATTATACTTTTAATGAGTTGATGAGTTCCTTACTAGCCCATGAAGTTAGGCTTAGTAGATCCTATGAAAAAGAGGCAGAGAAGGCATTTCAGGTGAAAGGAGAGCCTTTTTACAAGGCGAAGGAAGAAAATTCAGGAGGTCGAGGACAAGGCAGAGGTGGATATCGTGGTCATAGTCATGGTCGCGGTAGAAGTCAATTTGCTGGTGAGCAACAATAGTTTAAAAATAATATTCAATGTCTCTATTACAAAAAATATGGGCACAAAGAAGTTGACTATTAGGCTAAACAGAAGGATGAAAAAAAGCACACCAACTTTACCTAGAAGCCATTAGAGGAGAGTAATTTGTTTATAGCTCACTCAACTATAGACGGTAAATTAAATGATGTGTGGTTTATAGATAGTGATTGCTCTAATCATATGTTAGGCACGAGGTCATTGTTTAAAGAGCTTGATGAGTCACAAAAATTAGAAGTTCAGTTGAGAAATGACAAGTTAATTAAATATGAAGGTAGAGGTATAGTTGCCATCAAAACTTCACAAGGTAATGTAAAACTTCTTCATGATGAACAATATGTTCCTTATCTAGCCCATAATCTATTAAGTGTTGGACAATTGATGAGTGATGGATATTCAGTTATGTTTGACAATGATTCATATAGCGTCTATGATAAAAAAAAAAATCAGGTCAAAATATTGTTGGTGTTCAAATGACTCCAAATAGAATGTTTCCACCTAATATGTCAGTTAATGATGAAAGTAGTGCATTAGTTGTTAAAAGAAGTACTGAGGCTATTATGTGGAATTTGCGGTATGGTCATTTAAATGGAAAAGGGTTACAACTATTAGGTAGTAAAAATATGGTTATTTGTTTGCCTAAAATTGATATTCTTGACTTTTGTGAAGGATGTGTGTATGCAAAACAAAGTAGATCATCATTTCCTGTAGGCAATGCTTAGAGAGCCTTTACTTGTCTTGAGTTAATACATGTTGATTTATGTGGTCTGATGAGCATTGGATCCATAGGATGTCGTCGATATTTTTTACTATTTATTGATGATTATAGTCGCATGAATTGGGTGTATTTCTTGAAATCTAAATTAGAAACATTTGAAAATTTCAAGAAATTTAAGTCTTTTGTAGAGAAGCAAAGTGGATATCAGATTAAAACTCTTCAAACAAATAGAGGTTGAGAGTTTATACAAAAAAAAATTCAATATCTTTTGCAATGAGAACGACATTTGTAGAGAGCTTACAACACCATACACACTAGAACAAAATGGAGTGGTAGAACGAAAGAATCACACTATTGTTGAGATAGGTAGAAGTATAATGATTGTAATAGATGTTGCAAAGCAATTTTGGGTAGAGGCAATAACTACAACATTGTACCTCTTAAATATTTCACTTATAAAGGCAGTCTACAATTAGACTCCATATAAAGTTTGGAAAGGTAACAAGCCCAAAGTAAGCCGCTTAAGGGTTTTTGGATGTATAGCTTATGCTTCGCTAAATTCACTATCACGTCGTAAGCTCGATGAAAAATCTGAAAAGTGTATTTTTCTTGGGTACAGTACTCAGTCCAAAGCTTATAAGCTATATAATCCTGTGATTGGCAAAGTTTTGATTAGCAGGAATGTTGTGTTCAATGAAGATGCAAGTTGGGATTTCACCTCCGAGAAGGTTAGTTTTGAAATTTAGTTTTCACATCTTGATGAAGTTGTAGTAGCAAATTCCACACCAAGCTCCTCTCCTTCAACAAATTCTTCTCTAATAACAAGTAATGAAACCATTAGAAACAATACCTCTACATTGAGTTCAGCATCAAACTCCTCTAGTGAAACACTACCAAGAAAATTTAGATCATTGCAAGAGATTTATGAATCATGTTCATTTGCTTTGTATATGACAAAACCCACTTGTTTTGAAGAAGCAGTTGAAGTAGAAGAATGGTATGATGTAATGGTTGAAGAAATGAGAGCAATCGAGTACAATCAAACATGGGAACTAGTAGATCTACCAAATGGCAAGAAACCTATGAGTCTCAAGTTGGTGTACAAGCTTAAACACGATGTTGACGGCAATATACAGAAGTAAAAAGCAAGACTTGTAGCAAAGGGGTATGCACAACATCAAGGTATTGACTTTGAAGAAACATTTTCACCAGTTGCTAGTTTTGAAACAGTGAGAACTCTTTTATCTCCTGCTGCAAAATTAAATTTTTTAGTTTATCAATTTGATGTGAAATCTACATTTTTAAACGGGGAGTTAGAAGAGGAAGTCTATGTTTCTTAACCCAAAGGATTTGTTGTTACTAAAAACAAGAACAAAGTCTATAGATTTAAAAAAGCTCTTTATGGCTTGAAACAAACACCCCGGGCATGGTACAAAAGAATTTATTCATATTTTTTACATAATGGATTTGAAAGGAGTGAAAGTGAGCCAAGACTATATGTAAAGAAGCATGATAAGGATTTGTTGATTGTATGCATTTATGTTGATGACATGATTTATATGGGATCCTTTGAAACCTTGGTTGCTGAATTCAAATCATGCATGATGAAAGAGTTCAAAATGACATATTTGGTTGTGTTGAGATATTTTCTTAGGCTAGAAGTTACACAAGTAAAAGATGGTATTTTTCTTTCGTAAAAGAGGTATGCAACAAATCTTCTATTTAAGTTTTGAATGCATAATTGCAAAGTGGTCGATACACCTATGAATGTCAATGAAAAATTACAACATGAAGATGGTACAGATACTGCTGATCCAAGGCTCTATGGAATTTTAATTGGAGGCTTAAATTACCTAACACATACTCATCTAGATATTATGTTTTCTGTAAGTGTGTTGTCCAGGTACATGCATAGTCCCACTAAACAACATTTTGGAGCCGCTAAAAGGGTACTACGTTATATCATCAAAACTGCTGATTTTAGGATTTGGTATTCCAAAGATGCAAATTTCAACTTGATTTGGATATAGTGACAGTGATTAGGTAGGATGTCTCGATGATCGAAGGAGTACATCAAGTCATGTTTTTAGCTTGAGATCTGGAGCAATTACTTGGAGTTCAAAGAAACAGGATTTTGTTCCATTATCTTTGTAAAAAATGGAGTATATTGCTATAACTTCTACAGCCTGTCAAGCCTTGTGGTTACAAAGATTATTGGCAAATATTCTCCATGAATGGTGTGACAAAAATATTTTGTGTACAAAAAATCAGGCTTTTTCATAGCAGAATAAAGCATATTGACATTTGCTATCATTTTGTTCGCAATCTTATAGCAAAAGTAGAGATAATGTTGAAGTTTTGCAATACAAATGACCAAGTAGCTGATATTTTTACCAAATCACTCTCTCAAACTAAACATATTTATTTTCGACAAAAACTTAAAGTTTGTAATTTTGAAGCAAGGTGGAGTGATGAATAATGCTTCAAGAATTAATGGGGCACGTTTCAATAGAGAATTGTTCCACGTTCCCATGATCTCAAGTTTAGCATTAGCAGATTTAGACATGTTGCTATTTTTCTCATGTTCTATCTTAGTGCGCAGTTCATGTTTCTTAGTAATTAGTGTTTCTGCTTTCTTATGTTTGTCACTTAGTGAGTTGTTTTTAAGCTTTTATTTGTTATGTTAAAGCCTATATATAGGCCTACCATTTCCGTTTAATGTAATGTAGAAAAGCCCAAGTAAAAGGCTATCTTTTCTTTTCAAATTACAACGCCTTTATTTCATTCTCGTCTCTCCTTATTCTGTTTTTTTTTTGTACTTACCCAACATCTTTCCCTTTTAGGTCTTGTTTTTCTCTACGTTGTAATGTCATGCAATAATATCGATTCCTCATACTTTGTTTGAACCAACAGCTCCTATAATGCACAACTACGAGTAATCTTATAAAGGATCCGACTAAAGAGGCACTCGGCACCCCTCTAGCGAGACTCACACGTAAGTCTTACTTCTTTTTAATTTTGTTTTATATTTTTATTATTTTATTTATTTTATCATTATTTAAGAATATAAAAATTAATTCACATAATTTTTAATATATATTTATATTTTCATCCCTAATTCTTTTACAAATTTATTAAAAAATCTATTGTACATTTAAGTTAACCTGTATTATAAATTCATGCTAACATATTATAAGGACACAAATATTGACATTATTAAAATTTTCATATTATTTACATTATTACAATTTTCATAGTGTTTGTTCTTATATTCAAAGATTATTGGGTCATATCTCTTTTAACTCCTTTTATGTGTCTCTCTTATATATGTTTTCTCCTCTTACTATGTCACATAATATTTTTCATGTTGAGGATATTATAAATCTACATATCTATTGCCGTTCTAGAGCTATATGATTATATTTTAACTTAAAATAAAAATTATGAGTTTATTCTTAAATCTAAAATATTATCAATTCTTAATTTTTTGTAAGTTATATATTTGCAAGCAAAAGTAAATATTTGATGAAATTTAATTCGGATAACTAAAATTGAGAGTAGTGAAGAGAATAGAGTAGAAGAATTTGTTTTTATTGTATATTTTATATAAGAATATGTTAAACTATATATACAAGAGATTTATATGTAAATATGGGAATACAATTAATACATTTCATTTGCATAGGATTATTAGGCTAAGATAATGTAATTGTAGGAAACATGCTGCTGAGATTGTGGAGATGTTTTTATACGTTATTATCCCCACCTCAAACTTATCCTAAAAGCAATTGTGAGCTTGTGTCATAGTTGGTGGAATGCTGTTAAAGCAAGAGGTTTAGTCATAATATTAGTAATTTGATCTTTGGTTAAAATGTTTCTGATGAAGAGAGCTTTTATGGCCAACAAATCATGAAAAAATATATGTCAATTTCAAAATGCTTGGTATGGGTATAAGCAATAGGATTAACAGCGAGAAAGGTAGCACTAAGATTATGATGTCACAATGTTGGTTTTAAGTTAAAGAAACTAATTTTTCTAGCAGTGATGTAATCCAACAAAGTTCTGCTGATGCAAGTGCAATGCTACAATATTATACTAAATACTAGAATATGCAACTGTCAGTTGTTTCTTAGCATTAGAGAGATAAGATTAAAACCCAAATAGATGTAATAACCAATTGTAGAGTAGCGGTCATCAGGGCACCCAGCCCAATCAGCATCAAAGTAGGCAATAAGAGTGAGATTTTGGGATTTAGTGAAGTGTAAGTCGTGAGAGAGATTGGATCACAAATACTTTAGTATTTTTTAACCGTTTTCAAGTATACATCGGTAGGACGGTACAGAAATTGAGGGACTTTGTTTACAAAAAATTGAATAACATGTCTTGTTAAGCAGAGATATTGAAGAGTACCAACGATACTTCGATATTCAGTTGGATCAGAAAGTGGACAACCATGGATTTTAGAGAGAGGTAAGGTAGGTGTCATAGGGAGTGGGGACATATTTAAAGTGGTTAAGATTGGTGGGAGAGAGAAGGGTTTTTTGTGTATTTGATTTAAGTGAGAAGGATACCATCAGATGTAACTGTAATCTCAATTCTAAGAAAATAGTGAAGAGAATCAAGATCTGTTATAAAGAAGGTAGCATTGAGCTCATTGATGAGAGAGGTGATAAAATATTGGGAAGAAATTGTAACTAAGATATCATCTACATAAATTATGAGGAAAATAGTATCAGTGAATGTATTATGAATGAAGAGCAAGGTATCAGATTTAAAAGGAGTAAAGTTGATATCAAGAAATTTTTAACTTAAGCGATGAAATCAAGTGCGGGGAGCTTATTTTAGACCATAGAGAGCTTTAATGAGGGAATAGATATAGTTTGGATGAAAAGAATCAACAAAACCTGGTGGCTGAAGCATACAAACTGGTTCTTGTAGATTTTTATGAAGGAATGCATTGTTGAAATCTAGTTGTCTAATTAGTCAAGTTTTAGTGAGGACAATGATTAGAATAATATGAATGGTGGTTATTTTAATTACTTGGCTGAATGTATTAGTGTAAAAAATTCTAGGAGATTGGTGATAACCTTTGAGGACTAATTGAGTTTCTTAACGATCTATAGAACCATCAAGCTTGTTTTTGGTTTAAAAAACTAATTTACAACCTACTATATTAGTATTGGGAGGAGGGGAAATAAAGGTCTAAGTTTGGCTATGGTGGAGAGATTAAAACACTTCAAACATAGCTTGACACTAATGGGGGTACTTCTTTACTTGGGTATAACATGTGAGGTCTAGGGAATCAGATTGTGAGGTAATGGTATGGAAAGTAATGTAATCAGGTAGTGTTTATGATATCTGAGTATTATCATGAGTGCGAGTTATCATAGAATGTTAATTTGGTGGTGATGGTGTTGGTTGAGTTGGTAGGATAGGTGATGGTGGAGAAGAGTAATTGAGTTGATTTGGCAGTAGGGTTGAACAAAAAGGGAGGAGTAAGTTAATGGTAAAGGGTGGGGATGAAATTGGAGGAGTGTTTAGTTAGGCATATGGAAAAAGAGTTTTAATGAATCAAACATGACGACAAATGTAAACCTTATTGGTATGAGGATCAAGACATTTGTAGCCTTTATAATATGGAAAATACCCAAGGAAGATACATGGGATGGATTTGAGGTTAAGTTTGTTATTTTTGGTAAAGTTAAGAAAAGGAAAACAGGTACAACCAAAGACTCGTAGATGAGCAAGGTTAGGTTTGGTGAGATATATGGCTTCATGAGGTAATTTATGATTGAGGACTAATGTGAGGAAAAGATTGATTAGGTAAACAAAGGTTGAGAAAGCTTCGAACCAAAAGAATCTAGGAAGAGAGGCATGAAAAAGTAAGGTGAGGCTAGTTTCAGTGAGATGTCTTATTTTTTGTTTAGCAATCCTATTTTGTTGAGGGAAGTGTAGACAAAAGATACAATAGGTTATACCATTTATGGTTAGGTATTAAATAAGGGGTCCTTTTATAAGTTCATTTGCTCAACTACATTAAAACATTTTAATTGTTATGGAGAAAATATTCTCAAATAGGTTTTTGAAATGTCGAAATTGAAGAAAGACTTGAGATTTATGTGTTAGAGGATAGATCCATGTGTAACGACTAAAGCCATCAATAAAAAATGATAAAATAACGATCACCAAATAAAGAGAATGTAGGGGAAGGCCCCTAAATGTCACAATGAATACAGTGAAGAGGTGTAATAGACACGCGTGACAAAGAAGAAAAGAGTAGTTTAGTACTTTTACCTTGGAGGCATAAGTTACAAGATTTTATTACATGAGGCCTAGTAAAGAGATTATGAGATAAATGAGAGAAGATGTTATTGCATGGATGACCAAGTCTTTAATACTAAATATCCGAGGATACGTTATGAGCAACGAAGGCAATTGGATTAGAAAAGACTTGAGGAATCGGTATTGGATAGAGATTTCTGTTGATGGTATCCGCGAGGAGATGTGACTTAATTTCAAGATCCTTCATAACATAACCAAAAGGATTAACTCAATTGAGTAAGAGTTATGATTGACAAATTTTCCAAAAGATAAAAGATTGGTAGTGAGTTGGAGAATAATCAAAACATCTCGAAAATAAAGAGATTTAGGATTTTGAGTAAGTGTGAATGGATCAGTTGAAACAATTAGAAGAATATTATCATTACCAACGAACACTTTGTTGTTACCATCATGTGGTTCAACAAAATTTAGAAGTTGTGGACTAAATGTCATGTGGGAGGTTGCATTGTTATCAGGAAGTCATTTGGTTATGTTGCTAGAGGTATTAGCATGATCTTGTATGATCAAGGCATTAAAGGCAGTATAAATAATGTTTTGATTAAAGCGAGGGTGAGGTTGAGCATTTCTAGAATTAGAATATCAAAAACAACATAAACTGCAGTATGTCCTATTTTGTAGCATATTTGGCATGTCAGGCAGGCTTGGGGATAATTGGCCCAAGGTATTAGATAATTTTAAGAAGTGGCCTGCTGGGTAGAGATTAGGTTGGAGCTGGGCTAATTAAAGGACTAGTTTAGAGGGTTAGGGCAGTTGAGCTGGCTGATGGGGTTCATGTTTAAGGTAATGGGTCAGGAG
>JAOXYD010000004.1:2209296-2222437 GCA_028565735.1 Pinacopodium congolense | reverse complement strand
AAGTGGTACCCTGTAAAACGTTAGGGGGCAAATTAAACCTTTTGTGAAACGTTGAGGGTTAATTCATACCTTTTGCCATTTTTCTTCTGTTACTACCTTTTAATCCTCTACTATGATTTCTCTCCCTAATTGTTATAACCAAAATATCTTATTACGAAGAGGGAGACCTTTGTGACCTATGTCTCATCTACCACTTTTTACTAACTTTATAGTCAACACACCATTAGGAGTAGAATTGGTCAATGAAAATTTTAACATTTTCCAAGAATCAGACAACGACGCAAATACCATAAGAGCAAGAACTTTATTATCAAAACTAACACCCATACCTGACAGTTGATTCACAATCCATTGAAATTCGTTCAAGTGATCCGTAATAGAACCTCCTTATTTATATTTTAATTATACTAACTTCATCAGGTAAAATAATTTATTATTACCAGTATTTGATACATATAATTCCTAAAGTTTATTTTATAGAGTTCTAGCATACATCTCACCACAAATATTAATGTACAAATTATCCTCAACAAATTACTTAATAAAACCATATATTTGTTCATATTCAAAAGTTTACTTCTCATCGAATTTATCTTCAAGTATTTGGGTAGTAAATACTAGGAAATAAAATTCTTCACAAATAGAAAATCCTTTATCTTATTCTTGTATATGTGGTTATTTGTGCCATTCAAACTTATGATTTTGTTAAACTTTCTTTTCATAACTAAGACCAACAATTAATTGAAAATAGTTTTGATATCTATTATTATTGAGAATAACATAATAATAAAATAATCACAGTGGAGTATCAAAAATATTTTTCCTGAAAATTATTAAGTATGACAATATCAAAAATAATTTAATCATAAATTGCAAAATAATATATGAAGAAATCAATCGCACGAGATATCATAATTTTTAACATGAAAATCCATGTCCAAATTGAGGAGCAAAAACTATAAGTGCAAGCTAGTAAATTATTCACTATGTAAAATAATAGGTATAACAACCAATCCTTCCTATTCAACAAATAAGAATAATAACAAAAAAATACTAACAAAAGGGAATAAAAAATATCAAACTTAAGATACATACCAAAATGACGTCAAAATCATAATACACTTTGATCTTGGTAGGACAAAATAACTCACTCGTTTATTGGTTTTTTTCTTTCCTTTTGTTTTTTCACTTTCGTTGCTTATTATATACCTCACCCATATATAAGAATAAGCTACAGCCTACAAAAATTGAAAATATCATACACCGTTTTGACAAAATAAGAAGACAACACCAATTCGTAACAAAAATAGACGGTTAACTTTGAACAAACACAAAAAAAAGCAAGAAAAACAATCTTTGAAAAAGAAAACAAAAGCCACCAATAACAGAATTTGTTAAAAATTGCTATTTTATTGGCAGGAGTTCATCAAATAACTGGATAAATAACCGATTTTTTACTCATAAATTCTTGTATTAAACCGAATTAATTAACTGACTAGTTATGAATAAATTCTACTGAGTTGATCGATTTGACTTAGTTTAATAAATATTGATAATTACATTCACGATTGTTTGACTTTAGCCAAATCTTAGATATATATATTTTTAACTTAAAAGGAATTAACCCCATCCACAAATTAATATTTACTTTTCACTTTTAACTCAACTATTTATTTTTTAGATCCTATCTATGACAAAAAAAGGAACGAAAGGATAATTCAAACCCGTTTGTTGATGTTTCTTGTTTTTATTTTTTATTTTTATTTTAAAAATATATATAAATAAAAAATGTGTAAAAATAGAAAAATAACGTATAAATAAAATACAAAAATAAATAAAATAGTGCATAAATTAAAAAATACACAAAATTAATAAAAATATACAAAATAAAAAAAACTGAATCGAACATACCCTAAATTGACAATGAATAGCCCAATTTTAATGTATTTTATATACAATTTAAAAGATTTTTATAATACATAATATATCTCCATCAATCAAAATTTTAAATTTTAAGAATAGCAATTACGACTACTAAGTTTAAAATATATATTCCAATTCTAATATATTTTATATTCAACTTCACAGATTTCATACTCAATTTAACAAATAAAATCTTAATTTTAACCTTACATTTTTAAGTGTTGTACATTCTCGTTATAGTTTTAATATTATGCATTAATTTTTTATCAATTTGCCTCACCAATGTTATTTTAAATTTTGAAGTGTCATCTATATTTATTTATCTAGAAATAAGTTTCATATACACCAAAGAAAGAGTAGCTTTTAATATGTATAAAAAAAATTCTGTCATAGCCATTTGCATGCGTTTAATAGATGAAGATATGGACTGAGAAATGTTAATTATATTCATTACTGATGAAATATAATTAAGTTCACTTAATCACGATAAAAAAATTGAAGCTAAAAATTAGGATACATTATAAAAAATAAAATTTTGATTAAAGAAAAGTAAATGAAAGCTTTTATAAAAATTTGCATATAATCGAAAGTGAGGTTTTTATTTTGCCCATGTATTAAATGCATCTAATTTTGCACAAATAATTTCAAGTTCCGTTTTTTATGAAATATTTACAGAATTTATATTTATAGGATCAAATCCTATTCTATAATATTTACTTCTTTCTTATTCTTAAAGAAATCTTTAAGAGGACTTGATTGATCTATGATTTAAGATTAAGCTTTCCCTAAGGAAACCAAAGATAGTTCAATGAATGGTTATTAAATTGCCAAGAATTAGAAAGACTAAATCCGTAAATTAATTTAAAAGAGGATAAGAAAATGGGAAATATGGCATGTGAGTTCAACATCGAACTGTCTAGGTAGCAAAATTTGGGTTCTAAAAGAATCATCCTATAACTTCTTATTCAGAATAATTAGATAGGAACTGGCTTAAATAAATTAAGCTGTCAGTGATAAGAAATGGTTTAAATAAAGAAACTTTCATATTTTCTCTCTCTTTCTTTTCCAATTTTGAACTGCATAATATGCACAATTCTTACCTTTTTATATTTTGTTGCATTCACAAATACTTTAAATGATTAAAAAAGATTTAGTTTATTCACCACTAGTTTCTTTGTCCTTTGTCTAATCCACTTAAACTTAGAGCACAAGGGTAAGGACAAAGTAAATTACTAAGATATCATGTTCCACATTAATCATAAAATAATAAATTTGGAAAGGTTTTTATAATACATAATATATCTCCATCAATCCAATTTTAAATTTTTTTGAAGACTAGTAATTTTTAGTGCTAAATGGTCAATGTTGAACCAAATGAGGTTTCAATCATATGTAATAATGATGATAAAATATTATTATTGCTAATGCTTAAGTTTTGGTACATTAAAAAGATAGGTTATGCTGGAGTTTAAGGTAGAAAAGTCTTGATAAAAGAAATGAAGAATCAAAGCAAGTATTGAATAATTAAAGTGATGGTCCAGAGAAAAAGATTAAGGTTGATTAGATTTAAGAAAGTATCTTAAGTTGTAAGTTTTCTAAACTTGATTTTTATCAAGGAAAGGGCTCTCTCATTTGCATATTATATTTGCATAAATATTTATATATAGGATCTGAATTATGGTTTTAATAATTAATTGAATTCGAATATAGTATTGACATATTAGGAATTGATTTAAAAAAAACATATAGATATTAAGGTGTTTAATCATGAGGTAAGTGTTAACGTATGCTTCTTCATGAGTTTAAGTGAATTGAAATGTTGCTTAAAGTTATTTATAAGTGTTTGAATTTGTTTAAATGTAATTGTGATGTGAATTTTGGTTTATGAAAGTTTAGAAAATCTTTGTGGAAAGGTTTACGTAGTTAAATAATGAAAAGATTTTATAATCAAGGCTACTTATTATATTTTGAATCAATTGAATATTTTTATTAATTAAAAAAGCCTTTATATGTTTTAAATCTTGTTTGAAGTCTTATTCAATATTTGGTTAATATTTGGATAGTTAAGAATGATTTTGATCATTTGTTTTCAGTTTCATAGTTGAAATTTATTTGGTTTAAATTTATTTGTTGACATATGTTAAATCTATTTAGATTTGAATTATCATAATTCAATCTGATTTTTTATGCCAAAATCTATTTTTATTGCTTCAAAATCAGCATACACATTTTAATTAAGGTCTCAAGAGTGCATTAAATTTTTATTTCAAATTTTTAAGCACTGAAAACTTTGATTAAAGCTTTCGGAACTCAGATTATTCAAAGTTGTCTCTGACAATTACTTGTTTTCTTTTTAGAATTAAACATTTTTCTTTGGCTTCTAAAAGACTAGGGCTGCTATTAAATGTCTCTAAATCCTTCCTAACTATACACACAACATCTCTAAATAGTTTTATCATTTTTAGAAGTCTTAAAAATAAGATTGAAAGATCAAATTTGTTCAAATATCAAAGTTGCCTCCTTTTTCACTATTCTTGGTTCAGTCTCATCTCTCTTCACTTTAACGTATTTTTTGGGTGTGAGAAATTATTGTTCTCTATTAGTTTAAGTGTTTAAGAGTTTTTTTAATCAAAGTTTTGTATTTTAGGAGGATTATTTCACTAGTTTTAAGTTTAATCATTCAGCTATATCAAAATTGTTTATGTTTTTTTCTGTTTCTTATGTTCTTGCATTATTCACGATTTTTAACTATCATAACTTGTTTTTGGAAGTTTGAGTTTGCTTTTCTCAATTGGTTTAAGTGTTCAAGAACTTCATAAATCAATTTCATGCATTATTAAATGGTTATATTGGTAAATTGAAGGTCATAAAGTCATACACACCAAATTAGTCCAAGTTTGGGTATTTCATAATTCATATTTACCTTTGGCTATTTAAATTCACTTTTTTTAGTTCAAAATTTCACAAATATGTTGTAGTTCTATTTTTCTATCTTCCAAAAAGTTGTTTGACCTTTTTATGTGATTGTATAAGGTTAGAAACATTTGTTAATAAAGTTGAAACTTTAACAACTTATATTTTGATAGTTTTGCATGTATATGGTTTGTTCTTAATTTAAACATTCTGTTTTACGCCTTAAATTATTTTTTATTGTGTCAATCTATTTTTAATTGATTGATTAAAGCCCCAATAAGTTTATTACGTTGATTCTGTGGCATTTGATAGGTTAGAATTATTTTTTTCAAAGCTGAAACTTTAATACTATATAATCTGACAACTTATATTTATATTAGTTGAATCTGATTAGTTGATACTATAATTATGTTGTTGCTGGATAAATTGGATTGTTTATGGTATATGGAAATGTTAGGATATTTTTCATATTGTTTAACTATCTTTAGAAATTGTAGAATTGTTTTATATTGCTTGAACTTCATTAAAACACCATTAGAGATGTGTTTTAGATACTAATTTGAGAAATTTGATTTTTTAATTGTTGTGATTAATTTAAGGCTCGTCTTTACCATTAAAAAAATTGTTGAAAGGTTGCTCTTGACCTTTGAAAAATGTGATTTTAGTTGCACCGATATTTTAATATAAATTGGATTGATTTATGTTATGTATGAGTATTAAAGATTGCATAAAGCATAAACATTACATTAGTTGCATTTAAACCTTTTCTTATATTGATTTTGATCAGGTTTTCATTAAGCTATATAAGTTTGTGTTCAAACTTAAGGAGTTTGATTTAAGAGCTGTTTTATGAGATTAATTGGTTGAATTTGGTTTGTTGTAAGGGATACTTTTCAACTACTTAAGTAAGATTGTATTGGGTTCCTTTTGACTTTTATAATTCAAAATTATTATGTGGGTTTCTCTTGATCTTTGTGAACAAGATTATTAGGTTACTTTAAAGTAAATTCATAAAGGATTATTCTTCACCCTTAACTAAGATTGTAAAGGGTTATTCTTCACTTATTTAAAGTAAAATTAGTCTTTAGTATAAAAAAATTCTAATAAGTAGTTAGAAAGAATACGTAGTCTATCTTTGGAGTAGAAGAATTTCTATAAACCTTGGTGTCTTTCTATTTCCCTTATTTTTTTAAGTTTATGCTTATTTTATTTATTTTATCATTGATTGAATATGATTAACTTTGGCATAATTATAACCTATCAGTATAGATTGAATTTTGTCTTAGTGATTCTTATAGTTAAATTTTTCCTAGATTGTTTAGGTAGTTAAATTTAGTAAGAAATCTTTTAAATACCCAATTCACTCCCTTTCTTGGATGTCATAGGGCTTACAAACAATATATAGTCTAATTTTAATGTATTTTGTCTTTGATTTAACAAACTTCGTGCTTAATTTAAAAAATAAAATCTTAATTTTAACCTTACATTTAAACGTTATCCTTTCTCCTTATAGTTTGAGTATTATGCATTAATTTTTTTAATAATTTACCACACTTTGATAAGATGGCAACCAATGTTTGATTTCGAATGTCATCTATATTTACTTATTTAGATAAATGTTTCATATATACCAAAGAAAGAGTAGCTTTTAATATCTATAAAAAAAAATTCAATGCAAATAATCAATTAATTAAAATGAAAGAGTCTTGGAAGGATCCAGAAACTAGCAAGACCTAGAAACAAGAAACAAAGTAAAAAGAAGGCTATACAAGATCAAACGGCTAATAGATCATTAAAGGAACATGTGATCTTCTTTAAGGAATCGGTTCTTTAGGTTGAGGCCACCTCCGATCCTCTTAAAATAAAGAACCAAAGCAATCGGCTTTCAAGAGTTGGTCTCTTAGGTCAAGAAGGAAGTCTGATCAATATCGAGATGTTTGGGAGTTGTAGCTATAGGAGGATCACAAAATCAAAGTCTCAAGACCACTATTAATCAATACATGACAAATTCTATTTAGATAATAGGTGAGCACTGCACAGATAATTGATTTTCATATATGCAATCAAATTTTATCTATAACACAGTTAAGTAATAGGTCTTGTTAGATCTCTTGCTTAAGGAACACTTGCTGGTTTCTTTCCTTCCAAAGATGATATACTACATAGCTCAAGGTTACTTTATAGACTAATTTATTCCCTTTATGGTTACCACTTAGGTTGATGCTCCAGTTGACCCAGTCATTCCAACTACTATTAAGGTGTTGGAGGTTGTAGAGTGCTAAGATATTCTACCAGATGAAGTTGTAGAAAGGGCAACTAAATTACAAATGGTTCATAATTTTAGGTGTCGATTGACAGAGAGGTGCAAGTAGCTAGGATGTGTAGAAACCAGGTAAGTCTATCTAAAATACTCAATCTACCTTTAATTGCAAGCCATAAAATGAAGGTAGCTTATAGATGAGCTTCCTTAAATCATACAAGCTTAAACTAGGGTACTTTAGGTAGAGAAGGGCTCAGTTTAGCTCTACCTAATAGGGTTGTAAACTCTCCAGTAGAAGTGTGTATTTAGTACCATCGGTTTAGTTGGGTAGGTTGCAAAGGTGTAGTCTGTAGTAATAGAATAAGTGAAGGGGAAGAGATAAAACCATAAAGGTCTCTAAGGCTGTTAAGAGCCTCTCTAACTAAAGAGTTGCTAGGTATGATCTGTCTAAGAGGTGCAATCTCGTTAGACCATAACAATGTGTGTGAGCTAGCTAAAGGTCATGTCAAAAGTAGTAATAAGCTCTATTTCCTATTTTGCACTTAACCACAGTTCTCATTAGTTCTCTCTGTTTAAGGATATGAACCATAGTACAAGAGGTGTTAAGTTGAAGTTTAATAGTCCAGAGGTTTGTAAATAGTAGGCATGAATCCATTAAACCCATAACATATTTTTTGTAATATAGGATCCTTTATAATCTCTTCATCAAGAGAACTTTATTAAATAGCCAAAAAGAGATGATGCCAAGGCATTACTTATCTTTAGGCAAGCAAATATCACTACATTTAACCTTAGTGGGAGCTTTTCGTTCAAGAACACCATACCATAGAAAAGTCCTTAAAAATCGATAAATAAATTTGATAATGTTAACAGGAATAGTTGGGTGAGAGGTCCCATGAATATGCAGGTTATTCATAATAGAATTAATCAACCGAACTTTACTTACTAATATAAGGTTCCTATTGCATTAACACAGAATTAGCCTTTGAATCTTTTTTTATTAGAGGATGGAAGTCCATGAATGAAGGTCATTTAGTGGTAATAGGAGGATCTTTATGTCTAGTTCCTGTAATGATAGCCATCCAAGTAGCATGGTTTTTAGTAGAAGTAGGTTGGAAAAAAGAGCTCTTGTCATGGTTTATAATCAATCTAGACATGGTTCAAAAGGTTTTAAAAGCTGTCATAAGTGTAGAAACTGAGTGATCATCTGCCATAGAGAAAAGAATAAGGCCATATGCAAACACCAAACTAATTAAGCCATTTTTCTACATATAAAATGAAATTTAAAGAGAGCTTGAAAACTAATTAACTGGGTCCCCTTATCTTATTCCCTTAACTCCTATTATTAGCTTACTAGGCTTACCATTAACCAGTGCATGGTAAGAAATAGTGGTAATGCACTATTGTATCCAATTGATAAAATTAGCTAGAAATTTGAATGCTTTGAGGGTATTAAGGATGAAATCCCAACTGATAGAGTCATAAGCTTTTTGGAAGTCGATTTTAAGAGTGCAATCCTTGGCACCCCTTTTTTGGCCATAGCTTCTCATAAGCTCTTGAGCAAACAAGATATTATCTTTAATAAATCGACCCTAAATAAATGCATCTTAAGAGGAGTCGATATAGTTATGTAGGATAGATTTGAGTCTATTAGTGAAGATCTTGGAAATTACTTTATACAAACGATTACTACAAGCAATAGGGCGGAACTCCTTGAGAGAGATTAGAGAAGTTGTTTTAGGAACCAAGTATAGAAATGTTCTGTTAATTTCTATTAATAGCCGCCCATTAGAGAAAAACTCAGTTATAGCACTAGTTACCATGGACTTAACCTTTGTCCAAGACTTATGATAGAAAAAAACATTAATGTCATCTAGTGTGGGGCTTTTATTAGGATTGAGAGAGAACATAACTTTCTCAATTTCCTCTGCATCTATTGATAAGCTAAAAGTCTCACAGTCGTCTGCAGAGATTGTTTGCTAAATTATAAAAGGTAGAAGATGAGAAGAAAAGATACCTATAGCAAGAGAACCAAGAGTATTAAAAAAAAAATACTATTTCCTGGAGTAAGGAAAGTTGGTTAGAGATGAGAGTGTGTGTATCAGTCAAGAAAGAAATTAAGTTCTGATTCCTCCTAGATATCATAGAGTTAAAGAAAAAATTGGAGTTCTTATCCCCATCCTTTAGCCAAAGTACTCCAGATCATTATTTCATAAGTGAAGAGTGCATTGTTAAAGCCTGAACATAATTGTGAAGGGTAGTCCTTTCCCTCACAATGAGTTGAGGATTAATAGGGTAAGACTGGTGCCAAGCCTATAATTTCTCAACTCTTTCCCAACCCATATCTAGAGCTTTCTTTGTGTTTGGAATTGTAGCAACATGAAGCTGCTTCAGTTCCTCCTTAATGCTGTATAGTTTTCTCATACAAATATATTGTTTAGTGTCTCCTACCTCAAATTGCAATCCTCTACTCAAAGCTTCCTGATAACCTTCGATATTACAACTATAAACTTATTAAATTGAAAAGGAGAACACATGTAAGTTTATTGCCCTATATTTTGAAAAAATGATGGAGGTATGATATGAAAATAGGGGAGTTTTGAAGTAAGCTATGCTATTAGGAAAAGAGGCTAGCCAATCTAAGTTAACCAAGGCCCTATGTAGCTTCTTTCTAATGTAAAGAGACTCCTGTTACTTATTACTCTTAAGTATGAAACCTTCCTACCATCTTCAAGTCAATTATACATTCCCTGAATTTTTTTGTATAATACTTCCTCTTCATAGGGATGCAGCATACTATTAAAATCATTAAGAACAATCTAAAGATCATTAGCAATTACAGAGTCCTTCAACTCGTCAAGCTTTTTCCATAAAGGAAACCATTTAAATGCTAAGTTAAAACCTTAGACAAATAAGACTTGCATCTCCACATGCCTCTGCTTTGATCTGGCCTTGAGATGAATTAATTGATCTGTAATCAATATACTAGTAACATCAATTTTGTTCTTGTCATATGCAATAATAAGTCTATCATAAAATGAAATTAATGATTGGTAATAACTTTTCATTGGTTATTAAACAATTGTAAGTTTTTAATAGAAGGAAATATTCAGGGGGGGTTCATGACTCCATGGGACCCATGATTTTTTTTGTTGTAAAATTTAAAAGGGATGAGGGGTGTTTTTGGTATACATAATAGGCTTTTTTGTAATTTCTAAATGAAGATAGGGGTATAAATGGAAATATATATTTTTAATGAATATGAATTGACATCTATAACCTTGAATAATGACAAAAAAAGACAAAAGAGTAAAATTGACATTCTGTATTTTAAAAAATTAAAACTCATGTGAGGCTCGCGTGAAGCCCATGTAAGAGTTGCAAGAACCCACAAATAGGATTTTGTAGCAAGGTTTTGAATATCGTACCGGTACCGGTACCGGATTTATTTTTAAAATGGTACCGTACCAGTACCAGCCAATACTGGTACCGTTTCGGATAATTTTTTAAAATTATAAATTAATTTTTAAATTTTATAAAATTTATAAAAAGTTATTAAATGTATTATATTGTATAGTTTTTAACTTAACTTTAAACTTAAAAATGTCAAAATACAAAATTTTTTCTTTTCTTAAAAGAAAAAAAATTTTCAAAATTTTTTTTTAATTTTTTCCGGTACCGGCCGGTACCGATCGGTATTTAAATTCGGTACGAAATAGGGTTGTTCCGTTCCGTTCAGTTTTCCGACCAGTACGGAACAATATTCACAACTCTGTTTTGTAGTCACGTCCTTAATAGAATGAGCCTTGCTTTTGGTTTCTAAAGCCCTACCAATAAGGATTTATTGTTCAAAAGGAAATCCTTAAGAACTAATTGTTTTGAATTGAAATTAAGACCTTTAACATTATAGGATAAAATACTTATTTGGCAGGAGATTGAGTGGAGCACTTTTTTGCTTCTGCTTGATCTTCTTATGCCTACTGTTTGAGAATTTTGTTATAGCCATTTATACACATGGGTTTGACTACATGGTATTTTATCCATGTCCTTTCATGGCCATTTTCATATAAAACAAAATGAAATAATAATAAAATAATCAAAAAAAAACTTTTATCTTATATGAACATGGTCATAGAAGACCACCAGTAGAATACCATGTAATTTTTCTTTATACACATTTAATGTACTCTACCTATAGATTAATATATAGACTTTAAAAAGTTAATTATACTCATTACTAAACCTGTTAAAGTAATGAAATATAATTAGAGTACATCTTTTTTATTAGAAGTTCACTTAATCATGATAAGAAGAATTCAAGCTAAAAGTTAGGATACATTATAAAATAAAATAAAATATGGATCAAAGAAAAGTAATTGAAAAACTTTTATAAAAAATTTCATATAATCTAGATTGAAGTTTTTATTTTGTACATTTCATATTATGAATTGTTAAATGAATCCAATTTGCAAAATAATTTCAATTTCAATTATTCTATGAAATATTTGCAAAATCTATAATTATATGATTAAATCATATTCCACATCTTATAACTTCTTATTAAGAATAATTAGATTAAATAAATTAAGTTGAAGCAATAAATTTTATTGTAATATTCATAATTTATATTTTTTCTACGGTGGCATGGTGGTAACAATTCACAATACTTATATAAAGATTGCATTTCTTGCACCAAAAGAATTTTTTATTCTAAATCACCCTCTTTTAATGTAATCTTATCTTAAATATAACATAAAACATGGACCAAAATGATTTATACTTAACACTAATCTTTCTTTCCTAAGTAGGGAAATTGCTTGATTTTTCATGGCATATTTTAATTCAAAGGCTTATCCATAACTTATTGAATTGTTATTTGGCATACTTAGGAAGGTAGTACTAACTCTATTTTGTACTAACACGCTACCAACGTTAATGATACGACTTTCGAAGTTGGATACCTCCAACATCCTCATCCTCAGAGAAGACCACAAAATTGTCCGAATTTCGTTATCCCTATATAAACACTCGCACCACTATAACATCTATTCAAATTTCCAACATCAAATCAACGACTACAGAGAAAAAAAAAATGCAGAAACAAGTTCAACCGTGTCCTGTTCCTTTAATTCTCTTAGCCCTGCTCGTTCTTGTTCTTACTGAAGGGGCTAGAACTTGGGATGATAGTCCCTGCAAGCCAAGTGGGAAGGTACGTGGAATGAAGCCAACTCCTCCAGGACACTGTAGCACTGAAGAAGATTGCTGTATTCCCGGCGGATATTACACTACATTCAGGTGTTCACCGCCAACGACCAACCACACAAAAGCAACTCTTACCCTGAGCAGCTTTGAGAAAGGCGGAGATGGCGGTGGCCCATCAAAATGCGACGGTCGATTCCATTCAGATGACGAACCTGTAGTGGCACTTTCAACAGGGTGGTTCCATAACGGGAGTAGGTGCTTGAAGTATATAAACATCCATGGAAGTAATGGGAAGAATGCGAAGGCCAGAGTGGTTGATGAATGCGACTCTGCAGTGGGTTGTGACTCGCACCGTGACTACCAGCCTCCTTGTGGCAACAGCATTGTGGTTGCTTCCATGGCGGTTTCGAAGGCATTGAAGGTGCCTGTGAACCAATGGGGTGAAATGGATATCTACTGGTCTGATGCTTGATGTATGTCTATCCAAATTCCTTGATGGAAGAAGATGGTGATGTTTTGTTATGGATGTTAGAATAAGTTTAGGAGATTATGATTAGTTTAGCATAATTTTAGGAGATTTCGATGGAGTTTAATTAAGATTGAACTTCAAGAGATTAGTTTAGACTAGATCATTTCAACCACTATAAATACTAGTTACACTTCTGTATTTTATACACAACAAAATACAATGAATTAGTTTCCTTCCTTTTATATTAATATGGTATCAGAGCTAAGGGCTTCTATGTGAGGGTTTTAGTGCTATCGCAGCCTTTGAGTCTTTTTATCAAACACTTGGTGTGTCCCTGCTCCCCTGTAGTGTCGTCACTTTCCCTGTCAAACCCA
>JAOXYD010000004.1:2165043-2175353 GCA_028565735.1 Pinacopodium congolense | reverse complement strand
TTTATATTTTATAAATAAAATTTACCTTAAATAATAAATATAATATATAAAGTAATTATTCTGTATTTTTTATTTTTTTAAATAACTTCATGTGTTTTTCATTTTTTTCAAATGTCCCATATATTTTTTATTTTTTGCAAATACCTTATTGTGTTTTCATAAATTATCAATGCACCCCCTATACAATCATTCTTCCATGTCAGCAGTCACGTCATCTGTTACATTATCAACTCGTATAGTCAACAATGCCACATCATTGCAAAATAATTTTAAGGAGAGTTTGATAATTGGTCAAAAAACAAAGGGAGTTTATGATATTTTCAAAAATACAAGAAAGTATTTGATAATTGATAATAACACAAGGATGGTAAAAAGATAATTACTCTTAAAATAATTAGCAAGCATACAATGATAAAGAATGTCTTTTATTCAATTACAATATAATGTCATACAAATAAATTATAATCAATAAATTGACTGTAAAGGCATAAACCAACACATAATGCCTCCAGAGGAACCCACCCACCGTTGGCATGTCTAGAATTGTACATCCATCACAAGAAACAAGGATGATGCTGCTTTCTTGTGCATACCTGCAGCAAATGGTACTAAGGAGCTAATAATGGTCAATCCTTTTGTAAAACATCAGTCCTTAAACAGCTTACAAAATTTGGCCTCCTACCCCGCATTGAACATTTGAACACTTCTTGGAGCCTAAAGTGAGCACAGAAGTTGCAGTGTCAGTTACTATATTAAAAACCTGAAAACTATGATTTTTTCCCTCTAGTTATGGTTAATATAACTATAATAGCAGCATACGCGGTTAACCTCAGAAGCTCATGCAACTGGCATGCTAACAGCACATTGGTCCCATAGTGTAAATATTGAAATCACAACTAAAAACAGGCCAAGTTTAAAGGCACAAACTTCATTACCTAAAAGCGACTAAAAGGCCTCCAAGTCCAAGGGTTTCGATGGCCAATTGTTGAATGGCGGTCTTCTTTTAAAAGTTATAGAAGCTGACTTATAAGCTTGAGCATTATTCTGCAAAGAAACGTACCGAGAGAAACTATTAACAAATAATTAAAAATGAACATACACCCAAGTCAAGCATTTATTGAGATCTAGCATAAATTACACAAATGACCATTAAATAAGAAGCCTGAATTCTTCAATCATGTATCTGAAACAAGAAAAACAAATGAGTATATATTAAATAAAAATATTATATACTTATGTTAATAAGATAATAATTACATATGATATAATTAATTATATCAACTTAAATCAAATGTAAACTATTTAAATCAAATTTAGAAAGGAAAAAACAGTACAGAGAACCGAGATTAATTATAGTTAACAGTAAAAGCAAAGAACTGATAAAGAAATTCAAGCACCCATAATAGTCTATGTTTCACTAGGGGAAACAAAGAAACCATGTAGACATGCGCTTTACAGTAACTCAACTTACAGGGTTAAAGTTTTTCAAAAAAAAAAAACAAAAGAAAATTTACAGGGTTAAAACCAAAAATTAAAAGGAAATTGATTTTATGTTAAATGCATATGTTCCAGCAATTACTTGTGAGTTGCAAATGATCAATTAATTACAAAGAAAAGGAGTCAGGAAAACAAGATGTAACCTTGAGGTCTCGATAAGTGATCTCTTTTGCCAATACTTTAGCTTGCAAATCAGGTTTTAATAGCAAGAAGGTCTCTAATAACCGCCTCCTATAGGGATAGAGAAGAATTTCAGCAAATTAAAATAATAGAGCACCTTCAGCATATGCTAATTTGGGGTACACTTATTTAACGTACTTGCACAAAGATGATTGAGTTGATGGTGAAACTGAACCTTTGGCAGAGGTGCCTTGCTTTCTCCCAGTGGTACCGAGGACAACCTCATGCAACCCAGACTTATTCCAACATATTGAATACCTATAAAAGCAAGTATGTAGCTAGAGCTGACAAACAACAGAAATAAGATCATTTCTAACCATATCAGGACAGATTAAATTGAAATACCCGCAAGTTAATGTGGCATGAGCAGTCTCAGCATGCTGAAACTCCACAGATGGTACAGGGGCTGCACAGAAATGTGGCTGCTGGTAGGCATTAGAATGAACAGCCTAAATGACGCTGACTTTCTACAAGTTCTAAGAAACTATGCATAATGCAGACCTTATTTGCTCGGAAAGGAGCCAATGTTTCATTTGCAAATGGCGACACACGATCATACAAAGACTTCTTCAAGTGATCCTCCAGACAAAAGCTTTCAGAAGTGTAAAGGGATTGTCCGACATTTATTGAAGAAATGTAAATAGGTAGAAGGAAGTAGGAAAGCAAAGCACCTGATATAAGAACAATGAAGATAACTGTAAGTTGCATAATGCTTAAGAACATAGAAAATCTGTAAAATCAATCGTACACCGTAAAAACTGTCTACCTTGAACTCCAAGAACGTTCCAACGAGCTATCTTGTCAGAACAGCTGGCTGACAATGTCATATCACCACGACCAGGCTTCCTCTGAACCATGCCACTGAACTCTGAACGATCAGCTGAAAACATATGCATTTTCCATTTAAATACTGTCAGAACATTGATCTTTTCTACCTATGATCTTCATAGTTTGCTCCTCACACCCCACCCACAAAGACAGGAATGGTACATTTGAGAGATTAATCTTGCTGCTAATTGAAGAGGAATGATATATATACAGGAGAAAAAAATAGTCAATGGGCCAAAAAGAAAAGTAAAAACATATTATCTTGCTACTTGTCTCCTTCACTCACCATCATACTCATTTGTGATATGTTTCATCTAACTAAACTGACCGTAGCTAGAGTCAATAGGTCATGCTATCAATACAGGACTAGTTTCAAACTTTCAATCTCTTCGAGACATATAATCTACTTGAAGCTGGCCACATATTCTGGGGTGTTGTCTCCTAAATACCCTAAACTCAACCAATTTGGCATAAATCTTGCAAAATTTGCCAAATTACACATGAGTATGACTATCACTATCCTTTTTCCGATTATAAATACGAAACTATGCTAAGATCATGTCCCAGCTCCGACGAAGAACAAAGTCAATGACGAAGTAAGGCACCCTTGAACCCTAAGAAGAAAAAATCAGGGCATAGAAAGGAGGCCATCGATGAACCTCAATATGGAAAACCAACGTTATAAGTGGAGAACATTGGAAGAAAGAAGTACCGTTAATTTGGTTGTCCGATCTTGAACATTCTTCTCCTCCTTGGCTAACAAAAATGTTTCTCATTGGAGACAATGGTGAGCTAATAGAAGCATCCCCACCTACAAGAAAAAAACCACCACTCCAGAATCTCATAATCTGAAACAAATAAGCGTAGTGTCTTAAAAAACAAAATCCTGAACAAAGTAAAAATCACCAAGAACTTACATGGCAACTGTGATATGTAGAGATGCAACTGTAAACCTTCCTTCAGTTTCAGTCTTCCTTGACTAGACCCATCCGTAGCCAATTTAAAAACACAGTTCCCTACTTCTTCAATCAACAAGTCATTCCCTTTCTTTGATATCTCATCAAACTGCTGTATCTGTGCGTAGAAGAACCTAATTTGATTTCAAAGGCCAAAAACACACTTGCAGATTTAGAACAATCAATCAACTTACTTATTCAACACCATGAATTAATCATAAGAACAGTTACAGACCTCAAAAGAGCTCTTCGAGCGATAATTTCAGCATGCGAATCATTAACAAGATCACCACGGGCGCTCAACTGCGAACGTCCGATGCATTTGGTCCCCGTCCCCAACGCGACAACTTCCAAATCTAACGCTCACATAAAAAGACAGGGATTTTCATCGAATAAAAGAAAATATCCGGTGTTTAGGGAGATGATAACAGCAATTTGGCGGGTTTGAGACCTTGATATGTGGAAAAGGAGATGAGAAATGCCGCCAAGACAGTGACTTCGCGTCCCTGAGGCTTTCCCTTTTTGGGGAGTGAGTTGTATACAGATATTACCTTCTCTGAGATCTTCTTTCCCCAATCTTTTTGTTGTGGACTCCATGGATTTCCAGACTCGGATTCCATTTCCATCTGTTTCAGTTCAGTGTTCGTGTAATGCTTTTCCTCGGTCTTTTTTAGTCAAAACTAACTGTCCCTCCAGAGATTGCACTTCTTATTACTTTCCCGGTTGCCAAACAGAATCTGTTTCAATAAAGTTTGTAATTTTTTTTTAATAAGAGAAGATATCACGAGCCGGTGTCGTTTCGAGCGTTGATTTTAGTTTTTAGTCCCCCTCAATGAAAACTTTTTAACGAGGTGATTTTAAACCAAATATTTTAATAGATAGAAAAATGTTTAAAAAATCCAATCTTCTATTTATTCGAATATGATTTTAGGGAAAATATATATTTTATGATGTTAATTTACGTGAGAAAGCTTTAGAAATAAGCTTAGAACATGTTTGGTGAAGTTTTTATTTTTTATTTTTTAACATAAAAATTAAAAAAATTTATATAAATCGAAAAAAATAATACACTAATATAATATAAAAATTAAAAAATAATAATACAAAAATTGAAAAATACATAAAAATTATAACTAAAAACTAAAATCAACAATAATATCAAACATCCCCTTAACTTCAAATAGAGTCCATATGCCTTTATTATCTAAACATGATATTCGTTAAAAAAATAGACGAGACACCTAAAAATATTAGAGATACAATAAGATGAGTTCATATATGATCAATTCAATTAATAATTCGTTATACTTTAAATAAGGAATCAGTAGCCCGATTAATTTAGCCATTATAGATAATAAAATTAGAAATAGGGAAGAAATATTTTTAGGTATCTTAAGAGGAAATTTATGATATCAAACACTCATGATTAATATTTATTCAAAAATAGGATATAACCTTTAAGATCGAGATTTTGATAAAACACTTACATTAATTAAAGATTTTAAATGAAAGAATTTAATGAATGAAGGCAATAGACTTTACTTGATAACTTATCGCCTTTCTTGTGCTTTATCCAACACTTATCATACCGAATGTTATTTTATTTTAAATACTATTAATTTTCCTAAATTATTTACTAAAGTAGAAACAACATACCCACCTTCTCTAACCCAATTACAATAAATGATAGATGATTTTTTTTACTCGATTTATAACCTAATCCAAAAATAGATTCTCATAATAAATTTATACCTCGATTATCTTATTTTGACACTGGAGTAAGTGGGAGTAGTGGTTGGCATCATGACTACTTTAATTAGGACAAATAAAAGGAATACAATTAATTATCATATTAAAGGAGAATATTTTGATAGTTCAAAATATAATCTATGTAACATTTTAATAAGTATAAGAGTTAGTGCAAGTTATATAAATCGCTCTCTCCTTCATTCATTATTACAAATTTCTTTATATGAGCGATATCAATATATAAATTTTAATAGTGAAATACATCAAATTACCTCTACCATAGAAACAAAGATAAAAATAGGAAATAATATCATTCATGTTAGATTATTAGTGGAAAATGAAGGCAGAAACCTTGAAACAATATTAAGTACTAGTTTTCTTGATCAGGTATAACCTTACAATATTACTTAATATGGAATTACTTTGACCTACAATGATACAATTATTTATATTTCTCGATAATAACTAGTAGTACTAGCATTTATATTCTGATAGGAATTACTTATATAGATTACAAAGTTGAATACTTTGCAACCTATATAAATAGCGAAGCATGATCTTATTTATGTAAGTCAACTTGCTTTCCTTCTCAGTATCATTAAACATTAAAAGCTATTATTGGACTTGATATCTTTAATAGTAGGATTCATCTTTGTAAAGGTATTAGTCAACTTCAGATTTTATTAGGATCATTTTTAATTAAATGTCCTCCTTTCTACTTTTATGATACAGGTGCTAATATTTTATTAAGAAATAGTTTATTACAATTATTTCATAAAATCCTTTTTGATACCCTTAAACATCAAATTCACTTTAAAACCCTTTATGCCCATTAGATCATTGTTAATCGTTTGCAATAGGATTATGCCAAAAAGACTTATATTTTTTAAACCTTGCACAACTCAGCATAAAGAAAAACTCCTTTTTTTTTAAGGAAAACCTTTACTTAAAATTGAACATATGATAGAAAATACATCTAGATAGATTAAACAAATCAAAGATAGTTTGAAAATAGTAAAAAAAAAAGATAAAACGAAATTATTTTGAGCATCCTTTACAATTTTGAAATAAAAATAAAATAGAAACAAATTTAGAAATGATAGATAAACAAAAAATTATTAGAGTCACAACTATGAAATATAGTGTAGAAGACCAAGAAGAATTAAGAAACAACTTTTTGAACTAGAAAATATCTAGATAATTAGACCTAATTCATCAACCCATTCTTCTCTTACCTTTATGGATAGAAACCATACTAAGATAATAAGAAATAAAGTAAAAAAATGTTCTTAATTATAAAAAAAACTAAATGATAAAATAACACTATATTCGATGGATAATTTTTTCAACACAAAGAAACATTAATCAATTTAACACGAGGCAAAAAGATATTTTTAATTTTTAATTTTGAAAGTAGGTTTTGGCAAATTAAGATGCATAAAGGAAATATTCCTTTAACAACATTTTCTACTCCTCAATGATATTATGAATGGCTTATTATGCCTTTTAGTTTAAAAATGCTCCTAAGTTATTTTTAAAAAATATGGATAACATTTTAAAATATTATAATTTTATTCATGTTTATATTGAAGATATTCTTATTACTATTGAAAGTATTTTCTTAGCATATTTTACACTTAGATAAATTTGTAGATTTATATTATCAATACAGATTAGTTTTATCAGAGAAAAAAGCTAAGATAGGACAATCAAAATTAGAATTTTTAGACATAGAAATTGTTGGAAAAAGAATTAGATTACAAACACATATTTTAGAAAAGATTTCTCAATTTCTTGATAAACTAATAGATAAAAAGCAAGTTCAAAACTTTTTAGGCATCTTGAATTATGCATAAGATTTTATTAAAATTTAGAAGAAATAAGAAAACCTTTTCATATGCTCTTAAAGAGAAATCAACGATTTGAGTTTTCTCCATGTTTTACTAATCAAGTTAAAAGAATAAAATTGATTCTGATGATTCGCATATGAAAATAAATGAATCTCTTTGCAGATATGCTTCTGGTACCTTTATGATACACAATGAAAATATCATATAAATGAGAAAGAATTATTGTTACAAGCTGGAGTTGACAAAATTTTATTACTTTTTATTACCAAAATAATTTTTACTCATAACCAGTGTATTAAATACCGTACCAGTACCGACACCGGATTGGCTTCTAAAATGGTACTGTATCGGTACCAGTTAATATAGGTATCATTTTAGATAATTTTTAAAATTATAAATTAAATTTTAAATTTTATAATATTTGTAAAATTATCTATAAATGTATTATATTGTGTAATTTTTAGTTTCATTTTAAACTTAAAAAGACAAAAATTAAAAAAAAATTTCGGGTACCAGCCGATACCGGCCAGTATTTGAATCTGTTATGGAATTGATAAATTTCGTACTGGTTAGTATCCGGTACCACTAATACTAGCCGATACCGCCCAGTACCGATACGGGACCGAACACACTACTCATAACTAATAATACAAAAGTCAATGATTTTATTCAAAATAATCTTCCTTCTAAACTAGAGTACAAAAGATATATTAGATGGCAGACTTTGTCAACAAAATATACCTTTAATATAGAAATTATTAAGTATGATAAAAATGTTCTTGCATATTTTTTAACTAGAGATGCATAAAATGCTTAGTTTAAAGAGTATATATTTCAAGCGTTGAAACAATTGTATGAAAATCTCGATGTGTGCCAAGCACAAAAATGTGCTTAATATTACAAGTTTTCCTTTGATGCCCAAGGAAGTCCCTAAAACATTACTTTCTATGGGAAATGCTTGGCAATATCGATTGAATACCTATAATTATTATGAGCAAAAGCTTTATGACTTAATCAACAAAGTCAAAATAGTTAAGAGAACAACCTCGAGAGTTCATCTTTACAGATGATAACATTTCAAGGTCAACATCTTAAGCATATTGGATTAAATATTACTTTTGATAGTATTTCCTCGAGAACAGATATCACTCGGAATTAGACTACTTAAAGAAATACTTTAATAGATAAGTTGGCTAACCAGCCAATAGATACATTGGCAAATCGCCATCCAATTATTCAGGCTCATTACTAGATAATGAAAGTTCTATACTCTCTACCCAATAACGATACTTGTTACATTGATTTATATGGAATCTATCCTAGATTGAACTTTTTACAGGGTGGTCATCTATACATTGTTCGATATTGGTATGATTTTGAAGCTATCAATATGATATATCTCAATAATTTTAAGTTTAGAATAATTTCATTATTACCTCAATAAATCCAATCAAGAATTGAAGATTTTTATCTAAATAATCCTATGATTACTCTTAAAGATACATTTATTTTTAGGATCATATTTCTTTGAGGAAAAAAGATATGATGCCTATCATTTTATTACTTTGACTAAAATGGATCAGATATCCCTCACCATAGACACAAAATTGAAAAAAAAATCTCTCGATATTTTAAAGTAGATATACATTATAACAAATGCCTTGGAATGAAAATTGTGCTTATTGGCGTGGAAACATCTTTCAAAGGAGGTTTTCAAACATATATTGGCAAGAGCAATTATTCTTCTGTCGTGATCTTACCAGTTAAGAGGGCCCCACCAGCAGCAGAGAATTATTTAAAAATGAAGATAAGAATGAATGAAAGCGAACAAATTAGATTAAGTCTTAAGGCATAAAATCCTTTTTGCTAGCTTTGCAAACATACAAAAGATATTTGTTCTACCTGCACTAGTGGAGTTAGCACTAAAGGAAAAGATAAGGCCACAGATTCCAAAGTCATGATCTTTAGTGACTTTGATTAGATAAAATTTTAATCAATCAAATGTAAAGAGAATATGAAAAAGATAGCTTGATAAGATATGTTTTATCGTTTCTGAATATTGTAAGAAGCTTTAAGTCCATACTTGAATTATGTGTAGTATTACAAATAAAGCCTCTTAATATGTTAGAACTACTTCTATGTATCTTTCAGTTGTAAACCTCCTTATGAATAAATAAAAAAGCTATATTTCTATATAAACAATTCAAACAAATTCAAAAAATGATAGAATATTTTAGTTAAAATTTTTTAAAACAAATAGAATCAATAGAAAAATCATTAGTAGATACTCAAAGAAAATTAGGAAAACCAACTAGTAAAGAAAAATAATATAAACCACCATTCACAAAGATTCCTATGGAAAACATATATTTAACCAAACAGCTACCGTGAAAATCCCTCCAAATCCTAGATAAATGGAAAGTCAAGCATCAGAATATGACAAACAATAGAACATATCATATCACGTTATCTTTTTCATATTCTCTTGACATCTGAATGATTAAAATTTTATCTAGTCAGGGTCACTAAAGATCATAACTCCGAAATCTGTGTCCTTATCTTTCCCTTTAGTGCTAACTCCAATAATATAGGTAGGATAAATTTCTTTTCTATATTTGCGAAGTTGGCAAAAATAATTCTTTGCCTCAAGAACAAAATTAGGATTTCTTAAAAATGAATATCATTTTAATTCTATAACATGACTATTCCATAATTATCATAAAATATGAATAATGAAACTTGATTTTCTTTTTTCCAATTCTTTCTTGAAACTGATTTTTTAAATAAATTAACAATAACCATTATAATCACATAAATATCCAACTTTTAATAATATTCACACAACTGAATTGAGAAAATTTTCCAAGTAGTGTAAAGAGGGATAAAGTGTTAACTTTTATAAAATCTATGCCTATTTATAACAAGATTTGGATCTTTAATAATTTAATTAAAATATAATTTTAATTTCAATTAAATTATGATCAAAATTATAATTGATTTAAATAAAATATGGTCATAACTAAATCTGTCTTATTTACCAAATGTATTATATTAATTTAAAGTTTTTAAAATTTTACAATTAAGATACAACCAAAAAAGATAGATTTCCTGGATCCACTAAAAGCTACTTAAGAGGATTCCTGTGTATACACAAACTCTCAAGAAGAAATCTATTAAGGATCTGAAAGCGTAAGTCCTTAATCTACTATTAGCAATCTAAGGGGGGGGGGGGGGGAAGCTTCTCCCGCAT
>JAOXYD010000004.1:2139585-2154414 GCA_028565735.1 Pinacopodium congolense | reverse complement strand
TCACAGCATCATCTACGGATAGAGATCGTGGGGAGATCTTGGATGATGTGGCGACAGTTAGAGTTGCAGTGGGACTGAACATCTGAAGATAGAGATATTCGAGGATAAGGATTCAGAGTCCTAGTCAAATGTAAACTCTTAATTCTATTGTAATTCTATCTTATCAGTTAGAGTCCTATTCAGATGGGGGTGTCATCTGATTAGCCACGTGATGTAATCCTGATAGTGGTAGAACGTGATCTTAGCACGATCTTAGGAAGTGAGGTTTAGTTAGGATTCGGATTTAGAACTTGACTGTAACTTGGCTTCTAAGTCAGAGGGCCTATAAATAGCTCATTCGAGCTTAGCTCTACTCACTGAATTAGAGAGAGCTTCCTTGTATTCTTTTGAGGTGAAGTAATATAAAGGTTGGTATTTTTATCGTATCTCTCGTGTTCATTGTTGCCTTGTTATTTCTTTGTTTGCTCTGTTGCATTCTTATTTCAAGTGTACGAGTGAAACACTGTGAGGGGTGTTGAAGGCTGAGTCTTGCTTTAACGGATCTAAGTGAGACTGCCGTACAAGAGCGTTGGTTCTAATCTTCGGTGATAGATTAAGTTCCTAAGAGGTCCCTGTATCAACTAGTATCATGGGACTATTACCCTCTCCGCAAAAGGCATGCCTATTAGAGTATACAGTATCCACACTTTTAAGATCCAAAACCTTCCTTGTCTATCTGATATAGAATTAATATATCATGTCTACTTTTCATTAAAATGCTTAGTGTGACATTCTCTTCCACCCAACCTCGTGACGCCCTTATTACGATAGTCCACCCTACTTACCACACTGTTCTTACCAACAATTGTCGCTCCACCACCAACACGTAACACTCAGTGCAAGATTGGATGAGAGCAATAATTAGCTATGATACCATTTTATTACGAAACTATTACCTCTCCCTACCTGAACCATTCATTTTTCTTCAGACTTAAATTAAATTGAATTCTTCGTTGCCTAACTCTAGGATTAAACATGTAAGTTCAAAAGTATCCAATTTTTAATATAAAGACAAAACTACTAAAAAGACCCCATGAGCTCTTGAATTTCTTTTTGTATGTCGTCCAAACTCCATCCTCATTTAGGCAACTCTGCTTTTTTGTTTGATCCTATGCCTGAATCGGATCCTGCTCTACAAAATCTCTTCAATCATTTAGTTTAATCCTTGCCAAAGAACCATGCGACATAGGATAACGAGATAAATTCATGGAGGTTGGTAACAACAGTAACAAACACAGATCCCTCTTTATCATTTTGGGGGAAATTTTGAAAAAAAAAAAGAATAAGATAGATTAAACCAAAAGGAACACCAAAAACTAGTTCTAATGGGTGATTTTATTGCCAAGGACACGAGCGCCAGAGAGTCAGAAGAAAGAGGACAGGGTTGGCTTATAGGGTGTAGACCCTACACAAAATATAGCCCCTGACATCAACATTAATATAAACTAAGAAGAGAAGGTCTACTCGACCAGACTGTTAGAAGAAAATTAGGCAATCACAGAAGTAGACCCAGAAGCCCTAGTCTGGGACTCTGGGGGGATCTTATAAACCATTTTTCATCGCTCCAGCCTTCATAACATAATTCTCTATAAAAATCCAGAAACCAATAAAACGCATTCCACGGTTAACATCAAACAGGATCCCAAGTCTTCCATCAACAACATTTAATTCTTAGCAAGAGTACGCAGACGACGAATGTTCACATCCTGATAGAACAGCTTGATCTCCTACTCAACAAGAAAACACAATCCCATCAACTTCCATTTTGTCACATCATTAAGAAGTTTATGACATATTTAAACAAAAGTTCAATCATTAAGTATAGTTAAAGAGTTGGTAACTTCAGAAGTTGCAAGTAAAAAAAATATTAATCAGCAAGTTAGCAAAATCCAGAGGATACTCACCACTTATACCAGGTCTTTTGTCACTCACTATTCTTCAGTACTAGATACTCTACCACAAACTATCGGCAATATATAGCCTGATCAATATGTGGAGGAATTTGCTTAATTTCAGTACCCAGTTCTTGCTCAATCCTATACCTGGAGGGAAAAATAGCAATATGACAAATTTAAATGAGATGTTTTTATCTAATCATGAAATTTTAGACAAGCATTATGAAAAAAATGCATACAAGTTAAAGCGGTCCTCATATGTGATCAAATTCACCGCTAGACCAAGGTGACCAAACCTTCCAGATCGTCCAACCTACATAAAAAGATAAATAACTATAAGCATCAACACAAATGGCAAGTTGACAGGAAGCTAATTCATCCAACTTACCCTATGAAGATATGTTTCTGAGTTTTTGGGGAAATCAAAGTTAATTACAACATTCACTGCCTGGATGTCTATACCCCTAGTAAACAGATCTGCATGAATTATATCATCTCCTGTTAGTTACTATTCAACACATATGCTTGAATACAATGTCAATCAAGGAGACAAAGTGCAAACTCCTTATGGCAAATTCGAAATGCATAATAGTGGAAAATCATGCTAAAAATTCAAGTCACAATACAATATGATCACATGCAACAAAAATGCTTATTGTAGTCACCAGCAGTTCATGTTTAGGAAGTATGAGCGACACCACAGTACACCAGAAAAAAGGTAACGTATTGACTTATATATGTGCTTCCCAACAGCATCACATACCAGTACAAACAAGATTCCTGCATGCACCATTGCGGAAGTCATGGAACACTCTATTGCGATGGTCTTGCAGCATCTTTGCATGGATATAAAAACAAGAATAACCAAGTTCTGTAATCTTCTTAGCTAATAGTTCCACCCGATTCACAGAATTGCAAAAAATGATTGATTGGTTTATTTGCAGCTGCATATAAAACAAGAAGTATACCATATCCATAAAGAATAATACAAACCAGACAACAAAACCTAGTTCGAGCAAACCTTAGAGAAAAGAGTGTTGAGACAGTGCACTTTTTGACGTTCTTCCACAAAAGCATAAAACTGTGTTATACCCTTGAGTGTAAGCTCATCCATGAGATTGATAACATAAGGTTTACGTAGATATCTATCTTTGAAATCCTTGACAGTAACAGGAAATGTGGCAGAATACATTAAAATCTGGCGATTTGCTGGAAGAAAACGTATCAGATGCTCTACTGAAGGTTGAAACTCTGGGGAGAGAAGCTTATCAGCCTGAGATACAAAGATGCATGTAGCATCAGATACTTGAACCACAGAATCATAAATTAGTAGATAACTAAAGCAAGAGGGCAGGTGAAAACAAGATGACAAAAAAATCTGCTAAGAATATAACAGTTATTGTGAATGGCAACCTCCAACTGGCAGGCAAATGATTGTCATAAAGTCAAGACCATGCCATAATGTCAAGACAAGATGTATGTTTCCACAACCATATCTAAAGTCATCCTTAAGGCTTAAACTATCAAGGGAATCTATTATGGTATTCATCTAAAAGAGACTGAGATCCATATATTAAGAAGGTAATACATTTCTTCGAAGAAACTCAAGTCACAAATTTTCTGTTCATTGCGATGTTAATTTCCACTTCCATTAATAATATGAGAACTCCTTTGGTCAAAATACAAGAATAACTATAATGGGGCTAGCATGTACCTCATCCATGACAAGCATTGAACAATCTTTCAAGATGCAAACACCCTTTTTTGCAAGATCTAATATTCTTCCAGGAGTACCAACTAGTAAATGAACTGGCTGATATAGTCGCATGATGTCATCCTTTAGACTTGTACCACCTGTTGTGACCATGACCTGAATCTTCAAATGTTTGCCAAGCTCCTTACAAACTTGTGATGTCTGAAGAGCCAACTCTCGTGTTGGCACTAGTATAATAACTGTATATATACACATATAAAGTATCAAAAGATTTAAAAGTTAGAAAGCCAATTCAATATTCTAAGTCTATTCAAAGCAAAAGAAACCACAATTAGTATTTGTGCAAATCAGGCATTAGATTATTATATGTTTAAACTACCAATAAAACACAGTGAAAGGCGGGGCAAAGGTCACTCAAAGACATCAATATATTATAGTCTCATGGAACTAAAGGCTAAATATTTTCAAAATGCTGGACCTACAGTAATCCACCCATTCTTGGTAAGGAGAACAAGAGAAACCATCTTCCCTTAAAACAACAATTCATTAATTAAACAGAGATGTATCAATTGAATCGTAGAAGTAATATACACCTAAAATGTGTAATGATGTCCAGATATTAAATAAGGTAAATTCCAAACAAAGAGAATCAAAAACAACCTTGAATAACATTATTATCTTGGTCAATAGAGAATAAAAAACAACCTTGAATAACATTATTATCTTGGTCAATCTTTTCCAATGCAGGAATGCAGAAGGCAGCAGTTTTCCCAGTTCCATTTTTTGCTCTGGCTAGAATATCACTGCCAGTAAGTGCAATTGGTATGCTTTCTTCTTGAATTGGAGAAGGCCTTTCAAAACCCTTCTCATATATACCCATTAGCAACTCACGCTTCAGAAAATAGTCTTCAAATTCATTTCCCTTTGTGGCTGTGACATCCTGAGAGACAGAAATTTAAAAAACAATCAGCACTTGGACATCAATTTAGAAAATTAATAATATGCCTGAAAATTCTCAAGTTCACCAGCCTATTTTTAACAAAGTTTGCATGTCATCACCACTACTACTTTAGTTTGTATTGCTTTTCAAAAAACACAGTGAAGCTGAAACAATGTTACTTCAGTGAATTTTTAATCAAGGCTCTCATATCTCAAAGGTAATACAAATCATATCAATTTATCTATATGGTATACTTGCCCAGGCAAGTATTTGGTTTAAAGGTTCCATGTTCCAGGTGCCGAAGGGCACTGTCCACCTCTGGTGCCTTGCCTTAGCACAAAGGCACAAGTAGGCAGTGACTTGACTACCGCAAGCCATATGCAATTCAAGAAAGAAACATGAAGCTTTACCACACATGCCATTGTTTTATTTTAAGAGTAAAAATTGGATTGACTATAAGAACTCACAAGGTTCCAAACAAGTACAATCCAACTCCTCAAATAGAAGCAGCATTGAAGAAGTCCAAGAAGTGAACATGAATGTCAAAGATGTAAATAAAAGGAAACCAACTCCTTGAAACTTCCAAAGTAGTTGCATTGGCACCTATGACCATAAAGATATTTCATCAAATAATAACAAGCACGTAAGTGCAAAATGAGCAGACCTCAGTTTTGTAGCGTGTATCAGGTGGTGGTATCTTTAGCCTTGCCTTCCAATCTTGAGAACTAATCAGAGAAATTCAATAAAAGCAGAAAAACTTCAGTATACTACATAAAGAGTATAATAACACAACATGAAACAATTTCAGATGAATGCAACAACTAGAGACTTTTCAGATCAAAAAAGAAATCAAAGTATATCATCAAGATACCCTATCACCGCTTTAACAACATTTTCAGGACAGAAGTGAACCATCGATATGTCAAAAAGAACATGTAAACACTTTGTCACTATCTGAGCCATTTGATACCAGAGATATCAACACACAACCTCAAAAGAAGCTTCAAAACTGGTAAACGAGGCACAATTATAGAACAGCATACTAGTCTGAAACTCTGGGCTTATTTAGTTTCACTTTCATTTTCAGTTTTCTTTTTTTGTTTTTCTAAACATAAAAATTAATAAAAAAAACATGCGAATACAGTACAAAAATCGAAAAAGAAAACACAATAATCAATACAAAAATATAACAACTACAACAAAAAAACTAAAACCCACAACCCAACTACACATGCCCAACCACTGCCGACCCAACAATAAATTTATGTCAGTACAAAAACATAATTAGAAACTAACCAGCAGCCCTCCCGTAACAAACACGTCCCATATAAAGCCCAAATTTTCAAACCAAGTAAGACGCATATAATAATCGCAAAGCAGCAAATCCATAGAAACATTACAAGCATAAACACGTCGATAACTTCACGCGAATTATTGGAAACCTATGTAAACAAACCTCGAGTCAACGGCCTCGGACTGAACAGTCTTCTCGACCTCATCGACGTTGGAATCCGAAGGCGGCAACTGATTCCTCCTAAGCCACTGTTGTTGTTGTTGCTGCTGCTGCTGCTGTAGATGTTGATGTTGTTGAAATTGTTGGTGATTTTGCACAAAGTTTCTTTGCACATACTGTTGCTGCTGAACCCTCGATTGAAAACTAGGGTTCGTGTTGATGCCTCCGCCCCGGCCGGCGCCGATCCCCGGAGGATACCTCGCTCTACTGATGTTATTGTTGTTCATTACAACCAAAAAACCCTAACTCTAACCAAGTAAATATCTGATACAAAAACCAAAATTTTTACAGAAAGCCAAAAATCTACCAGCAAAGTTAAGAATAAAGATTCAAAACAACTACGTCTTCACAAAGAATGAACAGGTTAGCAAATCGAAGAATCTGGAAATTTGTACAGAAGAAGACAGCTAAATCTAAGGTATCTTGAACGTAAAAAATAGAAAACAGCGTCGATTTCTGGACGGAAAAAAGATCGTCGGAGTCAAGAGCCGAAATGCGGCGGATCTGAGAGGAAAATGAGCGAAATCGAAGAATTAGGGGTTTCGATTTAAGGTGCTAATTTGGGGAAAGCCACAAGAGAAGAAGACTGCTTTCAGTGCTTCTAAGGGCATCAACGAGCAAAGACAACGCGAATTTTGAGAAAGAAAACCGCCTCAGTGCTTCTCACTTCTTTTAGGGCAACTACTCGCTGTTTTCGTGTTTTACTCTTTTTTAAGAATTATTTTTGCTTTCCTCACTTTGTTTCACGTTGCAGACGTCCCCCTCAACTTCCCCACTTTCTTATATATTCTTGATGTTTTCCTGGTTAAAAGCAATAAGAAGGGATAAAGATCCACAGTCAATTTTTACTTTTCATACGGGAAGATAACTTGTGATTCGTCGATCCTTCTCTTAAAATAAAAGAAATTTTACAAAATTTTATATAATTTATTTATAATTTATAATTTTTATATTTAAAATATAAAAATTGTTCATTTCAATTTTATGATTTGAATTTCATAGAATTCAACATAATTAATTTAAATTTTACCGAAATAATTAAAATTTACAAATGAATTTCACAAGCTTAATAGGTACATTCTTATCTTACAAAACTACCCTTACTAAAAAATATTTAATATACTTTTAAAAATAATTTTAATATTATAAGAAAGAAGATAAAGGACTATAATAGACATGAATTTAAGAAGGAAGATAGAAGACTATAGTAGACATAGATGATTCAAAGAAAAAGGGAAATGTTATTTCTCCATTAAGAAGGAAGATACATAAGACTTATATTTTTTTGACTATCTTAACATGTATTGAGGCCTTATTTATAGTTACATAAAGGTTGACTTCAAGTCTGAACTTAAAACATGATAAGTTATCTAATAAGGTTTATCTCTTTAAGAGATTCCTTTTACATCTTATTGGATATCTAGTCTTAGTCGGAGTTGCTGTAAATGTTGACTCCGAAATCTGATTCCTTGTCTTTTCACTTTATGTCGACTCTATTATTGCAAGCAGGACAAATATTCTTTGGATGCTTGCGAAGCTAATAAAATTGTTTTTGGGCATCTGTACTGGAGCATATCTGGCCAGATTCTATCATCTTTATCTTCATTCGCATATAATTTTCAGCAGCTGGTGGAGTCCGCTTAGCTAGCAAGATCATGATGGATGAATAATTATTTTGTCCACTATAAGTGCGAAATTCTTTTTTAAATGCTGCTTCCATTACTATCAGGAGGGTTTTTATCCCCAAACCACGTTGGTAGTGGATATCGTTTTCAAAATATCTGGAAAAGCTTTTTCGGAGCTTTGAGTTAATAGTAATTGACATCTGATATGCTTTCTGCAGAGTGATAAAGTGGTAGGCATCATATCTTTAATCTTCAAAGAAATCAGGTTCTGTAGATAAAGACTTAAGGACTAAAAGATCTTTAGGTGTTATTGTTGGGTTGTTCAGATAAAAATCTTATACTTCTGATTGGATCCATCTTGGTAATAATGATATCTCTGGAAAATATGAATTACTTAAGTAAATGATGTTAACTAACACCAAAATCATACCAATCTCTGACTGCTTAAGGATGAGCTCCCTGCAGAAAATTTAATCTGGGATAGATTCCAGAGAAATCAATATAACAAGTATCATTGTTTTGAAGGGAAAACAATTCATTCATCGTATCATAGTGTACTTTAATAGCAGGGTGTCTTTTTTGTAATGAGACAATAGGTTGATGAGTTAATTGCTTAATAATAGGTTTATTCTATGAAGATTGGCTGGGAGAGGTATCTGGTCAGAGTGAAATATGATCAAAGGCAACATTTAATTCTCCATGTTTTTTAGAAGATTGAATATTTTTATCTTTTGGAGTATGAGTATCTTGGATAGAACTGTTAGCAATGGAGGTGATTTCCTTTGATATCTTAAATCTATTAATCATCGAGTAGAGCTTATGCTCATAAAAATGATAGTCTTTTATTCGACTTTACCAAACATTCCCCCAAAGAAAGGAGAACTTTAGCTATCTCTTTGCTTAGAGAAGGAAAGCTAGCAACTTGTAAAATATCTTGAGATTGCTTCTTACAAACATTTATATCTTCAGACATCTTTTCTATTATATGAAATATCTATTCTTTTGAACTAAGAGTATTGTCCACCTTTGGTTAAGAAATCTACAAGAATATTTTTATCATATTTAATAATTTCAATATCAAAGGTGTATTCTGCAAGTAATGTTTACCATCTAATATATCGTTTATACTCAGGCTTTAAAGGAAGATTATTATGAATAAAATCTTTTACCTAGGTATTATCAACTTGAAGTAGAAATCGTTTTGGTAATAAAAAATAATAAAATTTATGACAACTTTTAACTACTGCAAGTAGTTCCTTTTCATTAATATGATACCTTTTTGTGTATCTGTAAACGATCCAATGGTATATCTACATATAGATTCATTTATTTTACTCTTGTTTTCATCATAATCAATATTTTTTAGAATACCACTCCATACACTATCAAAAACATCGATTTCTAAGATTAGATCATTTATATCAGAAGGTAAGGATAATTTTGGTAAACTTAAATATAAGGATTTTATCTTTTTGACTTAATTTATCAAATAAGGAGAAAATTCAAATCTTTGATCTTTTTTTCAAAAAGATCTGGAAAGGTTTTCTAAGTTCAGCAAGATTTTATATAAAATCTGAGGCATAATTATGAACGCCTAAAAAACTTTGAAATTGTTTCTTATATACAAGTTTATCTGGAAATTGAGAAATCTTTTCCATTATATATGGTTATAGTTTTATACCACGTCCATCTATTTCCATTCCAAAAAATTATATTTCATTCTATCCTATATTTTCTTTCTTTTCAGATAAAGCTAATCCATGATGGAAACATAAATCTACAAAAATATCAAGATGTTTTATATGTTCTTGTATAGAAGAACTAGCTATCAATACATCATCAATATAAACATGTATGAAATTATGTTGTCTAAAAATATTATCCATTTTTCTTTGAAATATCTTAGAAGCATTCTTTAATCCAAAAGGCATAACTAACCATTCATAATGTCTTTGAAGAGTAGAGAAAGCAGTATATGGAATGTTATCTTGATGCATACGTATTTGCCAAAATCCACTTTTATAATCAAAATTTGAAAATATCTTTTTTCCTCTAGTAAGGTTAATTAAGGTTTCCTTATGGGGTAAAAAGTATCTATCAAAGACTATATTATCATTAAGCTTTTTATAATTAATTACCATTCTAGCTTTATTCCTAACCTATTCTGCATGATCTCTAATAATAAAGGCTAGAGATGAATGAGAAGAGGTGTTAGATTTGATTATCTTTAGGCTTTCTAATTCAATAAGTTGTTTCTTGAATTCCTTTTGATCTTCTAGACTATATCTCATGGTTGTAACTGTAATGAATTTTTGTTTATCTATCACTTCAAGCTTAGCTTCTGATTTATTTTTATCCTAAAATTGTAAAGGGTTATCAGAATAGTTTCTTTTAATTTTTATCTTGATAGACTCATACTGATATTTTATCATTTTTAGATGTTTGGTAGTTTGATCTATGTAAGTATCTATCTTAAGAAGAGGTTTTCCTTTCGGAAATTTCAAATTTTCTTTGTAACCAATCTCACCACGCTGGGCTGTGCGAGGAGTAAAAGAAATAGGGGTTTTATGACTATAAGCATATTTAAAACGGTTAATAACTATCCAATAGGCACAAGGGGTCTTGAAATGAATTTGATGTTTAAGTGTATCAAAAGGGATTTTATGGAATAATTGTAAGAGATTATTTTCAAGTAAGACAACAGTACTTGTATCATGAAAGTAAAATGGGGACATTTTACTAAGAATGATCCTAAGAGCATATGTGGTTGCTGAATTCATTTAGAAAAATGTATCATATGATTAGAGATATCGAGTCCTATGATGGACTTTAAGGTTGTATGGTATTGAATAGGAAAAAATGTAGATTTATATAAACATGATCCTGCTCCACTATCTATATAGACTGTAAAATATTCAGCTTTATATGAATATAAATACTATTAGGATTCGTCATTATCTAGGAATATAAAGGACTACATCATTACGAGTTATCGTGATTCCATATTGAGTAATCTTATATGGTTAAACTTGATCTAAAAAATTGGTTCTTAACATTATTTCTATATGATAACTTTATTGTTCAATAAGTAATTTAACTGGGATAGTATGGTCTCCTATATTAATTTAAGTTTCTACCATAGAATTTATCTGACGAGTTTCTCCATTAAAATTTGTATATGTATAAGGTTCTTCTAATGAAAAAGGTATCAAGGAGTTAAGAAATCTACGATTTATATAGTTTCCACTAGCTCCTGTATCTATTAACATATTACATTTAACATAACGAATTCCATCAAAATATTCACCTTTTATCTTATAATTTTCTGACATATTTCTATCTGCAACAATCATTCGTTGGCTCGATCTAACTCCTGAATCTGAATAAGATAATCTAGGGATTAATCTATTTTGATTATCTATTTGAGGTTTTGGCTTTAAATCTAAATAGAATTCATCCTCTATTTCTGTTATCTGGGCAAAATTGGGAGGATAACTCCTTTCCACCTCTTCAAATAATTTTGGAAAATCTATTATATCTGAGGTGGCATAACACTCAATATGGTGAGTATAAGATAAAGCATAGGATAATTTATATGTTATAGAGTAAGGTATATTACCTTTATGCATTAGATAGTGTCTGCGAAAATCTTGGACTAAACTTAAAACTTTATCAAAATTTCTATCTGAGATATGATAGCCAAATCTAGGGTGAATACTGAACATAAGTTTTTGATATCTAAGGTTTCTTTGAAGGATACCTAAACAAGCTTCTTCTCTCTTTTTTATTTTATTATCTACAATAGCTAAAGTAATAGGACTATCAATTCCTTCTCTAAATGTAGCTCTTACAATTATTTGAATTGATCATATATAAACCCAACCAATGGTATTTCTAATATTTTTGGGCAGTTTTTCTATTTCATTCTTAATATCTTGTCTAGATAAAAGAGGAATATTTACTCTATTAGATGTTAAACTAATATCTAATGCTTTTTCATGTAAGTTTATCCCATAAAACATATGATGTTTTCTTAGTTTTATACCTATCCTTTTGAATAAAGATGTCTTAAATCCACTATAGGAGTTAAGTGAATATCCTGTAACTTGTATCTTTTTTAGTAATTTTTGGTGTTTATATTCTCCTTCTTATTCAAAGGTATCGATTATAGGTTGTAATCCTTAAGAAGTTTCTGCTATCTCACTCATTTTCAGAACTAGTTTCCTCGTATTTTATATCAGTGATTATATAAATACTTTCATCTGAAGTACAATCTTCAAAAGTGTGTATTAATATAAAATCTTCATTATTTATCATTTCTTCTATATCATTATATATTTCTATTTTCTTTTTATCTTTGAATAATAGTAGGGACTATCACATCCTATCAGGTTTGGCATTTTGAAATCATTACAGCATAAGCTTGCTTTCTTTTTTAAATGTTTGCTCTGTTGACGGCGTATAGTGTCTCCACACCATTCACTAATTTTATCTTTTAAAAATGATATCCTTTTTCGTAAGGTATCAACTTTTTGTCCTGTTGTATATAAACTTTCTAGTTTAGTTCCCCAAGGGTCTGGTATCTTTACATAAAACATATTTAGATAATTGGATGTATTTCCAGTTTGATTATAGTTATGATAACAATAATCTTGAAATATACAAATATATCTATAAGTTCACACATATCACATAATTGTAATCTGTTTAAAGCCATAGTGTATCTTTGAATTGTATTAGGTTCATTTAAGTAATTTCCTTCTCCAAGAAATTCTATCCTAAAAGCTTCTACAACTCGAGTTACCATTTATCCTAAATTATCTCCTAATAAAATAATTCTTTTTGTATCTTGATTTAGTTGTTTCCAAAATCTTAAAGTATTATTTAATAATGTCTTTTCTAAAAATCCAATAGTTGTTTCAAAATCCATTTTATTAATTTGAATAACTAATATTAATGTTGTTTCCCATTTATCTATAGCTTCTTCTATGTTTTGAATACAATCTATATCAAGATATATTCCAAAAGGATTAATGGCTTCAGATCTCATTTTATCTAAGGGTGACATGGTATATTTATCTTTGAGGGTTGAAGTTGCAGCATATCCTTCTATAGGTTTATCAAAAGAAGTAGTTTAGGGAAATCTAGGTGGATTTCTACTTGGACTATGAATATGTGTAATATTAGGATTGGGTCTTCCTAAACTAATCTCAGGTTTTACTTCTGGTTTTAATTGTACAATATTAGAAAGATTGATATTATCCATCTGTTCTACTAAATCTTCTATATCAAATGTTGAAGCTAGTTCAAAGTATTCCATATCTAGAATTTTAATTTTAAAATGTGTTTTAGTATAGATTTTTTTTGTAGGAATCTTTTATTGGTAGATTGGAATTTTATCTATTTGAGATTGAATTTCTTATATCTGTTTTTCCATAATATTTAACTTCTTAAGAATATGTATATTAAAGTATTCTATAGTTTTTTGTAATTCAACTAGGTTATTGTCCATTTTTAATCCATCGAACTTAATTTTTTGATAGGGTTGATTATCTATCATGATCTATTCTTATGTGTTATGAATATCTCCTATATAAATTACTTAATTTAAAGAAAATATTTAAATATCTAACATGATTTTCTTCCTATCATTGTCTTGTAGGAATTCTTCCTTGTATACAGACATTAATAAATATTAGATAGTCTAATATATCTTTATGGTATTGTTTTTCTCTATTTGTTTCATTTAATATGGTTTCTAAACAAAAAACGTTATTTCTTAATTCTTGACATGTAAAACAATTATCTATGACATCCACGATGATAATAATGATAATGTTGGTAAAATAATACCTGGTATATCTATATTTCCGCTTCTTTCTGAAGTATCAAAGATCTCTTGTAATCTCTTCCTGCCTTAATAAAATCTTTATTTGCTTCAAGTAATATAGGAAAATTCATCTTGTAAAGAATGCTATTGTAATAATTTTGAGTAATATTATAGTATCATTTGACATAATTTATTTCTTTGATTTTATTTGACAAATAATTACAAGTATCACACCAATAATTCATCTTCTTTTATAAAAAATATGGTGAATTTACATTGTAATGATATTGATGAAGATCATTTATAAGAATCTTATGATGGTCATAAAAACATTGGTAAGCCTTTTCTAATAATATCTTTTGCTCCTAGAGAGTTTCTTTTTCGGATTTGGCTGTTGACCTAAGTTGATTGAGGGTAGTTGTACTCGTGATATTTTGCATTGATGATATTAACTCTTCATTATGCTTAACAAATCTTTTCTGGAATTTCACCTTATCTTTGTAAAAACATATATAAGAGAATAAATAATGACAATCTTGACAAACTAGCATGTTTAGATTCTGGGTTCTGATACCATTTCGACGTCAGCCCTGTTAAGTGCAAGGATCTTATGGCAAACTAGCATTATCTTCTTGGCTATTATCTTTAGATGATTGAATATCAGAAGAAAGAACTAAATCAACATGATTTTTCATCATATTTTTTTATCTTATTTAAACTTTCAATCATATCTGTACCAAAAATAGATTTATATAATACTTCATTACTGAAAGGTAAATTAGTGTGAAATCAAGCGAGAGGTTTATATATAGCTTCAATAATATCATCTATATCTTGCTCTTTTTCTATATCTATTCCAGAGAATCTGAACCTAAATTTGTCAAGATAATAAATAGTCATGGTGATTGAATTAAGTTTATATAAATCAAGTATGTACGTACCAGGGTTCAACACGTTTCCTTACCTAAATGTTTTGACTAAATTTACACCGGCTTTCCATCAAGACTTTTACCATGCATCTCAGCACCAACCTACTTTTATATCGATAACTTCCCTTGACGTTGCTTCAGCATAAACTAGCACAGCCTTAGTTCATTTTCCTACACTAGGTGTGGATTTAAGAAGGAAGATAGAGGACTATGGTAGACATAGATGACTCACAGAAAGAGGGAAATTTTATTTCTCCATTAAGAAGAAAGATACATAAGACTTATATTTTTCGATTGATACCTCTTAACATGTATTGAGGCCTTATTTATAGTTACATAAAGGC
>JAOXYD010000004.1:2072874-2107034 GCA_028565735.1 Pinacopodium congolense | reverse complement strand
ATTAAATAAACTATTATTGTTCTCATAAAAAATTATTCATCTAATGATATTATCAAATTACGTTTAAATAAAAATTTTCTATAAATATATATTAATGAAAATTATAATTATTTACTTTTTATAAAAAGTTTTGATTGTATTTTTTTTTGTTGCTTTTTTAACGTTAATAAAATTAGATAATAATTAGATATATCAATTCTTCAAAATTTTCTCAATCAAATGTATTTTCACATTAATTTATTATTTTCAAAAGTGAGAGAGTTGTAAAATCACCGGCATTAAATAATTCAATTCAATAATAATTTGAAATGTTAATATTGAAAGTGCTTTATTTTTGTTTTTTTAATTCACATTCTAATATTTAATCTATCAGAAAGATTATTTTGCTAGTTTCTCTAGACTTGAAACTTAGATATCTTATAAGCTTCAACATGTATTCAAGTTCCAACAGGAAGAATAATTTCAAGATCATTATTTATAGTTCATTTTCTTCACTAAAAACACAACCTTCATAATGAAACATCAACCTAGAGCCTGCAAATTTTTTTGTTCTTTTGCTAGACATACTTAATACGTGGAAAATTGGAATCAAAAGGCAAGTTAATGCGGAATTTGCGTTCATTCATGGGTAATCTTAGTTTAGAAACTAGACTCCTTATACATAGTAAAGAAGAGGCTAGAGGGTCCTCCTTTAAGCAGCAATGCCAAGTTTATAGGATTAACTGCAACTTCTTTAACAAATATGAAATTTTTGTTGTTGCTCATGCCCGTTTTGAGGAATCTAGGATTGAGGCAATTGATGTAGAATTCAGGGTAAGTTGGCTAAAATCCTCGTAAGGGCGTTCAATACTACTTTGGACATTATATTTGCTGATAAAGAACTAGGCCAACCTTTGGATTCCAAAGCATCATCCCCGAAATCTGCTACATGGAACCTTACTATTTCACCTATTGTGCCTTTTGTCGAGTTGTGGATACCACTGAACAATCCTCTAGCCCACTTGCTAGACACACTTGTTTCCTACGTGCTAAAAGAAAGACAAGAAGAATCCAAGTTATAGGCATCATAGAACTTACTCCTAAGCATATTTCCATTTCCTAACTTTGGAAGGTGCATGTAAAGAGCAAAAATGTTATTGGAAAGAATACCTGGAATTTTGTTATTTTAGAGGAAACATTAACAATCTTGGGGGATCTGATAACCAGAGAAGAGGAATGAGGGCTTCGATAGTTTTCTTAAAACTATAGCAATTTGTTTGTAGGCATTTGCAAACTAACTTGCAATTTTCAACAAGTTTAGCATGGAGAATTTTTAAAGAAAATTGTTATTCATAATACATGAGATTTTTTTCTTTAAGAGTATCTATTTTAAGAAATAAAAGGGAGAAATAAAATATATTACGCTCTATATTCATCAATTATTGGATCAATTAAATAAGCAATGCTATATAAGAAGTCAAATGTTACTTATATTTTTAACATAATAAGCATATGCTAAGCTAATTCTCGTGAGAGTCATTAGAAGGCAGTGAAAAACATCATAAAGTACTTGGAAAGAACTAAAGATATTTTCTTAATTTATAAAAGAGTTGAGTTGAGAGTCTAGGGTTATTTAGATGCTAGTTTCTAGTTTGATTATGATAATAGTAAATCATATTTAGAATATACATATTTATTCTTAATAGTGGTATAATTAGTTAGAAGAGTTACAAACAACTGATCATTGCAAATTTGAAGATCATAGCTGAACATATTGCATTTTTCTAAGGTAGTGAATGTTGAAGAAAGGAGATGCCACATCAACTAAGGAGGATAGTGATTCTGGTGATGAGGCTTCACCAAAATCACCAGATTAAGGTTATCTCTGGATTAGGGTTCCTTTGGATTAAATGACATAAGAGAAGCAACTAATTAGGGTTTCTTCGACTTTGATTAAACTCTTATAAGTTGGGCTTACTAGAATCACTAGGCTATTGAATAAAGGAATGGGCCTCACTGGAAAATCTAGATGGATCAATCTGCAGGAGAGACAGGATTGTCTTAGAGCATCAGTTTACTGTATAGGCCCAATCTGCGCCAATCCACAAGGCCCCATTACTTATTTATAGCACTTACCTTAATTAGACAAAAATGACTTGTAATGCTTCTAGTAACTACCTTTTTTCTGTTATGCTTGCATTGTAACAAGCCTATATAAGGATCACCTTTTCATCAATAAAGAGTGTGAAGCCAAATTTTATTACTTTACTCATAACAGATTCTTTCTTTTATCATGGTACAGAGTATACCTTCTTTTATCCTTCAACATTTTTCTTTTCATGCCTTAATGTGATCCATCCTTCTCTGTAGTCATCAATAATTCTCTTAAGTTATCTTTACATCTTTTTGCCTCAAAATGTCTGGACCAGATGTTCCCTCATATGCTAGCATCATTGGAAACTAACACTAAAGGGGTTAACACCCTTTAAACAAAAATCTAAATGAAACTCAGCCACCAATTAGACCAGTAGATCATCCCACCTTACTTTATTACCTACACCCAAACGAAAACCCATCTCTTGCTTTGGTGTCTTCTCTATTGAAAGAATCCAATTACCATTCATGGTCTAAGTCAATGTGAATGGCTTTACTATCCAAAAACAAATTAAAGTTCAATGATAGTAGTACGGATATGCCAAACAAAAATGATCCTATCTGTATGTACTAGGAAAGATGCAACATCATGTTTTTATCCTTGTTAATGCGATCTGTGAATGATTCCATAGCTCAAAGGATGATCCAGCTTGACTCATCATCAGATGTTTAGAAAGACTTATATGAAAGATTCTCCCAAGGTGATTCCTTCCACATTTTAGACTTACAAGAAGATATTTATAGCTTTAAACAAGGTAATTTAGTTGTTACTGGCTACTACACACATCTAAAGATGTTATGGGATGAGTTCTTCAACTTAAGACCACTGATTAAATGCCATTGTCAACCACATTGCATATATGATGTAATGATTGTCATTAAAATCTATCGAGGAAGTGACTTTGTTATACGATTTTTAAAAGTCTTCAATGATTCATGTACTACTGTCAAATCTCATATCATGCTAATGGATCTTTTGCCTAACATCAAAAATGCTTTTTCTATGGTAGCACAGTATGAAAGATAGTTAAACAAATCTCACCTAATCCTTACCTCACACCTAACAAACTATGAATCCTAAGCTTTCTTTATCAATACAGACTTTAGAAAACCCTACAAATCAATCAAAAAACTTGTATGCACCTATTGTGGCTACCAAGGCACATTGAAGATAAATACTACAGAAAACATGGCTTTCCACTAAAATTTTCACCAAATAATATATCAGTCACTTACCAGGCAAGATACAATACTTGGCCCAAATTCAGACTTGCAAATCAAGTTGAGGCACATCTTGAATCAGACACGTCTCACCTCTGTCCGGAAGCATCCAAGGAAGGTCCCCCATCCAATCCCAACTACAACCTAACATAAGCAGAATATTACCAACTCAAGAAATTGTTGGGCAAAGAAAGGGCACTACAATCAATCCAGCACCTATCCCTCAAATTAACACAGTTACCCAAGACCTTATAGGTATACTCTCATCTAATAAGCACCCCCTCTGGTCGTATACTTGGATCTTTAACTCAGGTACCACAGATCATATTATCTTTAGCTCTTCATAGAATACATTGAAGTCATAAACCTAATAATGAGGCTCTGAAATGGTCAACATATACCTATTACATACATTGAATCAGTCCACATTTCATTTCTTATGTTAACTAATATCCTTTTCGTGCTTATATTTTCCTTTAACCTTATTTCTATTAGCCAAATTACTTATCTTTCACCTTGTAAACTTATTTTTACCTATGATTCTTATGTCAGTCAAGATCTCACCACCTTGAAGATGATTAGTTTTGCTAATCAATCCCATGAACTTTATTACCTAACACATGTTCTTAAATTCAATATCATCTCTACCTAACTAAGTTGCATTTAGTACTAAATACTAGGACATCTTTCTAATCACGATCTAAAATTGTTGTCTAATATAGATTCCTTCATTTCTTTTCAACATGATACTCAATGTGATGTTTGTCATTATTTAAAAAAACAATTACCTTTCAATTTGACTTCCTCTATTACCTCCTCTTGGTTAGACATTATTCACATTGACATTTGGGGCCTTATCACACTACCTTCATATACGGACATAGATTTTTTTTTATTATTAATGATTATAGTCGTATGACCTAAGTTCATTTAATGCACCATAAATTAGAAACTATGGAGCTAGTCAAAAACTTTTTTGATTATGTAGAAAGGAAATTTGGAAAGAAAATAAAATATATTCGAAGTGACCAAGAGGCTGAATTTGCAATGAATGAGTTTTTCCTTAAAAATTGCATTTTACATGAGACCACATCACATCATTAAGACTCCACATCAAAAATGAAGAGTTGAAAGAAAGCACCAATATATTCTAAATGTGGCCAAACCACTAAAAATGCAGGTAAATATTCCTAAAAAATATTGGTCAGAGCGTGTCATGTATTTTGTTTATTCATATATTGTATTCCCACTTCAGTGGTGTCAAATAGTTTACCTTACTTTATTCTATTTGGCAGTAACCCTAACCTTGCTCACCTCAAGGTGTTTTGTTGTCTCTACTTTGCTTAAACTAAAGAGGAAAACAAAACTAAGTTGGATAGTAAAGTAAGAAAATCTGTATTCTTTGGTTTTTTTTTTTTACAGATACCAAGGGTTACAAGCTAATGGATCTTAGCATAAGACAAATCTTTCTATCACAATATGTCATCTTTTATGAAATCACCTTCCCCTTTTAACCTCTAGCTTCTGATAATTCTCTAATTCCCAACCTAATTCTACCTACCACCCCAAACTCACCTTCCTATAAACTAAAACATCCTACGCTTTTGCATAGCCTCCTTCATCATCCTTTAAACCCTGCAGATCAACTAGACAATCAAAAAGTCATCCTATCTTCAAGCCGATGATTGCCCCACATTATCTCACACCACTCCTCACATAATCTCCTTTATCCTTTCTTATTAGTATCACCCAACCACTAAACATTCTCCTTAGCTCTCACTACTCTAAAGGAACTTACAACTTTCAATGGAGCAATAAAGCATAGAGAATGAAAAAATGCAATGAATTCTAAAACAATGAAACTTGGGAGCTTACTGGCTTACTATAAGGAAAAAAAAACTGGTATAGATTGTAAATGAGTACATAGGTATAAATTTAATCTAGATGGCTCCCTCTATTATTGCAAAAGCAAGGTTATAGCTAAAGGTCTCACCTAGAGGCATGCCCTTAACTACACTAACATCTTCTCTCCTGTAGTGAAGCACACCTCTATTGGGCTTGTACTTGCCCTTACTGCATCCTAGTACTGGAATCTTTATCAATTAGACATCAACAATGCATTCTTGCATGGTGATCTCTATAAAGTCTACTTAAAACCAATACTTAGACTTGTCTTGTTAGATTCAAACATTGTCTGCAAGTTAAAGAAAAGCCTTTTTAGCTTTTAACAAACCAGTAGACAGTGGCATGCTAAACTAACCTCTACCTTGACTTTAGCCAAATTTTTTCAAGTATCCTTTGAACATTCAGTGTTCACCAAACAACAAGGAAGTAACTTGATTACTCTCTTAATTTATGTGGATGATGCACTGTTGGCAAGTTATAATATTTAACTTATTAAATCAACAAAGAGGTTTTTATATGATACCTTTCAGCTTAAAGACCTTAGTCCAGTAAAATACTTCCTTAGTCTTAAGCTAATGTAATCCTCATCTAGCAGCAACCTCTCATTGCACAAATATACTTTAAACCTTCTAGTAGAAATAGACTTTCTCAGTTATAAGCCCCTCTCGACTCTAATGACTCCAAATATACGATTATCTCTTACAAGTGAACCTTACTCAGAGTAGACACAGACATCTTATTGGAAAGCTTCTTTACCTAACAATTACAAGATCAAACATCAGCTTTATTGTGTAACACCTATCAAAGTTTCTTGAAAAAGCAACAACTCAGCATCTCATGTGGCACATTATGTCTTACGCTACCTCAAAAATGCACTAGGACAAGGCATCCTTTTCCGTAATACCTCCTCTCCTCAACTTCAAATGTTTTTACGCTCAAACTGGCCCACTTGTCCAAACTCCCATAGGTCAATCACCGGCTTTTGTGTCTTCCTTGGGTCTTCTTTAATCTCTTGGAAATAAAAAAAAGTAAGCAATAATCTCGCAAAGCTCCATCGAAACCAAATATCATGGGATATGTCCTTGAAACACTAATGGTTTATGTATATTCTCCAAGATTTTGGCTTTATCTACTCTCATGCTACATACATGTACTAAGATAATCAATTCACTATCCACATAGCCAAAAGACCCCATCTTTCATGAATAAATGAAGCACATCAAGATTGACTACCATCTCGTTTATAAAAAGGTGAGATTTAGAGTTATACACCTTCTTCCTATAACTCTTACCTCTCAACTCGTTAACATCAATACAAAAGTGTTGCCGAAGACATAGTTTCAAACTCTTTTGCATAAGCTGGCTATACAAGATGTGCATACTCCAACTTATGAGGGCTTATTAAAGAAAGGAGATATAGCATCGACTAAGGAGGATAGTGATTCTGGTGTAAGACTTCACTATAATCACCAAAATAGGATTCCTCTGGATTGAACGACATAAGAGAAGTGACTGATTACGGTTTCTCCGACTTTGATTAAGCTCTTATAAGTTAGGCTTATTGGACTCACTAGACTACTGAATAAAGGAAAGGGCCTCACTAAAAAAACCTGATGGACCAATCTACAGGAGAGGCTGGATCTGCCTGGAGCATCAGTCTGTTCTATAGGCCTAATCCGACCCAATACACAAGGTCGCATTACTTGTATAAAGCACTTACCTTAATTAGACATAAATGCCTTGTAATGTTTTTAGTAGCTTTCTTTTTTTGTTATGCCTGCATTGTTGCGAGCCTATATAAGGATCACCTTTTCATCAATAAAAGAGTGTGGAGCCAAAATTTATTACTCTACCAATAGTATATTCTTTCTTTTATCAGTGAAGGAAGAAATTTAGATCAAAAAATTTATCACCAAACTTGAAGTAATTCCTACCATTATTAATTTGATAATATTATATTGTGACAAAAATGACGCTATTGTATAAACAAAGGAGCCAAAATCTCATTACCTATTCATGCATACACTCAAAAAGTTTCACTTAATTAGGAAGATAGTGGAAAGAAAAGACATCATAGCATAGAGAGTGCTCACTAGAAAGAATCTTACAGATCATCTCATTAAGTTATTATTTTAAAAGAGACATAATCTATATATGAATGGATATTTTATTAGATATATAGGTAATCGACTTTATTGCAAATGATAGATTGTTAATTATACCCTTACAATCAATCAATTAATTGCAATTATAAGTATGACATTGTAAATTTATTTAATAAAAGGCATTCTTTATTTTCATATTTTTAATTATATTTAATAATTAAGATTAAAGATAAAATATCTTAAATAACTATTATGTAATTAAAAATTATGATGTGATCATAATTATGATATTTAAACCTTATTTTTGTATTATTATTAAAATATTATTAGTCATAATTTTATCAGGACAAGGCATTAATGAAGCAATAAGACTAGCACATATTATATTTTATTCTTATGAAAAAGTATTCGATTTCACATATTAAAGTGTGAATGTACTTAAACAAATATATAGGTAAACATTAGAGAATAAGTTCAATGAACTAACATGATTATTAGAATTTTGAATGGAGCATTATCTGTATGTCTGTGGATTTTCTCACTATGATAATTATATAATTAATCCTTAGATTGGAAGTTACTAAAGTTATCTCATGTAAGAATTACTACATTTTTTTATACTACTTATGATCTATTTTGTAGAGTAGTTCAAATCAATAGTAATTGGATATAATATAAATTATATAAAGATAGTTGAGTAAATCAATAGAAGATTCGTCACTGTAAAGTAATTAAGGATAATGTTCCACTATTTTTTAGTATTAATGATTTGAGAATTTTATTGTTATAATAAATTGAAATCTGAAAAGTTATTTTCAAATATCAAGTATAAATTATTTTTTAATTAGTAAGAACGAACATAATTAGTTTATTTAGAGTAGATACTCATTCTGTAGGTTTATTTAAATTAAAACATTGAATGACAAAATGATAAAATTACACATTATACAAAATACAAAGACAGGTTAAGTCAAACTACTTTGACATTCACAATATTTGAGTAATCATGATATGTTATTAGACGTCAATCTTGATATATAATTATAAATTATTTAATTATAGATTTAAAAATGAATTAAAATAAATTTTAGTTTATCTAATTCTAATTATAGATTATAATCATAATTTATAATCATTGTCAATATGTTAGGAATCTAATAAGTCACATATAAAAATATACCAAATGAAAGAAAATTAATTAATATAGACTTAATTATGAAATTTTAGAAATTTTAAGGATCAAATATATGATATTTAATTTTATTATAATTAAATTATAATTATAATTAAAGTCAAGATCAAAATTTTCTTAATATTAAAATCAAATTATAATTGTAATTAAAGTTTGTAGTGTTTAGAGTATTGAAAGAATAGCTAAGCACTACAAACTTTAATTATAATTATAATTTGATTTTAATATTAAGAAAATTTTGATTTTTCATATAAAAGGAAGAAGAATGAAGGAATAGATAAGCACTATTCTTCTTCTTTCTCCTAAAAATTGTTTTTTAATTCTCCTATAGTCAAATATATTGATATCATTAGAGGTTGGACATTTGGATAACTCGATGTTAATAGATTTTCAAAGAAAATAAAGATTCCACGAGAAAAGAAAATTCGAGTTTTTCAAAATATAATTATTTTCCTATTAATTTGTTTCGAGTTAAATTTATTAAAATAATTTTTGACAAAATTGTAAAAACTTCTTATGCTATGTCAAGAGTTAATCTAGGTTTATTTTCCAATTATAAGGGTATTCAGGGTTACTTTGGGCATTATATATATTGAAACCTTTTGATTCCAAAGCATTATCCTTGAAATCTACTAAGTATAACCTTAGTATTTCGTCTATTTTGTCTTCTATTAGGTTTTGGATATCACTGAGCAATCCTCTAGCTCACTTGTTTTACATGCTAAAAGAAAGAGAAAAAGAATTGAAGTTATGGGCATCATAGAGCTTACTCAAGTATATATTTCCATTTCCTATCTTAGAAGATGCAAGGAAAGAGCAAAAATGTTGTCGAAAAAGACATCTATAATCTTTCCATCATCGGGGAACCATTAATAATCCTAAGAGTGTCTGACAACTAAAGAAGAAGAATGTGAGCTTCAATAGTTTTCTTAACACCATAAATTTTTTTTTTTGTAGGCATTTACACGCTAACTTGCAAATTTTAGTGAGTATTTTTTATGTTGACAAACCTAGTATGAAATTTATGAAGCATTTGGATCATTGTAAGTCTAAATGAAGCTAAAAAGCTTTTTTTTTTTTTTAGAGCCTTAGTGATGACTATAAACAACATTGTTAAGGATGGATGCACAACTAACTTTATTTGTTGTGAAGCAAGCCCCACAAATAGAAATAGAGGAGTAAAGACCCTTTATAATGGTGCCATTGTAATTTTCAAGAATCGTTGTTATTCCTTGAGATTGTTGTTATTATATTTTATCGTTATTTCTATTTTAAACGTAAAAGAAATTTTTATCCTTAATATTAGGATTAGATTTTTATAATATAAATAAAGAGCCATTTTTATTATTTAGAAGGTAGATTTTCCTAATTAATAAAATTTTAGTTTCTTGTTTCTTTCAAAAGATTTTGAATAACCTTTGATTGTTTTGTAAATCTTGGATTATATTTATTATTTTGTGTACTCTTAGATTAGAGTGGCACATTGCTCATTGTGTCAGATGATATTAAAACTTTGAGAACATAAAGCTTATTCTTTTGACATTGACCAACAACATAAATGATACCTAGAGTTTGGAGACTAATTGAAGAATAAAGGAAGTTAAATTACTATATGAAATTTTAGTTGGTAGAGATAAAGGATCAGCTACAAACATTATTATGAGAAGACAAAACTAGAAGAATTGGGATCTAATTGATAGGGAAAATGGCCTTATAAAGCATCCTTAAATTCAAAATCCTACACCTTGGTATTACAATAACAGTTCCAGCTATGAGAAATAGATTTTTTAACAAAAACATGGTGGATGAAATTACGAGTACAAACAAAATATAGACATCCCATCCTTTAGTGGTAACATAGATATTGAAGCATTTTTAGATTAGTTAGAAAAGATAAAGCTCTTCTTTGATTATAATAAGATTCATGAGGATAGAAAGGTCAAATTATGGCATATATATTAAAAAGAGAAGTAATTATATAGTGGGATCACCTGAAGGAGACTCGAAGAAGAAAGGACAGAAATCTAGTTTCTTCATGAAGGAGGATGAAGGAATTATTGAGGGAGAGATTTATTTTGCTAGATTATGCTTAATATATCTTTGATGCCTACCAATAATGTCATCAAGAAAATTGGAGTGTTTATGAATAATTGCTAAGCTTGTTAAATTAAAAGCTCACAATCAATTGTCCGAGACCTAATCTCGACAAGCTTTAAAGTACCTTAAAGGATTGAAGCGTAGTATAAGGGATAAGATTAGGATATAGATGGTTCTCACAATTCAAGATGCTAGTAACTTAGCGATGAAGGTAGAATATATACTTAATAAGAAGCCAAAGGAGTTCAAGCATTACGTGAGTGAAAGTGCTTCCGTTAAAAAGGGGAAAAAAAGGTGAGGAGTGTAATCTCTACATGTAGTAGTGGTGGAAGGAGCAACATTTATAGTGGAATATCATTCAATACAACTCCTATAACTACCAATTCTTATACAAAGCCCATCCCTCCTTAGTGTTATAAGTGCAATGAGCCTTCCTATATAGGAATGAATGCCAAAGAGGAAAGCGATAAATGTGTTAGAGTAATATGAAGATGATGAGGAGAAGGAGATATATACATATGAAGAAGATGATTATAGGCAACAAAAAAAAGAGAATGAAGATGCATTATAGGTGTGATTAAGAGATAGATGATATATTGCAAGAAACATGATGATCATTTCCGCACAAGTAAGAAAAATTTTATGAGCTAATCATTGATTAATGTATCCCAAAAGAATGTTGTAAGTGAAGCAATAATGAAGAAGTCAATGCTGACCACCAATCCACATTTAAAGTCTTATAGTATTAGGTAGATGAAGGAGGTTGGCAAAATTTTTATTAATAAATGCTATAAGGTATCCTTTTTAATTGGTAAAGATTTTGTGAAACATTATAATAATGTTGTTAAGATGGATGTGATCAAAATACTTTTGGGTTGACAATGGCAATATGATGTGAATTCAATCCATTCAGGTAAGAAGGATATTTATCAATTTGTGAAAGGGGGAGTGAACTATACCTTGGTACAGCATAAAAGAAAAAAAAGGATGGTGAAACCTAATAGGGAGAATGAAAAGCCTTTATTATAAGTGGAAAGAAATAAAGGAAAAGTTATGGGAGAGATGAAGAAAACTGGGGAGGTTTACTTATTAAAGTTGAATGGAGAAGAGGCTAGAGGAGATAAGCCTAAGGATGAAACCACTTTAGAGGTACAACCAATTTAAATGAATTTAGGGATGTAGTTCCTTGGAAATTTCCCAATAAATTGCCTCCTTTGTGTGATATTTATCATTACATCGACTTTATTCTTGCAACAAGGAATATCCTATTCTATAATTGCTAGGTACTAGAGCGATGCTAAGGTGAAGAAAACTGGGGAGGTTTACTTATTAAAGGTGAATGGAGAAGAGGCTATAGGAGATAAGCCTAAGGATGAAACCACTTTAGAGGTACAACCAATTTGAAGGAATTTAGGGATTATTTCCTTGGAAATTGCCCAATAAATTGCCTCCTTTGTGTGATATTTATCGTTACATCGACTTTATTCTTAAAGCTACCTGACATCTCATTACTTCATGAGTTTAAGATAAAATGGGATATTAAAGGAAAAAGTGGAGGAGTTCACTAAAAAGAATTATATTTGAGAAAACATGAGTTCATGTGTGATTTCAACTTACTTAAATTGAAGAAAGATTGTAGTTAGAGAACGTATATTGATAGTAGGACAATCAACAAGATCACTACTAGTTACAAGCTTCCATTCTAATGTTAGATGATATGTTGGATCAATTTAGTAGAGTAGTGAATTTCTTTAAAACTAATCTTCAAAGAGATTATCATCAGATAAGGATAAGACCTAGATATAATGGAAGACAACATTCAATACAAACGATAGATTATATGAGTGGTTGGTTATGATATTTGGGTTATCCAAAGCACAAAGTACTTCCAAATGCCTCACAAACTAAATACTATGACTTTCTTAGGTAAATTTGTTATGGTTTATATTGATGACATCCTTATATATAACAAATTTATAGAGGAGCATATTAAACATCTTTAAAGAGTGTTTGAGGCTTTCAGGGATAGGGAGTTGTATGCTAATCTAAAGAAATGTATATTTATATCTAAAAGTTTATTATTCCTTAGATATATTATGGGATAGGATGATGTTAGGGTGGATGAAGATAAAATAAAGGCTATTTAAGAGTTACCTACATCTAAAAATGTTAGAGATCTAAGGAGATTTCATAGATTATTAACATTCTATAAGAGGTTTATTAAGAACTTCAATAGCATTGTGGCTCTCATAATTAAGTGCATGAGGAAGGGTAAGTTGAAGTGGGAGAAGGAACAAGAATGAAGCTTTGCCTTCAATAAGGAAAAACTATGTACTACACGTATTCCAAACATATTTGGTTTTGACAAATTATTTGAAATGGAGTGTGATGAGAGTGGAGTTGAAATTGGGACAATTTTATCCCAAGAGAAGAGGTTAATTGCATACTTTAATGAAAAGCTAGTGATACAAAGCAAAAGTGGGCCACTTATGACAAAGAATTATATACTATTATAATGGATTTGAAAACTTAGGGACATTATTTGATTAGAAAGGTCTCTACACTAATTATTAAGATTTGAAGTATTTAGGGAGTCAAAAGCAATTAATGACTAAAATGCATGTTAGGTGGTCAATCTTTGTTGATAAATTTTCTTATAAGCTTATTTACAAGGCAGGCAAAAGTAATGTAGTAGCTAATACATTGAATATTAATTTCAAAGATGTGTGTAAAGCATGTTTGGTGAAGAATTCATATGAGGGTTATTATGTTCATGATAGAATCTTTATAAAAAAAATCAGCTTTGCTTTCTTTAGACTTTATTAAGGGATAGGCCTGACCACGGTTAATAAACCGCCGGTTACGGTTTATGAAAATCTATAAACCTTAACCTAACCGCAAGTATACGGTTTAAGTTACGGTTTGAGAACCGTCGATTACGGTTTAACCGATAATTTAATAATTATTATTATTTCATTAATTTGAAAATTTTAATTTAAAAATTTAAAACCGTGTTTATAAGTATAGTCAAACCATATATACAAGCACGGTGTTGAAACTGTGCTTTGACAAAGCACAGGACCGTGCCTACAAAACACGGTCAAAACCGTGCTTGCATGCACAGTTGACCGTGCATGCAAAGAGCACGGTGCAAAGCACGATTTGACCATGCATGCATTGTGCTTCCATGCAATGCATGCACGGTTTCAATTTTATTTAGACGGTTTTGTGTATGGTCTCAACTATATATGTATACATAGTCTCAACTAATTCTCAAATTGTGCTCTTTAATTATGTTTGAATAAGGGTATAATTTACGATTTTTGGTACGGTTATATATATGTTTTTTATAATTATATTTTTTTATCAATATAATTTCTTTGACAAAAAATTATAACATCTTTTTTCTTACTCTTTTAAATAACATATTTCATCTATAATTATTTCATTTTTTAAAATAATATATCTTTCTATCAAACAAATTTTAATTATGAATAAACCGTCGGTTTAACCGTCAGTTCATGGTTCCGGTTACGGTTTAAAACCGTTAATTATGGTTCTGGTTACGGTTTAGAACCATTAATCACGGTTACGGTTTTTAAACTTTAACCGCTGGTTATTAAACCGCCGGTCAGCCGGTTAGAAACCTAACCGTTGTCAGGGCTATTAAGGGATAAGGTGATTAGAGACTTGCATGGTAGTAAATTAGTTGGTCATCTTCGTAGAGATAAAACTCTTGCGGAGCTTTACAAGAGGTGTTTTTAGCCTTTACGTTGAGAAAAGATGTGGTTTCTATTATTTTAATATGCAAAACTTGTTAACTTTATAAGAAACAAGCTTCTAATGTTGTGTTATAAATGTCAGTACCTATTCCTAATAATATTGAAGAGGATCTTTCTATGGACTTTATGTTAGGTTTATGAAGAACCAAAGGGGAATGGATTTTGTTTTTGTTTTTTATTTTTTTTGTTTTTTGTTGATAAGTTTTCAAAAATGACACATTTTCTACCATGTAAAAATAATGGCAAATGCTACTTTAATTATTAAGTTATTTTTTATAAAGGTTGTGATACTTCATGACATTCTAAAATCCATTACATTGGATTGTGAGATTGAGTTCTTGAATCACTTTTGGAAAATTTTATAGGATACGATTAATTTTTCTCTTAAAAATAGTAGCACTACTCATTCACAAACTAATGGACAAATAGAAGTGATGAATAGAATATTAGGCATTTTAGTGAGATGTATATATCACAACAAGCTGAATAATTGAGATTTTCTCATTACTCAAGATAAATTTTCCTATAACAATACTGTCCATAGTTCCATTGGCATTATCCATTTTTGGTGTTTTATACTAAAGTACTAAATCATGCACTTGATCTTGTTAAGTTGGGTAAGGATACTAATTTTAATGTGCGAGTTGAAAAGTTAATCAAAGAGCCAATGAAGATTCAAGTGGAGGTGAAGGAGAAGAAAGGCCACTGTAAAGTACAAAGCTAATATTAATCATCATAAAAAAGCTTAAATATTTGAAGTTAGAGATGAAGTTATAAAGCTTTTAAGAACAAAGTTATTAGGATTCATCGTAAGTTAAAGGTTAGAAAGTATGGACCGTTTAGAATAAAAACAGAAGATTAATGACAATGCCGTCGTTTAATTACCTTTATAGATAAGTAATATCAATCCAACTTTCAATTTTTTAAATATCTCTTTACTTATCAGATCATAAGCTTGCTTATCCTAATCATAACTTAAGATTGAGTTCTTTCCAAGTAGAGGGGATTAATAGGACAACTTTAGTATGAGATTTATGGTGCATTTAGATCATCAAAACCCTAAGCAATCAATGTTAAAACGTGTCTTTTAAAAGCCTTAATAGAAACTATAAATGATGGATACACAATTGTCGTTATTCTTTATAAAGAAAACCTCATAGATAGAGACAAAAGAGCTCAACAACCTCTTACAATAGCATTATTGTACTCCTCAAGAACTGTCGTTGTTCCTTGAGACCATTATTTGTTACTTTAAAAAATTATATTTTATGATTTTTATTTCTATTTTGATTATAAAAGAAGTTTTTATTCTTAGTATTAGTTTTAGGGTTTTATAATTGGAAGAGACTCGAACTTCGTCATAAGTTATTATCCCATAAATTCAAGCCTACATATTGATGAAGAGTCAAATGAGGAAAATGTTATATAATTCAATTTATATGGTTGGATTAACCTTGTTGACTCTGTTACACGTAGTAGTATATGTAATTCCCCAAACTACTCCATGATTTCAAACATTTCCTTCTGTCCCTTTACCCTAAATGGTTACTTATTCTGAAGATTCGTTTAGTCTAATACCTACATTTATACCTACAAAATTTGCAGTCTCTAAGGCCTTAGAGTCCATGATGCTTCCACATACTCTTGCATTATTCAATTGTATAAAGAACCAAAATGCATAGTAGGTTCTGTGAAATTCTATCTAAATGTTTATCAAAATATAACAAAGCTCTTCTATAAACTACACAGGAGGACAAAATGAAAGGAAAAGCTAAGGAATGCTCTAACCTAAACGAGCTTTTTTAACTAAAATATCGAGTTTTCCGAAATTGGTTTTGATAAAATCAAGAAGAGATGCAATGCTTGCATCGTCAACCCTATTAAGCTAATGAAAAACCTAATGACCAGAAAAATTCATTTGATTCAATTTTTCAGTAACTTGAAGGCTTTTATTTCATCTTTAATAGTTTGCATCACTCTGATCCCTTTAGATGCCAATAGTTTAACTATACCCCATCTGAGTCCCTTGTTTTCTCATGTAACCACTATACACCTGACAAAACAACAAAAATTTTGTCAATAGAACATAGAATGTTTTGAATAGTTCAAATTATCAACATAGCATAATCAATTGCTACCTCTTTATTATTTTTGCCATAGTTTTTACAATAAAATATAAACACTGTGACTCTAGTCTATCTTGATCTCTTATATAGAACTTGATGAGCCTAGGAGATCTTCTAGGACATCAAAGAGGAATCCCCAATATTTCTCTTATAAAGACTTGGTCTTAGAGAGAACATTGATCTAGTTAATGTTTTTGTTATTTGAATATAATATTTATTGCTCTTTTCCAGCAATTAGTCGTTGTTGTCTACATTTTAAAAAAATTTAAAATAAAAATAAATAAATAAGGTCGTGAAAGGTTATAATAGAGTACAATAGAGATAGAAGAAAAACTGACCAGTAAAAGCTGGAAACAAGCAACCTCCGAACTCAAAAAACTAATGGAGCAACATTATTACACTTAGATCCTTACAACAACAAACACAGAACAAACAACCAGGGACGAAACAAGGTAGCAGGTATTAGGAATAGTATTATTATTTCCTTTGTATTTAAACTCTTTGAATGAAATAAGGTTGCAGGTATAGTTCTAAAACAAACTCTGCGATAAGTGCTCACCTTAACCAAAACTCTCTCTCCTTAAACTCTTACAAAAAGCTGTGATTTAGACCCATCAATTAGTATCAGAGTAGGTCGGTATGTCTACCAATAAAGAAAGAATTGAAAATTTAGAGATTGGTTTGGGAGGGCTTCAAAACAGCCTAAACAGGATGGAATTGGGTGATACCAATAAGTTTCAACAACTAGAGACAGCTATCAATAACATCTTTGACATGTTGTCTTGACTTGAAGCACCCATCAGTAGCCATTAGAAGGACTGCAGTGGACAATCATCAAATGGATATTCTTGCAATATCAATGAAGAACCAAGACCAACATTTTCCTTTAAATTGGCCAAGCTTCTCAAGATATGTAGGAGATGATCTCACAAAGTGGTTCACTTGCGTCAATCAATTTTTCAACTATCAGAATACCATAAAGGCTCAAAAAGTTGCATTAGCCTCCTTTCACTTGGAATGGGAAGGTAGCCAATGGTAGTAGTGGTTAAAAGGGCCTATGAAGAGGAAGGGAAAGAGGTCATATGGGGCATCTTCATGAAGGAGCTGTAGTCTTGTTCTAATCCCACTAATTGTGAGGATTTTAATGAATCCCTATCCAAAATAAAGAAGACCAGTTCTCTAAAGGAGTATCAGAAGGAGTTTAAGGATGTAAGGATTGATCTAGATGGCATTGGTGGGCACTTTTATAGGAGGGTTTGAAATTGAAATTTTAGATGTCATCCATATGTTTAAACCTAAGACTCTTAAGGAAGTCATCAGCTTGGCCAAAATGCAAGATGAGCAGTTAACTAATCAAAAAAAGGCTTTTTGACAACCAAATAAAATCCCACTTGAGTCTTCTCCTACCAAATCCAAGACAGTAACTCCAATCAAGTGGTTAACGTAGAAGGAGATGCAAAAGAGACAAACACCAGACCTCTGTTTTAATTATGATATCAAATTCACTCTAGGTCATAGACATAAGGAACCTTAGCTATTTTCACTTAAAGCAGAATGCAATGATGATTTCAATAATGTTGAAGTTGTCATTATCCATCATGATGAATCGAAGATTTCACTTTATGCTCTCAATGGCTAGTCCACATCCATAACAATGTAAGCTTCGGTAAAAGTAGGTTCTCAAGAGCTGATAGTGCTTATTGATAGCAGTCCGCTCATAACTTAATCAACAAAAGAGTAGTTAAAGATCCATTTGGTTCAATTTTTTATTTCTATTTTTTATTTTTATTTTAATATATTTTTATCAATTTTTGTTTGTTTTTTTTTATTTTTCATCCATACCTAAGAAAATTTTTAATAATCTTCTTTAATGACATTCTCATCTACAACCCTATTAAGACCATGCATCTTGAATTTATAAGAAAGGCTTTTAAAATATTAAGGCATCATAAATTTTTCATCAAGCTTAAAAGTGTACCTTCAGTCAATAGGAAAATGAGTATTTGGGTCATATAGTATCCTCTCAAGGGGTTAAGGTGGTCCAAAGAAAGATTAAGGCTATGTTTGACTAGCTTTGGTCTACTAACTTCACTTAATTACGTGGTTTTTTAGGTTTTACATATTATTATAGAAAATTTGTCTGCAACTGCGGCACCATAGCTCAACCACTTTCCAATCTCTTGAAAAAAGGACAGTTTTAATGAATAAATGATGCAAAGAATACGCTTATAGCCTTAAAGCAAGCTATGATATCCACACTAGCACTCACTTTGCCAAATTTCAACGAGTCATTGACCATCGAATCAGATGCTTCTAATGAAGGGATTGGTCCTGCACTACTCAATAAGGAAATCCAACAGCATTCATGAGTCATGTCTTGTAACAATCTAAGCAATCATGATCCACTTATGCCAAAGAAATGCTTACCATTATTCAAGCTATTAGAACATGGTGTCCATATCTTGTGGGAAGAAAGCTCATTATTCAAACTAACCACCATAGTCTCAAGCACTTGATGGAGCAACGTATTGCTACAATGGAGCAACGAAAATGGGTGTCCAAAGCTGTTGGGGGATGACTATAAAACTTTATATCGGCCAAGAAAGGAGAATACAGCTGTTGATGCATTGTTTAGAATGCTTGGGAGTCCCAACCTTCACACTCTCTTTATTATACCAACTTATGGGATGCAATAAAAAAGGGAAGCTACAAATCATCCTTATATGATGCGCATTGGTGGAATGGTGACTTTAAAGCCTAGTGCTCCCTGTGGTTGGTGAAATGGAATGGTTTACTACAAAGATCGAGTGGTTGTTCCTCTTAATTCCACTCTTGTAAACCAGTGTTACAAGAGTTTCATGATTCTCTATGTGGAGGCCATTCAAGTTACACATGAGTTCTTCATGATTTCTTCCTACCATCCATAGATCAACAAGAAATCAGAAGTTGTCAAGTGATGTCTAGAGTAGTACGTGGATACCGTGTTTCCAAATAACCATATAAGTGTTCATTCCTTCCTACCTTAGGTCAAATTCTAGTATAACAGAACATACAATAACTCAATTGGCATGACACGTTTTCAAGCTCTTCATGGAAGACTTCTACCCAAGATTCCTCGTTACCATGTAGGAACCTCCCCTGTTAATGAAGTTGGTCAAGCTTTGATATCTTGTGATGCGATTTTGCAATAGCTCAAATGGAATGTAAGTGTGACCATTAATCACGTAAAATTAATAGCTGATTCAAAGCAAGGAGAAGTTGAATTCTAAAGTTGGTGAGTGAAGTTACGGCTATATTAGCAGTAGTCAGTTTACCGACGAGCATTTCAAAAGTTGGCTAGTCGATTTTATAAACCTGATCGTATAAAAGATAAAATAGGCAAGGGTTTTTTTTAATTTTTAATTTTTGTTTTTTGTTTTAATTTTTTTAAATATAGAAATAAGAAAAAAAATAATAATACAAAAATTTAAAAGGACAAGGTACAAATATATTACGCACATAAAAATATAGTATAAAAACTTAAAAAATACATAAAAATCAATAGTAACGTTACCGTGGAAATTAAAGCTATTTTAAATACTCAGTAAGTCAGGAGAGGCTCAAATTTCATTAAAAAAAGTTTGGTTAAATGGAAGAATTTTTCAAACGATGACGACGCCACTTGAGAAAATGAAAAAGATTTGCATACTAGATTTATCAATTTAAACCTTGAGGACAAGGTTAGTCAGATGGTAATGATAAGCCAAGAGATCTTCCAGGCCGCCTAAGAGGAATTCCCAATATTTTTCTTGGACCACTATGAAGACTTGGTCTTAGGGAGAACAATTACAAAACGTTGTGAGAAGTTCTCACCCTAAGGAGAACTCTCTCACTCTCCTTAAAGTCTTACTAAAAACCTTGATTGAGACCTATCAGAACCTTGACAAGAATTAGTTGATACAACATGACATTACCTTCCAAAAAAGCAGGACAAAAGGTCCAGGCTGACGTTACCTTCCTTCTTTTTTTTTTTTCCTTTTTCTCCCCTTCCTCTTACGCAGATTCTACATCCCCGTCCTAACCATTTACAATGTATTGCCAAATTCAGCTGCATATAGATCTCCTCTGCGTGTCTACAAAGAGACCAATTTTCATCTGGGTATTGATTAGCAAAAATGGAACTTCCTTGAAGGCAGCGCCTCTAGACCATTTGATCCTTTTCAGGTATCCGTACCTGTCATCTGTCAGCAACTGGGAAATATTGGAAAGCCAACAGTAGTTCCCTTAGAGCTGTATGACGATCAAAACAAGTCATCATTAGAATTGGGACGCACAAATATAATCCATTGGATATAATTCTTAGTCACACATCTACCCTCCTCCTCCTTGTATAGAAGTAAATATGGTCTGAGTATCTTCTTGTCTTTGTCCCTTTGGAGCTTGAAAGCTGTTCTATATACTGTCCTGGAACATATCATCTTCGCCATTCATCTCTTATTTAATCAATATCCACACATTGTAATCAAGACTAATCAAGGTTCATATCATATTTTTGGATCTAGTATAGCCAAATCAGAATTCGACCCAGATGAGAAAAAAGAGCAAATTTAATAAACTGCATTCTTTCTTTCATTCCAGAGAATACCAAGATCTTAGAATACAGTAAACGTAGAGTCGAATTGTGCCTGAGCATAACTCACTTGCGCACACACCTGGAGAACGCACTACATGAGCGTATATTCCCTGATGATTTCAATTATTTATGGATTACAAGTAGGAGGTTAAAATCTGAGATTAAGGTACATCTATTTTATGTTGATGGCATTGGTTCTGATGGATCGTTTTGGTTCAAAAACTGATCATTTCTTTCTGCGTAAAGAAACATCCTGAAGGTCCATCACTGGGCAGAAGTGCCAGCCTCACAGCATGTTCAGCTCCTTGAGCAGCTGTGAACACCCCAACATTGCTGGTGATATCTGTCTTGCAAAAGCCAGGGCAAACGCAGTTAATGCGGAAATTGAGGAATCTTCTTGCCAGAATCCTAGTGTAGGCGTTCAAGGCAGCTTTTGAAATAGTATAGGCAGTTAAGTGAAGAGGCCAGCCATTGGCTTCTAGCCTATCTTCCCTGAGATCATTCCTGAACTTGTTCACCACCTCCTCAATTCTCTCTTCAGATAGATTTTCCACATCGTTTAACACTCCTTTTGCCCATTCACTTGGTATATTCTAATAATATCAAACAAAGAACTTCAAACACAAACTCTGCAAATGCTAGAATACTGGAATTGGACACATTAACTTCAATTCAGATTTTCCCTTTTGGAATTTAGTAGCATATTAGTTCCTGAACATCAAACATTTATGATCCTGGAAGATAATTCAGTACCTGCAAATATCCCAGCCCTGAAGAAACATTAACAATCCTGGCGGAATCTGACAACTCCAGGAGGGGAAGAAGAGCTTCAACAATTCTTTTTGCAGCATAGTAGTTGGTATCCAGGCATTTTTCTGTCAAATCAAAATCGTGACTTGCTATTTCTTTCCAACTGACCTGTACTCCATCTGGCTGCAACAGCAAAACCCAACATTTTTTAACCTTCGTCTGACTATGAACTAAACATTTCAGATCTAAAAAGAACAAAAGGACTTGTAGAAGGCTTACCCAACCACCGCAAAGATCGGTAGCTTTCTGAAAAGCACCAGTGTTAAATGAAACAGCACCAATCCCTGCATTGTTCACCTGCACAAGGTTTCAGATTACTGTGAAAACGAGTGTTTCTAACAAGAACTCAATCCAAAATGAAGTATTGTACCAAGATATCGAGCTTTCCAATTCGAGACTTGACGAATTCTGCCAAGGAAGCAACACTGCCAGGGTCCAACACATCAAGCTGATGGAAAACCACAAGTTCATCAGAGAGACCAGAGTTTATGAGATTTTGAACAGCGTCAAGACCCCTTTTCTCGTCTCTGGAAGTTAGTATGACCACAATCCCATTGGAAGCCAACTGCCTACATATTTCAAGTCCTATCCCTTTGTTTGCTCCAGTAACCACTGCATACCTGAGAGGAAGAAAGAATGTGTAGTCTGAGAAGGATAATAGGTGAAAAGAAGTTCCATGGCCCAGGAAATAAACAAAGTTCACCTTTTTCCTGCAAGAACACGAAAGTCGTGTGCCATAGCCGATCAGTTTCCAGCAAGAACAAGAATTTATGACTATTCAATTCAGAGGTACTGAAAGCTTGAAATTGTTGTCAAAATCGAGGGGCTGGCCGTTATCGTGTTCATATCCCCGTCTACATAAATAATATTAATTACAATAATTATTAAAATTATTGGAATAATGGTTATATCATTAGTTTATTACTTTTAAAATTTTATACTAATCATAGTTTAACAAGGCCACTAAAATAATTCTTTTTATTTTTTTATTTTAAGATGTTGACGTAAATTTATTTATTTTTGAAATATTTAAAATTATTTAAAATTTTATATGATATTATTTTACGCTGTTAATTATTAAACACGTAATTAATAAAAATTTCTGTTAAATTAAAAAAATAAAAAACTAATAAAATATTCTAATACTGGAGAATAATTTTTATGTAATTCAAATAAAAATATTTTTAAAAATAAATTAAATATTTATATCTTTTACCATTACTTGAGTGCAGCTATTATTTTTTAATAAAGATACACGTTAACAAATAGAATACGAAATAATATCTAATTTTAAGCAAAATGAACCTCTAATAATTGAAGCACCCTACAAGACACTTTGTATAACATATATTATGTCTTATGTGTAAGGTGGTAATACAGTGAATGATTAAAGTTAAACACGCGTAAAAACAAATTTGAATATTAAATAACCAGAAAGGAAACGTTCCTTGTAGATAGTCGATAGAGTTCCACTTTCACTAAATAAGCTATAATTAATTAATTATAGATTGCCAGCTGCCAACCACTAATTGCATGCGTACACTCCCGCCGACAAAAAAAAGTTCGATTTTCAAAATTTTTGAAAGACTTTTCATGCGTCGGAGATGGATGGAAGATTCTAAAATCTCATAAATAATTTAACTGTCTCCTTAATTAATAAAAATTTGAATAGGTTATTCTAAAAATTATTATAAGCTATTAAATTAAAACGATTATAATCATTTGTTAAAGAATGAAAGATTATAAATTGGTTAAAGATCTCATTTATATAATAACTTTATATCTTGTAAAGTATTCTTAAATAATAAGAGTGTTTTTCAAATTTTTCAAATACTTGTTTTTTACTATTTTCTCTAGTTATTTACTTTCACAAGATATTTAATAAAAATACTCAAAAGAAATTCTTGAAAAAAGACTAAACTAGCATTCTTAAACTAAGAAAATGTTCCTAAATGGAAGAGCTTATTAGTACCACACAATTTACTAAATTAAAGATTGATCCTGTAGCAATTGATGTCAAAGTTAGATTCTAAACGAGCTGATATCATAATCAAGGTTCTAATAAAGTTGAAATCTAAGTGAAATTTCCAAGTAAATAACCAATCTTAAGTTTAACTTTTTATTTAAAAGTTGATTGATGTAAAAAGTGAGACTACACATATTAAAAAACCTTAGGGAAGCTTTGGTGGGGCATTAATGCTTGGTTAGCTAAGGTAAAGCTTGTCATACATGAGGGATAAGAGCAGTTTAAGGTGGTGGACCAAAACATCTAAGAGCTTGAGAGTGGAAAAGATAAGCTTTATAAGGAGATGCAACGTGTTATTGAACAAAGTCCTTTCAAAATATCTAAATTAAATAGAGGTCTTGAAAGGAATTGTCCTATCTAAGATTGCACTATTAAGAATAGAGTTTGAAAGAGTCTTCCACGAGTGAGCTAGTCCTCGACAAAAAGATAATTACTCAAGGTAGAAGCATTGTCATTCTGAGATAGTCATAACTTTCCTAAGGGTGGAAATTCTAAAGTTCAAGACATTCAAAAGGTTAACTAATGTGAAGGAGGTTAACAAATTTTTGTAAATTTTGGAGTAATACTTCAAGACACTAAGTATTGTAGAAAGCACAAAAAAGATTGATAATTCCACTCTTTACTTCGAAGATCTCGCAATAGTGTAGTAGAGAAGGGGATATGGAAACATTGAGAGAGAAACTTACATCATCAATACATGAAACAAGTTCAAGAGACAATTTTATCCTAAAAATGCCAAAGAGGAGGCAAGAGCAAAGATAAAGCATCTCCAAAAAATGAGAAGCGTTAAAGATTATATGAGGAAGTTTTCTGAAGTACTTTTAGAGATATCGGACAATCCTAAAAAATAAACATTCTTTGCATTTAAAGATACCCTCCAAAATTGGGTGAAGATAACAATCCAACATTATAAAGCCCAAGATCTTACTAGTACTATTCTATTAATAAAACCTTCATTGAGTTCAAGAAATCTGACAAGCCTAAATCTAACAAAGATAAGGATGATAAAAGAAAGAGTGGGGGAGACCACTATAAAGTAAAGAAGGCTCATGTAAGTGTGGCAAATTCAAGAAAGACAAGAGAACAAAAGGAGACAAATGTGAGAACAAGTTCACTCATAATTGCTTCTTTTCTGTTGGATTGTACTGGACTAGCGACTATCGAAAGAAAGCCAAGTTCGAAGCCTTAGTTGAAGAAACTGAGAAGCAGTAATAAGAAGAAATGAAGATAGGATCCTTACAATTCCTAAATACTATTAAGGAAAAGGTGAAGATATATAAGTTCGATAAGAAGGAACACTTCTTAGTGAAAGCTAAAATTGATAGTCAATGATAAAGGCTTTAGTGGATATTAATGTTTCCAATAACTTTATTGGCATGGAAGAAGCCAAGTGATTGGTTATTAAATATACCAAGAAGCAACGATGGCTTAAAACGGTGAATTAGAAGCCAACATCCATCTTTCGGTGTAGTTAAGGCGTCAAAATATGCCTAGGTGAATAGCGTAGCCATATCAATCTTTTAGTTATTTCTTTAGATGATTATCCTGTGTTGTTTGACATAGAGTTCCTAGATAATATTAAGGTAATACCAATTACGTTTGCCAATGCCATGTTCATCTTGAAGGGAGGCAATAGGCATATAGTGTCATTATCAAGAGAGACAAGCCTTTAAACCAATTGAATTTCAACCATACAACTTTTCAAGGAGATAGTAGAGATGACGCCACCCAATTTACCAAAAAGACTTCCACTAAAGAAAGAGATGGATCATGGGATTAAGTTGGTGCAAAGTTCCCCTATACCACCTCTTGAGTTTGAAGAATTAAGGAGGTAACAAAAAAAGTGGATGGATGAAAATTTCAAGTTTGTAAAGAAGAAAAATAACGTGGTAAGAAGCCATTTCCTCAATCGAAAGACATTCACACCAAAACAAGCTAGTTGGCAAGCTTTTATGGCAATATTCAACTTTCGTAAGCCATGTGACCGGTGCTCATAATAGGAAAGTAAAGTTGAATGTCATCATAAGTCTGAATGTTTTTTGTTGGATCACATCAAAGAGAAGATGAAGCATGACCCACAAACTAAAAGTTTGGGTGAAGTGGCAAGTCATGGAAGGACATGCCTATCCATGTTTAGAGATGGGATGTTCACTACCAAATGTGATTAAGTGTACATGCTAAAGTGAAAAAGATTGAAGAATAAGATCATGAGAAGCATATTGGTATGTTAGTTTATCATAAAAAATTGCCTTTGTATTTAGAAATGCATCCCATGTTCTAAGAACTAAGTAGGAGTGAGCCGAAGAGAGTATCCATAGCCATCATAACATTAACTAAACTCGAAGTTAATGAAATCTTAACACATTAAGTCATTCTGAGGAGTGGTGTTCATTGAGCTATAAGAGTACTTCGTTATGGTGAGAGGGGTACTCAATAATGAAGTTAGTTAGGAGCATTAGCTCAATTTGTAGAATTACAAGAAGCACTTTAAGGTATGCAAGGCAAATGTAAAGAGGGTAACGCTAAGTTAAATAAGGAAGAATATCACGTAATATTTGATTTCTTCAATAAGAAGGGAGGTTTGATCTCGAAATGCTTTAAAAGACTCTCCATAAGTTTAGAAATAGGTAAAAGAATCTAGAATCATATAAATATCTTGATTTTCTCCTTAATTAATAGATATATATATGTGTATATTATTCTAGGGAGTCATTATAAACTGTTAGATTAAAACAATTTTAACTATTCATTAAGAGATGAATAATTATAAATAAATTAAGATCTTATTTATATAATCACCTCATATCTTGTAAAGTATTCTTGAGTAATAATAGTATTTTCTAAATTCTAGAAACACTTGTGTATTTTTTACCATTACTTTTGTAAGAACTTTATTAAAAATGACTAAAAAAAGTATTTAAGAAAAGACTGAACTAGTATTTTTAAGCTAAGAAGGCATTCTTAAGTTAAAGAATTTACTAATGCCGTACAATTCGTTAGGTTAAAAACCAAACTTGTCACGATATGTTTTAGCATCATTGACCCATAAAAGTGTCAAAATATCCCATGTTCATCCAAAACGAGAAAAATAAGACAATATTGAAGTTTTATTTTTTTTAGCTCCTATAAAATATATCCAATTAATCAAGCTTAGGTCTATCCAATTAAAAATTAATAAATTATATTTCAACAAACTAAACATTAAATTCAAATATAAAATCAATTCTAATGCAAACCTTATAAAAACAGGGCACGAGCAGAAGTCAAAAACAATGAAAGGGTTTGTAGCCAATTGCACAACCTACTGTTAACGTGATCCAAGGAAGACAGAAGTCTAGTGAGAGGTTAAATAGATTTAAACAAAAAATTTCTTGTTTCTCGTTATATAGACAAACTTGCCTCTTTAGAATTTTACCTTTTAAAACCTACTGATAAAAGAGGAAATGAAAAATCTTGGAGAAGGGCAGGCAATGGACGAAAATTGAATATAGATTTCGGTTAATTGCATCTACAAGGCAATAGTTCAATACTTGCTTTTAATTTTAATAAGATAGAGGGTGAATAATTCAGGAAAACTTGGAAGAAAAGGCCTCCAAAAGGCCTTTTATTATTATTTCTCATGAACGAGAGGGCTGTATACAGGGAACCACATGTTGCGCTTCACATAAGCAACCATCTCCTCCTGCATTAACAACCAACCATTTATGTAAAACGAAATTAAAAGACATTCAAATAGCAATCAATTGCAGGGTACAGTACTTACTTTTGGCATGTGCTTCAGATCTTTGGGGCCAACGTCACCGTGTCCTTCTGCCAACCCTTCTGCAACTGCTGCTCCCACTACGGCAGCACCAACCTCTGCTGTAATGTCTCGAATACTGCTTCACCCATTATTCATAATTAGTATGATATCAATCTACAGGAAACATGCCAAAAGAGGAGCAGTATTTAAATATGATAAAATTTAAATGCTAAGCAAGCTACAACTGTCACCTCACCTGTTAATAGATGGAAACAAAATGCCATTTTTTATTTCTTCATCTGTCATATAAGAAGCGAGGCTGTACAATAAGTAGCATTTTATTAGTAGTTCATGACAGATGAACCTTCGTGCCAGAATTATAAGATAAAGGACCTTGCAGAGTTGCTGAATAACAGGAACTAGCAAATAACAAGCACCAAAACATTAGAGCTTAGCCTAAATCAGGAGGTACCTATCTTCTGACAGTACTATATATATCAGAGTTCAAATCCTAGTAAATGTATGGAATAAACGATTTGAGTCCATGTCCCATACCGTTCTGCAGCTGCTTGTAACATTCCATCTGTTATGAATTTCGCACCTGACAAAAGAGCTCCCAAACCAATCCTGAAAGGTGCATAAAAATGTTTATAGATATGTCAGAACCTGGGCACCTTACAGAGAAGTTTCAAATCAAGGAAGGAGCACATACCCAGGAAACAAATACATATTATTCGCTTGATTTACATAACCCATTTTTCCATTCCCTAGAAACAAACTAACTTGTCAGTCATGAACCAAAACAATGAATGAAATGTGTGTGTACGGCTCCGCGTTAGCACTATTAAATAATACTGAAGCACACCAACGATAGGAAAGATAATTATAGGACTGAAACATACCAAGATCAACATTTTCAAATGGGCTTCCACTCGCAAAAACTATATTTTCTCCAGCATACTTGAAAGCATCAGCAGGAGTACATTCGGCTGTACCGCGGAACAGGCATCATTAGAAAATTAATGAACATTCATCACAAATTGTAGAAAGTAAAGGATCTTGCGAAAGAGAACCATTTTTTGTGGGGTTTGACATGGCAAAAATAGCAGGTTTAGATGAACTGGATTCTCGCATGGCCTTAAGTACCTGATTCAATTTTCAACAGAAGCTTGTAAGGTGCTGTATCATTAAAGAGGAAAGACAGAGCCACTGATCAATAAGGTAAAAGTAATTTCCAACAATAGATCAAATGAATTTGTATACAATAAAAGTACGTAGGTGTAAGAACGAACAGAAGTAACAAGTACAAAAAGGACTACCTCCTCATTGAAGACCCCACCAACTCCAGATAAACCAAGAAGCACATCAGGCTTGACCTTCTTAACCTGAATTACGTAGCTATCAGAAACGAGTTGTTTACGTATTCTTATCTCTATGAAATTTATAATCAGAGTTGTAAACTGTTAATGGCAGCCATGGTCATACCACTTCAATTAGACCAGATCCCTCCCTAAGTCCTTCAGCATCTGCCAAGTTTTTCGCAAATGGTGCTGCTGCTGGATCAAGATTCTTCCTCTCTTTTGTGATGAGGCCCTGCGCTAAGAGAGATCTTCACTTTTTAGCCAAGGAAAAAAATAACTTTTCATGAAATGCAGAAATTTCAACAGCAGATTGTCCACCTTGCGGCTTATTTTTTAAGTTTCAACTATATTTAGGGTTTTCATTGATGGATTGAAGATTGCAAGGCAGACAATCTTGAAATCCATTACATAGCTAATTCGTTCAAGGATGAACGACCTCCCAACTATACTGGAATGAAATAGAGAAAAGTTATGGCCATACATCACTTAAAGACAGAAGTACAATGAATAAAACCATACATCTTTGTCAAGCAGAAAAAATTGATTCTTTACAGCTGTCTCATTGCTCCCCGACATTCTTGAAACAGCCTGTGCTGCCATTTTAAGGACACCAAGTCCTGCACTATAATCAGTAAAAAAAAAGCAAAGAAATCAGCACATGCAATAAAAAAGTTCACTCATCAATCAAAATCAATATACCTTCCAGCTCCAACTACAACTATCTTTTGCTTCACAAAGTCAGATAATGGACGGCCTTCAGCTCTAACAGTTCCCAGTAATCCAGCAAGTGCAACACCTGCAGTTCCCTAGAAGACACAGTACGCAAAACTATATTAATGGAAAAAGCAGCTATAATAGTTTCTACTCCTATGCATAACATAATTCTCCAGCTATGTAATTCAGCAGAATGATAGAGCAAGTACCCACCTGTATATCATCATTGAACATACAGAACTTTGTACGATATCTTTCAAGGGTTTCAAATGCCCACTTCATTTGAAAATCCTCAAACTGTTAAGATTAGATTAACAATAGTTAACATTCATGACCCTAGCATATAGAAACTACAGAAATGTGAGTACTTAAAAGAAAACCTGGACAATGGCCTTGGGCCAACGGTTGAAAACAGCTTGCATGAACTCATCAACAATAGACATATACTCCTCTCCTTCTAGTCTAGGTTGTCGAAGTCCTAAATCTATTCATTTGGAATGACATCAAAACAATCTCATCATGTCATAGAAAAAAAAGAGATCTGACTAGGACTTTTCAGTCAACTTGTTCTCTAGCAGAAACTATTTCTTAGGAAAACAATTAAAAAATTAACTGTTCACGCAATTTACTCACAGAGACGATCTTCAAGTAGTTTCTGATTGTTAGTACCAACATCTAGCATAACTGGAAGAATCTGCAAAATATGGGCAGTCAAATGATGATAAAGATCTTCAAGAGCTTTGACTTTCATTAAAATCCATACGCTGACGGCATTATTTAAAGGCAACAGGAAAACAATGTTTTTGGACTTTTAAGTAGCATTAATAGGCAATCAGGGGGAACCATCCTCATGCAGCAAAGTTACATGAGTTCATGCCCAAGCATAATTAATTCTAGTGTTATACAAGAGCTTAGTGATAGTGCAATTTAGTCTGACGTACAGGCATCCAAATCCACATATACAGAAAACAGAGCAAGAGAGCACGAGAGGAAAGTCCGTACTCTCTGCGGGTTGATTCCAGCAGCAGCAACATACACATCAAGTTTGCCAATGGGTATGCCTATTCCTTGAACCCCAAGGTCTCCAAGGCCGAGAATACGACTACCATCTGTTAGGACTATCATATCCACCTGAAACATAAAGTAGAAGTTCTAACTGATGAACCAGAAAGAACAGCAGAAGATATTATTCAGACCTGTTCAAATTTGGTTTCGAAGTCACACACATATGTCTACAAGCAGAAACTATTGATTAAACCTAAAGTAATGATAAGGAACTTCCGGCAAGAGAACAATGATGTGAGTATAAATTGGTCCATCTTTGCAATATGAAAAATGCATTCATATTAGGAACTCATGAAGCTTAGCATGCACGAGGCACCACACCCATAAGTTCCAATAAAGTGAGACAGACAATGGCATTATGTCCACAGCACTTGAAGAATCAACAATACCTGGTGAGCTGGCCAGTTGTAGATCATTGACATCATCTCTCCCTTATCCTTTGCACTAAAGTACATACCACGCGGGCGTCTGAATAAGCCTGAATAATTTTGGCATACTAACCCTACAGTTGGTGTATATATAATTGGGGCAAAATCTTTGATGTTATCAATCAGAACCTATACAAGCAAAAGGAGCAACAGCACTTTACATATAGGTACATTTCTCTTAAATGACTTCAATATATTCATTTTAGTAAGGGGCAGGCCACAAAGCTTACTCGGTAGTATAAGGTCTCATTCCTATCATGCAGCCGATTCAAGATCCTCCATTTTGCTAAGGACACAACGCTATCAGGTTGGCCCTTAGTATTTCTCTCCAGTGATCGATATGATTCCACTGATTAACACAATTAAACAGCATTCTAATGTTGTTAATAGCAAAGAAAAAGGTAGAGACTGAATCACATGCTTGCACATACACCCACAAATGGAAAGTTAGATATAGATGGCGATGTTCAACAACTCAAGTAGCACAACTGGTGAACTTGTCAAGCCACGTGAGTAAAACATGATAAATGATAAAATGATATGCTGTGATAATGACAGTGTCATCTTAGTTCTACTCCCATGACAAATCTCCTACTAACGTAGTAGTGCTCAGGAATCACTGGAAATGGGATTCAAGGTTCTTTAACCAATCACATGAAAAACAATCTGATAAACAGCTAAACCCTGCAACTTTAATGCAAACAACAGTCACATGTTTCAAATCCACAATAAAAACAAGAACAATATCACTGAACAACATGAGCTAAACTTACTAAAACGTGCATATTGCTGCTCGAACGATACGACACGGGGTGGAAGAAGACCACGCAACCCTAGTCGATCTCTCTCCGTCAAAGGAAATCCAGTATCCTGTTCTTGAAAAAGAAAACAAACAGAGACAAAATCATTAGGCGACGTAATAAAACCGCATTCATCACTAAATGCATAAATCTTAGTGGCTACTTATTAAATGCTTCTAAACAATCAACACATTACTACTTAAAAATCAAGCAACTGTAGAAGAGACAAACGCAACCGCCACAGAAACCACACACCGTCTCAGTTAAGAAGCAACTCGCATACCTTGTTGTACCAGGGATCATGAAGTATATCAGCGCCACGCTTGTGAACAATACAAGGACCGGACACCCCGACGGAGAAAAACCGCCGAGATCGGCGCAAATTAGACGCCGCGAATCGTACGAGTTTCCACATCTAATACAGTGACTAGCGATCAATATCTCCACAATATCAAGCGAAGTTCCACCCAGACTCTTCCAGATTCAAAAGGTAACTGTTAGCATTCCATGGAAGAGCGTTTCACTGATCCAAACACATACAGTCTTTGGTAGATGAGAGAAACAGACATATGAGAGTGAACTCGTTCGCTTGGATCTCCAAAGTCCACGCTTGCGCTTCTTTATACGAAAATACGAAATTAAAAAATTTTAATTATTTCTATTATTTTGGATTTTTCCAGTCTGCGAGAGAGTTACAGTAAAGGGATGGTGTGGTCCGGAGGGGAGAGACTCAGTACGGGCAGTAAAACGGGCAGGGGAAGGAATAATACGGGAGGACACGTGGTGGTTTGCGATTGGTGAGATTTGTACGAGTAGGGAGTCAAAAATAGGGACGATATTATTGACTTGTGGGACCAGAGGGCCCACTAGACCCAGAAAGAGCCCATTTGATGCTTGCCACGTGGTTGGGGATTATTTGCTTCTCTTTTTCGTTTCATAACATTTAATAAATTCCGAACTACTAGGAGTTGATTGAAATTGAAATTATTAACTTTTAAACTGGAAAATAATACGAAAGAAAAATGAAAAGGTTTGGGTATAAGTGATGGATTATTATTACTATTGTTAATTGAAATTAATTAAGGATAATTAATCAACATTAGACGGCTTAATTGTTATGGAAATTTAAAGAACTTGACTGAGAGTCTTTAAAATTCTAGACAAGTGTTCATTATTGATTATTTATGATTTATTATCAAAAATTATTTAATACATCTTAATCATATATTTTATAAATTTTTACATATTTTTAAGATTATATTTATCATACATTCGAAAATTAAGGAAATGGATCCTGCTTCTTTCTGAATACTCCATCATTCTTATTTGTTTTATCCTTAATTACATAGTTCTTGTACTAGTGACTAATATTAGTTATATATTAATAAATAATTTAAAATAGAAAAATACGTTTTAAACTTTTTTTCCATGTAATGATCATAAGAGGTAAAAAGTGGATGCCATAATTTGACCGTGGAAAGCAAATGTGGTTTAAGGAATAAAATCCTGGACTTTTTTCCAATGACTGGATTGGGTGGTAAGGGGAATTTGTGATGAGAACTGGATACCCGAGGGAAATGGTTGGTTTGGGTTTACAATTCGAATTCCTGGGTAGTTGGAATTGATTCTAAAAAGACAACTTTTTGGGCTGCGGCAAACTGAAGTTGGTCGTCTCTCCATGTCATTTTGGTTCGTCTGTGACTCTCAAGTTAACCAAATATTCACCATGTATTTGATTTAAAGACTGAAATAAATAAAAAATAGAATAGTTATTTTAAAGAATAGTATAAATGAGTAATATAATAAAATAGGTATTATTTTATTTAATTTGTTACTAAAAAAATTTTATACTAATGTTTAATTTGAAAATATAAATTTATAATGGCAAAGAAATAATAAATAAAAAGATTAAAATACCCTTATTATTATTATTATTGAGTAAATTAAATTATTATTATTATTATTATTATTATTATTATTATTATTCTTAATTTTAATATTATTAATAATATTATTATTAAAAAAATTTATTATTAATTGA
>JAOXYD010000004.1:2024101-2053200 GCA_028565735.1 Pinacopodium congolense | reverse complement strand
GTGGTAGAATAGTACCCTGCCACGGTACAGACCCGGGTTCGATTCCCGGCTGGTGCAGGTAAGAGCTGTGATGAAAATTGCGCCCTCGTGATGAGTAGGGCTCATCACAACCATCTGATCTCCAGATGAAAAACGCGCATCTGAGCTCAAATTTTTTACAGTTAAAATTTCCCTTAAAAAAAACAGAGAGCATCTAAGCCTCATCTGCTTAAATTTTTTTTTTTTTTTTGGCAATTGTAAACTTTGACCGTATTTATTTAGATTTTAATTTTTTTTATTTCCTAATTTTCTGAAATTAAAAAAAAAACACTAATATAATATAGAAATTGAAAACACAACAATCAATATAAAAACACATCAATTACACACAAAAAAAACTATAACCCATAGCCCAACTAAACATTCCCTTAATATTATAATCAGTTCTTGTGAGTAATGACAACTGAAAGCATCAGATTTACCAAAATCCCCAGTTCTTGTGAGCTGGTTTCAGAAATACAGAAATGGTGTCTACATATCGTTAGCAGGCTACCCTATGATGAAACTAAAAGAAAAGACATGCTTCCATCTCTATAGCATTCATTCTGCACCTAAAGCTATATATATATATATATATATATGTATATGTATATATATATTTTGCAGGAACATGTACATATATAATCACAATTCAGACAAAGGAAGCAACTCTTGTGAAATATATCCTGAGATTGATCTTGTCAAGAATGGCAGCTAGAAGCTGCCTGTGTCAGAATGTCTTGATGCCAAGGGGATGATAATGCTCAAGACGAACCCCTTATGGTTGAAAATGAGAATCTGACTCCACTACACTCTGTCAATGCCGCTCTGATTTCCAGCCTTCAAAAGGTTGAGCTTGCATAGTGGGCAGGTCGCGTTAACGTGAAGCCATTTGTCTATGCACGTAGAATGGAAATGGTGGTAACATGGAAGCTCACGCAGTTCAGCTCCGTCTTCATAAGCCGATAGACAAATGCAACATTCCTGTTATGTGGAACAAAGGTTATTTTATAGAGGCAGCTGGTGAAAAGTGAGGAAGACCATGGTGTTAAAATGCAGAAATATTTCAAGATCCATTAACTTCTCAAAGATGCCAGGTCTAAAGATAACAACATCAAAGATAAGAAGAAACAGGACTGCAACTAGGCAAAGCCTAGTTTCAGTATCAAGAATATCTTCAAGGAAAAGGAACCCCTGTTCCCTCAAGGCACTTCAGAGCTATCAATTAGCATGCCAGGATTGACAATAACTGGTAGGAAGGTAATAGAGACAGAATTGCCAACTAACTGAAGCTAGGTTTTTGCCACCAAGAATCTGTACAAGGGCCCTGAATGGAATTGTGCCACTAAGCTTCATTCTGATGCAGGTTGCAAGTCATGGTATCTCCAGTAATTATAAATCAACTGTTCCCTTTCTCTACTTCAATTATCACACGGGTTATAATGGCACCCCGAGACATGTTTTAGATCAGCTAAGTGAGGCATATGCTGTATATACAAATAACATTATTTCTGAGACTGAACTACTTACTGCAGCCTCATGGGAAAGAACACGCTTAGCTGGTGTAGTCGTATTACATTCAGTCATAATCCCTCCCAAAGTTTCTTGAATCTTACCATTAACCTTTTCAATGTCCCCTATCCGGTGGAAGTTGAAATTTGGCAATTGCTCAATCTCTTCTTTAGTTGCTCCCTCCTAATTTAACATTGGTGGCGAACGTCAAATAAAGTTAAAGAATATAGATATGTTTTGAATTAGATCCATGTATTACTCATGGTACGGAGAAGGCATAGCTGTATATTTTTATAAATGAAAGGATTTGCCACAGGTTTTGTAAACCTTCTATTGAGCAGCCAGTAGATTTGGCACCGAACTTAAGACCTAAATAGTCCTATGCTAAAACATTAAACAACCCTAGCCATATTCATCATAGAACATAACATAGTTGGTCTTGAACTTTATCTAAGAAGGTGATTAAATTTCACTATTTCCAGCTTCAAGATGCCTAGTGCTTAAACAACTTGAGCATCCCAAATGAGCAAAAGGAAAAGCAAACAAGTTCAGAGACTATGCAAAGATTCTCCATCTGGTTCAACTATCTTATGAATCTGCACGTTCAGACCCAGCAAAATGCAAGTTCTTTAGGTTGCCAGATTTGTGTACTTTTCCAAATTACAATTTACAGCCTCTCCCAGTTATGCCTGATCTACACGTAGGATTAATGCTCAATTTGGGTGTTCATCCACTGCAATGTCTTTGAATAGAGCCAGAGAAAGGTAATTACCCGATCTGCCATGGCATATAAGATGCCAAGTATACATGGAAGGCAGCAGCATATAGCAAGACCAATCAGACATGCAACAACTATACAGATAATTATGAAGACAACGTCAAGAAAAAGAAATGATGCACAAAGCCTGCAAAGGAAACCAATTATCAATTCAATAAACTTACAACATGCTTCCTATAAGCAAAACCACAATGCCAAAAAGTGAAATTAAACAAACCAGTAAAGCTGAGGTGAATCATGCTTTAGATTGTAACAAGAAAAGATCCAGTAGAATCCAATGATCCACCAGATAAATGAAAACATTGTATTTGCAGATTCCAGTTGCTTTGTAACACTGCAACAAACAAGGACCATTATATCACCTAGCAGTTTAAGCAACCCAATGAAACATTCCTAATAGCACAAGAGTTTAGAATTATGTTTTTTTTTTCTTTCTTAATACTGAACAAACTTGGGTGCACACAATAACTCATAAATTATACATTTCAGAAAAATAATTTGACGAACTAGTAATTCAAAATTAACACAAAGCAATTATAGTGGATTCTCAACATAATGCGAACCTTCGCCTTTTAGCAAGAAATCATGGAGGAGTGCAGCAAACTCGCAAGCAAGACAAGTGTTCCCAATATCCAACTACAACTTAGGCCACTTGCTAATGGACAAAGTTCTCAATTTTCTTCTTTACTTAAAGATAAGAATGCATAATACTAACATTTCCTAACTTTATCTACCTTAAGGTTAAAAAATGACACGCTTTGTCCCACCTCGACATTTGCACAAACACTTGATAAGCAGAAAACGAAAAAGACAAAACCTTACTTAGTCTCTTCGTCACTGCCTCGTTGCCAAGTCCCATAATCAATTGAGTTCCCTCCATCGCTCGCCGACCCATAGCTCGAATCTCCATTCCCAAAACTCTCGCTCACGTTCCTCTCTTCACGCCTCCTTCTATACTCGTGAACCACACAAACCACATGAAAACAGCACTGCAAAACATACCCAATTGCCCACAATCTCAGAGGCACCGCAGGCCTCTCCTTCAAGCTAAATCCTAACACCACGACGGCGACCACCATGAACGCAAAATTCCAAAGCAGATCCAGAGCGATCATAGGCGTCGAGTAGGCCCAATCGCTCTGGCGCTCTTCAAACTGCTCCGCCGCATTTTCGCGGACCCGAACAGAGGATTCGCGAAGTAACAACCGTCGGCTGCTCGCTTGGCGGAGGAAGCGGGCGGCCGCACAGCGGAGGGGCTGTGGCGGGCGCCGACGACTCCGGAGGAGAGGGGATGTGTCGTCGATGTCGGAGGAGGGTGCGTGCATTTCGGATCGAGAAAATCACGAAGATAAAAGATAACTCTGTCGAGTGATTTCGCTTGTATGGACAGAGAGTGATATCATCTCATGATTTATTGTTGGATTTGATTCTCATGTTCTTCTGATTATCCATATCCTAATGTGAGAGAATTCAAAAGGCAATAATAATAAGAGAAGAAGAAGAAGACATTGAAAGAGACACACCTCCGCAATTGTGGTTGATCTGACAAGTGTGCCCCATTTCAGCCAATGATAATTCTCGTAAAGTCTTTTAATGGGGACATGCTTGACTACTGAAGTGAGAAGGTGACACCTGTTTTTTTTTTTTTTTTGGGGTTACATTATCTTATTGGAGTTCGTGTCTACCTGTCGAATCAACCTCCCAACTCATAACTTACAGAGCCGCCGAAATCGAATCCCGAACTCAGGAGCTAATGTAAGAATAAAGGTGGATTATGCTTAAAGTTCGAATTTTGATTTCTTCTCGTTGTTTAATCCGCGTAATAAAGTCGACCCAATACTTGCATACCGTTGCTGTTGCTAGTTCGAATGCGGTTGAATTCAATCGGCGTCTCAATGGGTTGTCCAAATTGGGACGTATTGAGGAAGCACGCCAGGTGTTTGATGAATGTGCTGAGAAGGATGAATTTGCTTGGAACACCATGATTGCCGCTTATGCCAATTCAGGGAGGTTAAAGGAAGCCGAAAAACTCTTCAGCGAGGCTGCAGTTAAGAGTTCGATCACTTGGTCAGGTCTAATGTCTGGATATTGTAGATATGGTTATGAGAATGAATCTTTTGAGTTATTTTGGAAAATGCAGCATAAAGGACAAAGGCCGACGCAGTACACGTTGGGAAGTCTTCTTAGGCTATGTTCTACGACAGGTACTCTACATAGAGGGGAGCAAATTCATGGGTACGTTACAAAGACTGGATTCAGTTATAATCCTGTTGTTGTTACTGGTCTAATTGACGTGTATGCAAAGTGCAACTGTGTTTCAGAAGCTGAGTATCTTTTCGAGACAGTGGCTAACACAAAACATTATGCGACTTGGACTGCTATGCTTACTGGGTATGCTCATAATGGGGAAAGCTTCAGTGCCATGAACTGTTTCCAGGATATGAGAGCCGAAGGAATTGAGTCTAACCAATTTACTTTTCCAAGCATTTTGACGGCTTGCGGAGCAGTTTCAGCTCTTGATTTTGGGGTTCAAGTGCATGGTTGTATAGTTAAGAGTGGTTTTAATGCTAATATCTTTGTGCAGAGTACGTTAATTGATATGTATGCAAAATGCAGGGACTTGGTTAGTGCAGAGAGGGTCTTGCAGTGCATGGAGGTTGATGATGTGATATCTTGGAACTCCATGATAGTAGGGTGTGCACGGCATGGGTTTGAACAAGAAGCGTTGTCTTGGTTTCAAAAAATGCACTCAAGAAACATGAAAGTTGATAATTTTACATACCCATCTGTGTTAAACTCTCTTGCATCCATGAAAGACTTGGAAAATGCCAAGTGCGTCCACTGCTTGATCATTGAAACTGGATTTGAGGCATACAAGCTTGTGAGTAATGCTCTAGTAGACATGTATGCTAAACAGGGAAAACTAGATTGTTCATTAAGAGTGTTTAAGATGATGGCAGAAAAAGATGTTGTCTCATGGACCTCTCTAGTTACAGGATATGCACATAATGGCTCTTATGAAGAAGCAATCAAGCTATTTCGCGAGATGAGGAATGCGGGTGTACATCCTGACCAAATTGTTATTGCAAGTGTTTTGAGTGCCTCTGCGGAGCTGACGATTATAGAATCTGGGCTACAAGTTCATGGAATCCTGATCAAATCTGGTCTTGATTCATCCTTATCAGTCAATAATTCTCTCATCACAATGTATGCAAAGTGTGGGGGCATAACAGATGCTAATCAAGTTTTTAAATCCATGAGAACTCGAGATCTCATCAGTTGGACAGCTATGATAGTTGGATATGCACAAAATGGTAGAGGAAAAGACTCGATATATTTTTACGATCTAATGATTGCTGATGGTCTAATACCAGACAACATCACCTTCATCGGTTTACTTTTCGCCTGCAGCCACACTGGTCTTGTTGAAAAAGGTCGCCATTACTTCAACACGATGAATAAGGTCTACCACATCAAACCAGGTCCTGAGCACTATGCTTGTATGATTGACCTCTTGGGACGTTCAGGCAAACTTGTTGAGGCACAACAATTACTGAATGAGATGGTTGTAGAACCTGATGCAACTGTATGGAAGGCATTGCTTGCTGCATGTAGAGTACATGGGGAGCTGGATTTAGGAGAGAAGGCAGCTAAGAACCTCTTTGAATTAGAACCCAGGAATTCTGTGCCGTATGTCATGTTATCAAACATGTATTCTAAAGCTGGTAGATGGGACGATGCTGCAAGAATCAGAAGATTGATGAGAACCCAAGGAATTCATAAGGAACCCGGGTGTAGTTGGATAGAGATAAATGGCAACGTGCATACCTTTTTGGCAGAGGACAGAGGCCATCCTTTGACACCTGAGATTTATCTGAAGATTGAAGAGATTATGATGCTGATCAGGAAAGCTGGTTATGTACCAGACATGAGCTCTGCACTTCACGACATAAAGGAGGAAGCTAAGGAAATAAATCTGTCTTATCACAGTGAGAAATTGGTTGTTGCTTTTGGGATTCTCAGTCTGCCACAAGGAGCACCAATTCGTATCTTCAAGAATCTTAGGGTCTGTGGAGATTGTCATAATGCCATGAAACATATTTCAACTGTATATTTTCGATATATTATTTTGAGGGATTCAAATTGTTTCCATCACTTCAGGGAAGGAAAGTGCTCCTGCGCAGACTATTGGTGAATGGTTGAACTTAAAAAGCGTTGTGTGGCATTCTCATTTCACATACAAGGAACTATATCGATGGGGATTAAGCCGTACGTGCACTTATGTCGACCCATCATTTTAGACTGTTGAGGGGTATAGAAGATCCAATGACGAGAACTAGGTTTGAGTGCATGAAAGAAATTCTTCAAGAATTGATCATGAAATCACAAGAGGAGACCATTCTTGAAGATTAAAGAGATACACAGATTGATCATTTATTTAAGTGTTTTGGATGAGGAGTAGAAGATTGATCACTTATTTAAGTGTTTTGGATGAGGAGCAGACTTTCAAAAGTCAGTATAACTCAACAGGAGCTGAGTTTGAGAGTTCGGGTGCAAGAAATGTTATTTTGAGCAAGTGATAGAAGTTAAATGACACTCTACAATGATGCCATTATGACTTGCAAAGCATCGCAGATGTTGATTGCAAGAATGCATTGCAGATAGTGAGTGTTTGATGTGCAACAGCCCTCTACAACGACGCCATTATACATCCAGCAACCGCCATTATAGACCTGAATAAGTGTTGGTTTCTATAAAAGTTAATTTATTTAAATTAATTATCAATTAATATTCTTTTAAGCACATTTTTCTCAATTCAAATTCAAACCAATAATGATAGCAACTGCACTAGTCACAAGTAATAAATGGAAGTATTTCAAATACAAGTATTATTTACTTTGCTAAATTGCAAATACTATAGTAAATTAGGTCGCAATTATCTAGAAAATCCTAATTGAATGCAAGTATAAATTAAAAATATTAAATAAATTTCAAAGTTCCAAGTTATGCAGAATAAATTAGGCCTTATTTAGTTGGATTTTTGTTTTTTATTTTTGTTTTTTGTTTTTTTAAACACAGAAAAAAAAACATTATAGAAACTCAAAAAGCAACACATTGATACAGCATAAAAACAAAAAAATCAACACAGAAACTAAAAACACATACAAAAATCAATACAAAAATATAAAAATGACAACAAAAAATAACAACTAACAACTCAACTAAACATGTCCTTAATTAATAATAAGGGTTATCTAATGGATAAAATTGGTTAAGAAATTGCTCTTTAATGACCCAATTGGATTAAAAATGGATTAAAAGACTTGTTCTAGGACCACTTCACTCAATCTAAGCAATTTAATAATTAAGACAAAGTTTAATTTCTAAATACTTAAGTTGGAGTTTGGTTATGCCACAATCTTAAGTATAAGGCTTTAAAACTAAGAATTTTAATATAAAAATTCCAAATTTTAAATTATGACCTTCAAGATAAATCAAATTTTGGTTATTCAATGATTTAAATCAAGTTGTCTAAGGATTTGTCTAATAAATTAGGTAGATTTATTGGATTCTAACTTATTTAGTAACGTTTTCTTACATATTTAGTGTAAAACAAGCATTAATCCCTTCCAAAAGCAAAGCACAACCCTTATTCGCATATGGAATCATATTTATCACATGCTTAGATCATGTCAAAGACATTTCCTAACCACAAACAGATTTAATAGCTCATTTTAAGCAAGAAACAAATCAATCTCATGATATTTAATATACTCTTGCACAAATGATAAGGAAAGATGAATTTAATAGATAAAAATCGATTAAAGTTCATCAATATCAGGCTTTAAATACGTTTACAAGCTTGAATCAAGTGTATGAAATTGAACAACTCCAAAATACAATTCAGATATGCAAAACAAGGTGAAAATCATGAAGAACATGAGAAAATAACCCTAACACTTCTCTCAATCTGATTTCTCTCTGAATTTCATATTTTTCTTTGTCCAACTTTCTTATTTTGGGGTTCTCTGAGTCCTTATATATATATATATCTGTTGCAAGTGGGGAGCAACTAGGATAAGTTGCAGCAAGTGGAGAAGAAGATCCAGCTGGAAAGGATTCAATTGCTACTTAAACAATGCTCAAAAGGGGTAAAATGACGCCTTATAAACACCATCGTTTTAGTGTCTGATAAGAGAGTAGAATGGTGCTCAACAAAGTTAAACAGCACCTTTTTAGACCCATTGTTTTAGTTTAAATTCTCGAATTCCAGCAACCTTTTCTCGTATTTTCTAGGATAATTTAGTTCCAACTGCAATATTCATTAATCAAACACATAATTTAGCCTAGAAACATCAAATGTAAGTAATTATACAATAATTTAACTTGAAATGGAGACAAATATGTGATAAAATTCAAGTCTAACAACTCTCCTACACTTAGTTTTTACTTGTCCTCAAGTAAATCAATTTATCATTAATTTCCAAACAACATATAATCTTAAGAAAAATAATCTCCATCAATCAACTAAAACCATTAAAAAGAATTCCCTTATCCTTTAATCAATATGGCAAAGTAAGAGGTTATAAATTTGATTCATCCAATCAAGTCACAATTGCAATTGGTTTACTTCATGCTTCTTCCAATTCATCCTAAGATCATAATTCCATTCAAATCATAAAATGAATATAAACCAAGTAGATAGTAATATCAATGAACACAAATCCATATCCTTAAGCTTAAGCACTAAAAAGAAAAAGTAATGCGAGCCTGACTTTGGTTGAGAAGTCACTCAATCTTTCATACTCAAGGATGAACAGTTTATGATAAAACAACCCTTAGTTTACCAGATTGAGCCACCTTTTATCAACTGGCTTTACACCACTCATAAACTTTAATCAAATGGTTAGAAGCCAAAGAAGTGAATGAAATATCCACCTACTATTCACTCTTGTTTTTTTTTTTCACTTATTTTCTTTTTCTTTTCATCCTTTTGATTTCTTTTTCTTTCTTTTTCCATTTTATTGCCATTTTTCCTTTTCTTTTGTCTTTCTTTTGTTTTGACAAAGGATAATGAAATTTCATCAAAGATGAAACAATTAGCTTAAAAAGATTCAGTTAGAATTGAAATGTCATAGCGATCTTAAAGGACTTACTTGTCTAAAACATGAAATAAATCAAGATAAAAAAAGCTCAACAATCATCAAAATCAAAGGTATAACATCTTATTCTGTCAAAAGAGTGAAACTCAAAAGGAAAATCGGCCAATGATAGGATCAAAATCGAAAAAAAATTCAAAATATTATAGATTGATTGGCAAAAGATGATAAAAAGATATACTTGTGAACAAGTTAAAACATAATGTGTAACGGATGATAGCCAAATATAACTCCCCCACACTGAAAATTAACATTGATCCCCAATGTTACAAAATGGAAATGATAAGCAAAAGGCAGGAGAAAAGAAATAGAGAACACTCGAAAAACTGCACTACCTGTTAAATTTGGCATGAATTTGAGTAGGGCATAATGCAACCATTAATAACAGTAGCTGAAAAAAGATAAGAAACGTGAAAGTACAAAGGCATCAAAAAACAAAAGAATGCTCCATAACATAAATAAAGCAATAATGTACCCAAAAGAAAGCATACATCAAATGAACAAAAAAAAAACTAAAAGCGACGAAAAGGAAATACAGGAAAACAAAGCCAATAGGGTCATCCAAAAATAAAAAACTCTATCAAAGGGACTAGCCTAAAACAAAAAAGGGCTAGCCTAACAAGCAAAAAGACAAGCTAACTTAGGGGAGGCAAACAGTGGCGAACAAGGTCCCAAATGGCCAAAAGTTGGCTTTGAACTGTCCCCACCTGCTGAAGAACATCCTCAACAAGAGAGAAGAGAACATCCTATTGGGACTCTATGTGAGAAAGACGCTGTTTAATACAATCTAGCTGATTCAGAGAGAAAGACATAATAGTGGGCCTACTGACAGCTGGAGGAAAGGGCCGATGGACCAAAGGAGGGGCATTAGTCGTAAGCAAAGTGGCTTATAAGGAAGCTTCATCCATAACCTTAGCAATATCTCAACTAGAACTGGTGGTAGAGGAGATTCATGTTCATCATCAATGCACTCAGCCCTTTGAAGTGACAACCAAGTCAAGTTACGCTAGACATAATCGACCTTAGCATAACTCCAAGACTTGAGGCGGGGGTAGCCAATTATGGAAGTAAGTCTATGTTGAACAGCTATCTGACCCTCAAAAGAAAAACTAGCTTCGTTGAGCACTCGGATAATTAAAGCCGAAAATCAGAAATTTTTACTGGCGTGCTTGGAACAAACCACGTTCTTCATACTCTGAAGAATGAATCCAGCCAGTGGTAAGCCCTTGATTGCTCCTAAACCATGATCGGCTTATGAAGAAGGTAGATATCATCATACCTTATTTCATTAAGACTGCTGGCACGAGGCAAGACATTTTAACTGATAATAGCCACAACGATCCTTCTCTGCACAAATACCTGGTAAGTCAGATAATAATCCTTATTAGGAAGCTGGATCAATCCTAAGGCAGTATGGGTAGCCTCAAAAGTGAAGGTAAGATCAGACTATACATCTTTACCATGAATTTTGTCCACTCGGTGATGATAAGTCTCACCAACATTTAGCACATTGAGCAAGCGAGAAAGCAAAACACGAGTGAGGTCGATAGGCACCCCTCGAACAGTATACTGAATATCTAGAAGGTCTTCAATATCATTCTTTTCAATGTTAGTATAAAATTCCAGCACTAAGATTGGATAATATGGACCAACCAAGACCAAAACTGGATTCCATTCCAAGATACGAAACACTGCACTAACCTAAAACTTAGCATCCAAAGTAGGGGATAGAGATTTCTCATTTATAAACTTGTTTGGTAGATGGGCATCATACCAATCCACATTAGCTTGGCTCGTGAAATGAGAAACATCTCAAGGAACCCTCTTTCTTGAACTAGAGGCACCCTGAAATTGTATAGGAGGCATGGCGAACCTAAATGAAACAAATAGAGCACCAAAACTAAGCATAAATAGAGTGAATAATTCTAAATTATGCTAAATTCGACGAATATTGTGAAAACATTGGCTAATTGACTAAGATTATACATCATAAACGTATACAAGTCAAGGATAGGCCTAATTTAACTAATAAAACCCTTAATTTGATCTAAAAGTTTTGACCATGTGAAAAGACCAAAATGCCCATATTCGGAAAACTAGCCAAATTTTTACAGAAAACTTATAACACAAAAGTGGTATCAAAATATAGACAATAATCTAAGGAATCTAATGGTACCAAAATTATATTAAGACAATGCTAAATCAACACCCAAAATTCAAAAAATGAGATTTTGATAAATAGTACCTTCAGGCAGAAAAGTTGAAATTTGGGAAGAAATAGTTGTTTGATGTGTGAAATAATCTCAAAATTAGTTAGAGCTCAAATTTTCTAAAAATTTGACTCCTAAATCACTTAATTTGGTGAAGAAATGAGTTAGAAATGATGGATTTGGGGTGGAGGCGTCGGGTTTCGCCTAGAGAGAAGAGAGGGGAGAGGTCTAGAGAATAAATGTCAAAACGGCAGCGTTTCTGGCCTATACGGGAGTAAAACGATGGCCTATGAAAAGTAAAATGGCATCGTTTTACTGTCACCATTTAACTTTGCAGGTGAGCTCCAAAACAAAATTTTAACTCCAATTCAAGTTTAAATGACCCTAAATTAATACCACACAAAGATTAAATGATTTCCTATATAAAGAACTTAAAATCCAGCCAAGAAAATAGCAAATTTCAGTACAAAAGAGCTAGTTAGGCTAAGGCTATAAAAGAAAAGAAAACCAAAAATTAAAAAGACAAAAACAAAAACCAAGGACTAACTTAAAGGTAAACAACTTAAACAATTAAAACGACTAAAAAGAGACTTAACAAGACTAAAAAAATTGAATTTTTACATAAGCAAATAAAGTTAGGATAAAAGAGAAAGAAAAAGATAAACTTTAAAAGATAAATTAAAGCAAACTAACTAGGAAAGCTTAAAATCAAGACACTAAAGCAACTTAAAACAAGTAAAAACAAATTAAAAAGAGACTAAAAAGAAGATCAATTAAATCAAAAATCAAAAGACTAAAGCTAAAATAAAGAGAATGAAAGAATAATAAAAGACGAAAAACTTTGTAAAAGAAATCAGGGAAAACTAAAAACACTAAAGAGAAAAGAATTAAAACAACCTAACTTAATAAAATTCATATATAAAACAACTTAAGAGGGAGTCAGAAAAAGTGAGAATATCAATTTGGTCATTGACCCTATTAGGCATATAAAGTTTGACCCTTGTCCATTAATTTTAAAGGTTGACTGTCCATTTGAAACTTCAAAGGTACTATAAGGATAAACATTAAGTACGTCATAAGGCTAGTCCATCTAGACCGCAACTTACCAAGAAAGAGTTTCAAGCGAGAGTTATAAACTAGTACTTTGTTGCCAATTTGAAAGTGGTGAGGAGCAATATTTTGATCATACCATTTCTTTATTCGTTCTTTATATAATTTGACATTTTCATAGGCATTAAGGCAAAATTCATCCAATTCATTCAATTGTAATAACCTTTGTTTTCCAACTTGCCTTACATTAAAATTTAAGAAATTTATTGCCCAAAATTCTTTATACTTCAATTCCACAAGTAAATGACAAGATTTACCATACATTAAGCGATATAGAGACATATCAATGGGCATCTTCAAAGCAATATGATATGCCTACAATTCATCATCTAATTTCAAAGATCAATCTTTTCTAAATACATTTACGGTCTTTTTAAAAATCTTTTTAATTTCTCAATTAGAAATTTCCAATTGGCTACTTATTTGTAAATGATAGGGGGTGGCAACTTTATGTTTGACATCATATTTAGATAGAAGTGATTCAAATTGCCGATTATAAAAGTGGGATGCTCCATCGCTAATTATAGCTCGAGGTGTACCAAATATTATAAAAATATTTTTCTTAAAGAATTTTACCACCCCATGGGCATCATTTGTGAGTAAGACAACTGCTTCCACCCATTTACTTACATAATCAACTGCAATTAAAATATATTGATAGCCGAATGATTTAGGGAATGGACCTATAAAATCAATGCCCCAAACATCGAAAATCTAGCAAACCAAAATATTATTCACTGGTATTTCTTGTCTTCTTAAAATGTTTCAAGTCCTTGGGAATTTATCACAAGATTTTACAAAGTTAAATACGTCCTTAAATAAGGTGAGCCAATAGAATCTTGATTCTAAAACCTTGTATGTAGTTCTAGTTGGCCTGAAGTGTCCTCTAATTTTCCTTGAATGATAATGAGTTAAAATAGGAAGCACTTCATTATTAGGCACACATCTTCGTATAATGCCATCACCACATACCTTATATAAACATGGATCATACAAAAGAAATTTCTTTATATCAAAAAGAAACTTTCTTTGTTGCTGGTAAGAAAAATCATAAGGAATAACCTTGCCAGTTAGATAATTGACATAATCAACATACCATTGCAAGCCATCCTTAACTACTAATAGATGCTCTTCAAGAAACATTTCCTTAATATTATGCTCATCACCTTTTTCCATAACTTCCTCATTCAATCTTGATAAATAGTTAGTAACAAAATTCTTAATACCCTTTTTATCTTTGAATGTGATATCGAATTCTTGAAGCAATAAAACTCATCTTATCAATCTTGACTTTGCATTAGGTTTGCTCATTAAATACTATAATGCCGCATGATTAGTATATACTGTTACCTTTGGTAAAACCAAATAAGAACGACATTTGTCAAATGCAAAGATAACAACAAGTATTTCCTTCTTAGTAGTGGTATAGTTCCTATGGTCATCATTTAATGTCCTACTTATATAATAAATAGGATGAAATATCTTATCCCTTTTTTGCCTAAGAACTACACCAATAATAAAGTCGCTTTCATTACACATTAATTCGAATGGTAGAGACAAATATGGTGAGACTAAGATTGGTGTACTTGTAAGCTTAGACTTTAAAAGCTCAAAAGAGTGCATACACTTCTCATCAAAACTAAACGTTGCATCCTTAATCAAAAGGTTAGTAAAGGGCTTAAAGATCTTAGAAAAGTCATTAATAAACCTCATGTAAAAGCCAGCATGACCCAAGAAACTTCTAATTACTCGAACTGAATTCGGAGGTGGGAGTTGAGTAATGACCTCTATCGTTGTTGGATCTACTTCTATACCTTTACTAGATATCTTATAACCTAGTACTATACACTCTTACACCATGAAGTAACATTTTTCCCAATTCAAAACCACATTCGTCTCTTCACACATCTTAAGCACCTTAGCAAGATTTTCCAAACAAGAATCAAAAGACATTCCAAACACTAAAAAATCATCCATAAAAAATTCAATGCATAACTCAATCATATCAGAAAAAATGGCTATCAAGCCACGTTGGAAAGTAGTAAGGGCATTGCGTAACTCAAAATTCATACATCTATATGCAAATGTACTATAAGGACAACTGAAAGTTGTTTTCTCTTGGTCCTCTGGGACAATTAGGATCTGTAAATATCCACTATAACCATCTAGTGCACAATGAAAACAGTGCTCCACCAATCACTTTATAACTTGATCAAGAAAAGGAAGTGGGAAATGGTCTTTTATAGTGACATCATTTAATTTTCGATAATCTATGTACACACGCTAACCAGTGACCTTGCCAATTACTATTTGCTCATTTTTCTCCTTCTAAATTACAGTAATGTCACCTTTCATGGACATTACTTGTACTAAACTAACCCAAGTTGAATCAGACAGTGGATAAATTATCTTAGCATATAGCAATTTTATCACTTCATTCTTAACAACTTCCTTTATATTTGGATTAAACCTATGTTTTGGTTGAACAAAAGACTTACTGCCCTCTTTCATAAAGATCATATGTGTACAAATAGGAGGGCTCAGTCCCTTAATATAAGAAATTATCCAACCTATAGCCTTAATATGCTCTCTTAGCACTTAGAATAACTTGTCTTCCATGCTGTCATCTAAAGATGATGAGATAATCACTGACAATTATGATGGGGGGACTTAAAAAGGCATACTTTCGATGAGCAAGAAAGGGTTTTAGTTCTAACTTTAATGGCTCTTCTATTAATGGCTTTGGTAAGGATTTAATAGGCATCTCCAAGGTCTCAAATCTCTTCAAAGGATGCCACCCTAAAGAGAGCTTCCTTGCATCTAAAGCTTCTAAAACTTCAGCTACTTCTTTGTCATTTATGTCTATGGACCGAGAATGAGTCAATACTTTTTTCAAGGAATCCGAACACAACTCAATTGAAGGATCACTTAAACAATGTTGGATTCTTATAAAATTACAACAATCATTGCCCATTGGATGCTGCATTGCTTTGGTCATATCAATCTCAATTTCTTCGTCCTGAAATCTCAAAATTAATATACCGTCATGCACATCAATTAGTGCCCTTGTTGTGGCCATAAATGGCCTTCCAAGAATGATAGACACTTTATTATCTTCCTCTATATCTATCATTAAGAAATTCACGAGAAATATAAACTTATCAACCTTGACTAAGACATCCTTGATAATCCCATGTGGATAAGTAATTAAACGATCTACCAATTGTAATGAAACTGTTACAGGCTTCGTTTCTTCCAATCCTAATTTATTGAAAATAGAGAAGGGAATTAAATTAATACTAGCACTTAGATCCATAAGTGCTCTCTCTATTTGCAAACTGCCTATGGTGTAAGGAATGGTAAAATTACTAGGGTCCTTTAGCTTATAAGGTAATTTCCTTAATAGGATCATAAGACATTCTTCATTTAACTTGAGAGTTTCAAATTCATCTAATTTTCTCTTCTTGGACAGAATGTCCTTTATAAATTTCACATAGCTTGGAATTTATACTATGGCTTCTGTAAATGGGATGTTAATATGTAGCTTTTTAAACATTTCAAAAAACTTCCCAAATTGGTTATCCAATTTTTTGCTCTTTAGCCTTTATGGGTAAGGAACAAGTGGTTGGATTTGACCTTGAGTTTTAACTACCACTTCCTTACCTTTTTCTTTCCTTTTTACTGCTTCCACCACTATTTCATCATTTTGTTCATTTTTTGCATCATCCTTCTTTTATTCTTCTCGAATCTCTACTTCCTTACCACTTCTTAAGGTAATAACCTTTGCATGCTCTCTTGGTTTGGCTTCAGTAGTGCATGGGAGCTTACCAGGAAGCTTTTTTTGTAAATTTTAAGCAATTTGGCCAACTTGAGTCTCTAGATTCTTAATGGCTACTTCATGATTTTGCAAACGAGACTCATTACCTTACATAAATTTAAGCATTGTCTCTTCTAAACTTGATTTTACAGGAGGAGGTGGGTTTGTTCTAAATCCTAGCGGTAGAACTCTTTGTTGAGTTGTCTAGGCTGAAGGTTAGTAAGTGTTCTGGTTGTCATGCCAAGAAAATTTTAAGTGGTTTCTCCATCTAAGGTTATAGGTATTTGAATAAGGATCGTTCCTTTACCTATTATAGCTCACATTTTGGGCTTGATCTAGTAAAGAGACTACCTACTTGACAATCTATTAATGTATGGGATGGGCTACCACAATGTTCACATTCTACTTGGTTTGTATATCCTCTACTTCTATCCCCACTAACTAAACTATCTAATTTCTTATTTAGGATATCCATCTGAGCTGCTAAAGCAAATGTGTTATTAATAGCATGCACCCCATGTAGTTTTCTTGGATGGCATTCAATATTATATTAGAATTTATTTATTGCCATCTCTTCTATCAAATGATATGCTTCCTTTAGAGTCTTATGCATGAAACTGCTTCTAGCAGCAACATTGATAATGCATTGAGTAGAGGGTGTAAGGTCTGTGTAAAATATGTCTACTTGTTACCATGTATTGAAACCATGGCCAGGATATTTAGCCAACATTTCCTTAAATCTCTCCCATGCCTCATATAAGCTTTCATTTTTATATTGAACAAAAGAGCTAATTTTTGTCTTTAATTTTGCAATATTTACTGGCGGAAAAAACTTAGTTTAGAACATCTTTATTAACTCGTCCCATGTTATAATAGAACCAGGTGGGTGTGTATTCAACCATGCCCTAACCTTGTCTTTAAGGGTAAAAAGGAACAATTTTATTCTAACCACATCATTAAGAACTCCATTACTCTTAAAAAGATCTCAAATATCTAGAAAATTCTTTAAGTGATCATTTGGATCGTCAAAAGTTGTTCCATCAAACTAGCAAGTTCTAACAATTGAGATAATGCTATGAGAAATTTCAAAGTTTTTGGTATTGATCCTAGGCTACACAATGCTAGCCATAGGATGCCCTTTGTTACCTAAAGCTAAATCTCTCATAGTTACCCTTAAAAGGTATATTTTCGATTTGGTCAAATGATTGCTTACTAGAAGTTTCTACTCTACTCCTACAAGTTCACAGGTACTTGCTCGAGTTTATTTCTTTTACTTTTTAAGTGATCGTTCAAGCTCCGGATCAAATTCAAACTTTTGGAGTTTTGATCCCCAAGTATGCATACAACTTTAAAGGCAAATAAGAAATAAAATTGTAACAAAAACAAAACACACTTCACAAAAGGCAAAGCACACCAAGTAGGCTAAACAAAATAATAAAAATAAATATGAACACTTTAGACAATATTAACACCAAAAACTTATTGGTTAGTTTCTATAAAATTTAATTCATTTAAATTAATTCTAAATTAATATTCTTTTAATCAAAATTTTATCAATTCAAATTCAAACCAACACTGATGGCAAGTGCACCAGACACAAGTAATAAGTGGAAGTATTTAAAATACAAGTATCGTTTCCACAGGAATACTTTGCTAAATTGCAAGTACTAGGGCAAATTTGGTTGCAATTATCTAGAAAATCCTAATCGAATGTAAGCATAAACTAAAATTACCAAATAAACTTAACATTCCAAATTATGCATAATAACTTAGTTAATAATAAGGGTTATCTAATAAATAAAATTGGTTAGGAATTTGATCTTTAATGACCCATTTGGATTAAAAATGGATTAAGAGACTTGTTCTAGGATCACTTCACTCAGTATAATCAATACTATGGTTAAGACAAAGCTTAATCTCTAAATATTTAAGTTGGAGTTTGGTTATGTCACAATCTTAAGCATAATGCTTTAAAACTAACAAGTTTAATCCAAAAATTCCAAATTTCAGATTATGACCCTCAAGATAAATCAAAATTTGGCTATTGAATGACTTAAATTGGGTTGCTTAAGGATTTGACTAATAAATTAGGTAGATTTCTCGGATCCAAACTTTATCTTACATGTTTAGTGTAAAATAAGCATTAATCCCTTTAAAAAGCAAAGAACAACCTTTAATTACACATGGAATCATATTTAGAACATGCTTAGATCATTTGAGAGACATTTCCTAACCATAAATAGATTCAGCAGCTCATTTTAATCAAGAAACAAATCAATCTCATGATATTCAACATACTCTTGCACAAATGATAAGGAAAGATGAATTTAATAGATAAAAATTGGTTAAAGTGCACCAATATCAGGCTCTAAACACGTTTACAAGCTTGAATCATGTGTATGAGTTTCAACAACTCCAAAATACAACTCAGATATGCAAAACAAGGTGAATATCTTAAAGAACAAGAGAAAATAACCTTAACACTTCTCTCAATCTGATTTCTCTTTGAATTTCATATTTTTATCTGTCTAACTCTCTTATTTTAAGTCTTTATATATGTCAGCTACAAATGGGGAGTAACTAGGGTAAGTTGCAGCAAGTAGAGAAGAAGATTCAGCTGGAAGGGTGTCGACTGCTACTTAAACGATGCTTACAAGGGGTAAAATGACGCCTTATGAACACCGTCGTTTTAATGTCTAATTTGGGAGTAGAACAATGCTCAGTAGGTTAAACTTACCTTTTTAGATCCGCCATTTTAGTCCAAATTCTTGAATTCCAATTGTATTTTCTCATATTTTCTGGGATAATTAAGTTCTAACATATTCATCAATCAAAAAAATAATTTAGCCTATAAACATCAAATGTAAGCAATTATACAATAATTTAACTTGAAATGGAGGCAAATATGTTATAAAATTCAAGTTTATCAATAAAGACAAAGGAATAATTGCTCATCACAATGGCACTATTTATTACTAGGGTTACTAACATAACCCTCACTTTATAATTTTTGACACTTCGAATCAATTTGAGAGAATTCCTTCTTATGATAGGATTTTTCTTATCTTTGTTCTTAATCTAGAACTCCAATTTGATCTTACCAGCATGATTTAATAATGATCCTAGGAAATTCTATTTCATGTAAATTCAAATTTTAAACTATTTATGGCCTAATGTTCACATTAGTTGGCATCAGAGCTTTACTTTTTCTTCCAATTAAATGTTATCTATCATTATTTCTCTTCAATTCATTTAATTTAATTGGTTTTTAATTTTCCATACATTTTTATTTCTTCCATTTATACATACCTTGGTACAAATCTAAATTTTTATTGCCTTTTCTGTTCCTATTTGTTGTCTATTATTCTAAATCTCTTGGTTTAAATCTAGTGTCCAATCTATTTTCTTGAATTCGTAGTTTAAAAAAATAAAAATTGTAAACAAATTAAAAATATGAAAAATATAGCTAAAAAATTTAAATTACATCAAGTTCTATTATGTTGAAAGTCTTTGTGATTGATTATCTATTAGTTTTCCTAAGTCGAAAGAGAAAAACATAAGTCAAGTTCATAATTCGTTAGCTTCAAGACTGTTCATATTCAATCTCTACTTATTCATAATTTTTGTTGTTTATGCACATTCTGAATTCTTTTGTTTCATCAACTTTCTTTATTGCTCCATTTGTATTTTGCTCTTAATTTTGTTTGCTTTTCCTAGTGTCTTTTATAATGGTTATCTCAATATATTTTAATCGTTGCTTGGTTTATTTTGGTGAGATCATTAATAGAGTTCTTCTTTTAACGAAGAAACTTGAGTAATAAAAGGAAAGAGTAGAGAGTATAGTTTCGTAAAAGCCAAACTTGAGTTAAACACGAGAGATTTCACATTACATTGAGGGTAGATGTGTAAGGAAGTACTTGTGAGGTTCAATTTAATTCTCTTTATCATTAACTTGTTCTTTTAAGATGTCAAGGTGAGTAATGGTACAGATAGAGACATGGAGCTCAAGTTATTCATAAAGATCGTTCAAGGGCAATTTCAGACCCTTAATATATAGTTAGATAGCATGGAGACTCATACCAGGTCTAAAGCGTCCAAGCGACCTGTGATGGAGAATGAAGAAGAGGAGAGTTCAATTATGAGGAGGTTGGATCCAGTAAAAATGTAAAAGTTACTATAAGACAAGACAGTAACATGGAAGATATCCACATGCAAATTCTAACTAAAAATGAAGTATGACCCTAAACTATATTTAAAGTGGGAGCAGAAGGTGGAGCATGTGATTGAATGCCATAACTATTCTAAGGAAAAGAAAGTAAAGTCAGTAGTTGTAGATTTAATAGACTATGCTAGTATTTGGTAGGATTAGTTGGTCCTTAGTAAATGCAGGAGTGGAGAGAGATCAATTTGTACATGACAGGAGATGGTTATGGCTGAAGTTAAATTCCAATAAATGTAGGGAAGATTTTGAGAGACTATGCTAGGTAAATGGATTAATTATTTAGGGTGGTTGGTTACCACATTTTGGGCATCTCCTTCTATTGACTTAGTGAATTCTTTATGCCTTGGGTTTTTGAATCAATATAAAGAATTAAGCCTTATTGGCCACTCTTTCCGTTTAAGCTGAAGATGATGATACAAAAGAGATTATTCCAAGTCATTATTATAGAGTTGATCTAAGGTTCTAGGAGTATGAAGGACTACTATAAGGAGATAGAGGTAGCTATGATCAAAGTAATATAAAGGAGGATCAAGAGGCCATAATGGCTATGTACCTTAAAAACACTAAGTTCTTCCACAAGACAATCAAGGAAAGAAAGAACAACAACCTCATTGTGTCTTTGGTAAGGCAGAATGGAGGAATAGCAATGAATCAAGAAGAAATAAAATATGAAGTCTTTTCATACTTTAAAAACACTTTGGGTACAAGGTCAGATAGTGCCTCTTCTGTAATAATCATAAGATCATTTATCTCAAGTTAAATAAGTGAGCAGGAGATTCATTCTTTGATCAAATCATTTAATGCTCAAGATGTTGAGAAGGCAATGTTTGATATAAATCCAAGGAAAGCTCCAGGCCTTGATGGTTTGAATGGTTTATTTTTTTCAAAAATCTTAGTCACTCATCAAAGATTTGGTTACTAATGTTGTACTATAATTTTTTTAGAAGGGGAGGATGTTGAGGATCATCAATAAGACATTTATTAGTCTTATCCTTAAAGTTCCTAACCCTAGTTCCCTAAATGATTTCAGTTAATATCTAGTTGCAATATAAGGGTTCTGGTGGGGAGAAAACCCTTCATGCTCTGGGGTGGCACCACAGCACTGCTGCTTCTGTAAAGATGACCTCCACCTTCACGAGAATACTCCATTGCCTCACCCTACCTAATCTCCCCAACCTGTTTCAAATTTATTAGTTATCCTCTACCAAGCCATTACTAGCTTCATTCAACTGGTTTTCTCATTACCTTCTTAGCAACAAACATTTTAATTTCTTACCTTTAACCAAAGTTGACCCTATCTAATCTCTGCAACCTATTTCAGCTTTATTAGTTGTCCTCCACCAAGCCATTATTAACTTCATTCAGCTAGTTTTCTCATTACCTTCCTAATAACAAACCTTTTCACTTCTTACCTTTAACCTCAGTTGACTTACCAAAATGAACCCCCAATCACATGATCCCATAAATGATTATCCACCTCTATCCTCCTTTCTTACCAAAAACCCTACACCTAGGCCGGAGAATGAGAAACTGACTTGGAAGCAAGTCTTGGGAGGGAACTCTTGTAAGTCTCTTATGTTCTGCCCCCTGTAACAATTGAAGGCCAAAGACTATCTGCCCTATCACTGGAAATATTAAAAGAAGAAACAAAAACTTGGAATTCCACCTTAGTTGGTTTTTTCCTAAGCAAAAGGCCCCCCTTTTCGATAGTTTATGCATGGGCTAGTAAGAAATGGAAAGCAAAATATTTGATGGAAGTTTTGCTGAATGAAGAAGACCTACTCCTATTTAAGTTTGACACAGAAATAAGGGCAAAAGAGATATTGGAAGTTAGACCTTGACATATTAGGAATTTTCCTATATTCTTATAATTTTGGAAGCCAAGAATAGCATTAGAGAGGGTGAAATATGAACAAATTCCCTTTCATAATATTCCTCTATAATATTGGTCCACAAAGGGGTCTACATTGGTAAGCCTATATGCATTTATGAAAACACTGTTATAAAGAAAAGAATTGGGTATGCAAAGCTTTGTATAAATGTTGAATATGGCAAGGTCCTTACAGATTTGATATCTCCGTTGAGACTAGGAGAATATGATGAATTATTTGAGGATTATATCAAGTTTTCGTATCAATAGGGACCAATTAACTAGCAAAAGAAGGAGTGGAACGAAACAAAAAAAAATTTAAGAGGAGGTCATGAGGAGCTAATGGGTCACAAAGATCAACCAATAGGATGTCTACACAGCAAGGATGGGCAGAACCTTCAAGGTACTAAGAAAGGGAATATAAGACAGGAGATTAACGAAGACTTAGGCCAAATAGATGCAAATATAAAACAAGTATCCCAAAACATAATCAAGAAAACTAACCTGGAAGGTGTGGTAGAGACAATTCGGAGGCAGATTCTGAATTGAAAATCAATTGCTAGGCCTTATTTAGATGTTAATATAGTGCCTATAACTAAAATAGAGGATAAGGAGTTAAGTTCAAAAGGTGGTAATAACACTGTTCAAGAGCCAAGAAACAATGATCTTAAATACACAGCTAGTAATTATAACTTTTATATCATGCAAAAATCAAGAGAAAACTCACTTGTATCAGTTAATCAAAACCATACCATGTAAGATGGTGTTATGGGGGAGAAAAGAATGAAGAAAGATGGTCACAAAACCTGCAATATTGAGAACAAATATAGGAAGGATTTCAAACCATAACAAGGAGGAAATCTAGTAGGAATAGAACCAAGAGTTCTGAGTTATACTTAACTGATATATGTCAATAATCGCGTGGAATGTAAGGGGTCTTAACTGCCCCAGAAAACAACAAATGCTCAAGGATTTCGTTCAAAATAAAAAACCTAATATACTTAGTTTATTGGAGACTAAACTTTATGAGGAGCGATGCTGTAAATTTAAATTACTAAAAAATCAATGGTAGTTTATAACAAATCATCAATACCATTGCTATGGTTGGATTATAGTGATTGTAAACACTAATGTGATAACAGAAAGGCTTATACAGGCTACTGACCGTATGGTACATTTGGAAGTGGATTTTACATTAACTAATACTAAGGCAATAGTATCCTTTGTTTATACGTCAAATTTTGAATTCCAAAAGAACTACTTGTGGGTGGATCTATGTACTTTTAATGATTTTATTAGTGGACCATGGCTATTAATGGGTGATTTTAATGGTATATTATACAGGTTAGAAGTAACAGGCAGTATTAGTAATGAAAACATAAAGGATGATATAAGGAAATGCTTTGACGTGATGGAAATAACAGACCTTAGATCTAAAGGCTATTTCTTTACATGGAGTAATAAGCAGAGTAATGATAGATGTATTAAAAAAAAGTTGGACAAAGCTTTAGTCAATGGAGAATGATTATCAGCTTTTTCTAAGAGCATAACTTCATTTTTAGATACTCCTTTCTCTAATCATTCACCAATTTATATCTACAATTTATTTAACCTTAGAGTGAGGAAGTATCCGTTCAAATTTAGTAATTACCTAACAGAAGTACAAGGTTTTAATGAAACTATTGGTGGGAATCTAGCCACTTAAATCACCGGGTACAAAGAATACATTGTGTGAGGAAGTTAAAGATTATCAAAAAAGGATTAAAGGCACTTAACAGGAAAACTGCAACAGACACCTGTAAGGCTATAAATGATGCTAATTGTGGTCTTGAAAGGGCTTAAAATGAGCTTTATTATGCACCAACAGATGTCAACATAATTCACAAGGAAAAGGAAGCTTTTAATCTGTATACTGAAGCTATTACAAGGCATAATTCCATACTTTTGCAAAGACCTAGGGTATTTTGGCTACTGGAGCATGATAAAGACACTAAGTTCTTCCACAAGACAATAAAGGCAAGAAGGAATAACAACCTCATTGTGTCTTTGGTAAGGCAGAATAGAGGAATAACAATGAATCAAGAAGAAATAAAACATGAAGTCTTTTCATACTTTAAAAACACTTTGGGTACAAGGTCAGATAATACCTCTTTTGTAACGACTATAAGATCATTTATCTTAAGTCAAATAAGTGAGTAGGAGTTTCAATCTTTTATCAAACCATTTAATGCTCAAGATATTGAGAAGGCAGTATTTGATATAAATCTAAGGAAATTTCTAGGCCTTGATGGTTTGAATGGTTTATTTTTTCAAAATTCTTGGTCATTCATCAAAATTTTGGTTACTAATGCTATACTAGAATTGAGAAGGGGAGGATGTTGAGGACCATCAATAAGACATTTATTAGTCTTATCCTTAAAGTTCCTAACCCTAGTTCTCTAAATGATTTCCGACCAATATCTTGTTGCAATATATTATATAAAATCATCTAAAAATGCTAGTTATGCGAATGACAGAGGTTCTTAGCAAGTTAATAAAAAATTATCAATCTACTTTTATTCGTAATAAGTCTATTGGGGACAATATGCTCTTAGTTCATGAACTATTGTGAGGATACAACAGGAAGAATGTCCCTAAGAGTTGTGCTATCAAAATAAACTTACACAAAGTCTATGATTCTATCAGTTAGGAGTTTATAATTTTATGAAAATTTAGAGAATGGATATGTTAATGTACAACTACCACTTCCTTTAGTGTACTAATTAGTGGAGAACTGACCAATCTATTCCAAGGAGGAAAAGGATTAAGCCAAGGGGATCCCCTATTCCCCTACCTCTTTATATTATGCATGGAAGGGTTGCACAGATTGATAAAGTATAACATTTTACAGGATGGTAACTTTCAATTTTATAGCAAATGTAAAAGGGTTAGAGTCTTCATTTTATCTTTTACTGATGATTTAATGTTGTTTTCGAAAGCTAACGGGAAATGTATCAGGGTTTTTATGACTTCACTGGATACTTTCAAAGAGTTGTCAGGGTTAAGAATCAATCAAAGCAAGAGTTTCATGATTCTATCTAAATCAGTCGGCCATCATTCTAATTATCTAGCTACGATAGCAAAGCTTAATAATAAAACTACTTATTTTATCTATCTTGGATTGGCTATCGCTACTAGAAGACTACGAATTAATGAGAGTTCCTTACTCTTAGAGAAAGTCCATAAAAGAACTAGTAGCTGGACTAACATGATTCTATCTTTTGCGGGTAGATTATAGCTAGTGAAATTAGCATTGAATTATTTACACATTTATTCGTCATCTCTCTTTTTCCTTGCTAAAAGATTAATAAAGAAAGTCGAGAAAATGCTAAGGTATTTTTTATGGTCTGGAAAAGAGGATAGTAAATATAAGGCCAAGGTAAGTTAGAAGGAACTATGTAAACTAATGAATGGAGGGGTCATAGGAATTACACCAACCAATTTGAGTAATAAGGTACTCTTAGAAAAAAGGTTATTGAGGCTTTTGGTGAAATAAGGAATCTCTTTGGTCAAAGTAGATATATGCTTGCCACTTGCAGAATGAGAGCTTTTGGGAAATTGGAAGTAATACTAGAAATACGTCATGTTTCTATAATCATCTACTGAAAATAAGAGACAATTTAAAGGATAATATTAAATGCATAATCGGCAATGGAGAATCAGCTTCTCTATTTTTTGATAATTGGAGTAATATTAGACCTATTTTTGGGTCAACTTATTTCTAGCAAGTAAATACCAATGTTCCTCTCAATGCTAAGGTGAGACAGTGGATTAATAATGGTAGGTGGGCTACGTATCCTCACATAGTTAGGCATATATTGCCAAATTATAGTCCTAACATAAATAAGGATGATACCTATAAATGGCTAGCTCATGAATCAGGGGTTTTCACTAACAACTCCTGCAAAGAGCTTTACAGGGAGAAGGATCAGGTTATATAATGGAGTAAAGTAGTTTGGAACAAATTCTTTCTACCTAAAGTGACATTCTTTATGTGGTTAATAGTAAAGAAAAGGCTGAACACTATAGACAGATTACATTATCTTAATATCACTTTTAGATGCTCATCATGTAAATGTCAAGCTAAAACTATAGAACATCTGTTCTTTAATTGCAGTTTCAGTCAAAACATTTGGATTAAGATTAAAAACCTCTGCTTTTGGGATTGCCCTTCTATTAATGTCATTGATTTACTAAGCTGGATTGGAAGTCACAGATCGAATGATAAGGTGTTTTATCTTATATCTTTTGGCTCTACATGTATTCGATATGGAAAGAAAGGAATGAAAGATTGTTCAAAGGGTTAGAGAGTACTAATGAGTAAATGTTTGCTAAGCTAGTTTACTGAATTAGAGAACAAATCATGTCTAGCAAACTATCAGAATTATGCTCCAGACAAATCCTAGCCAACTGGAATATCTTATGAAGAGGGCTGGTTCACTAATTCCTAATAACAACTAGCTAAGCAATATCAACATCAAGGATACACGGTCAGAAGGAAATCACTACTTATGAGGAGGGTTGGTTACATTAAAACCTAATTTTTTCCTACCAACAGCTGCTAAAGCAAAATCAACATTAAGTAAACATGGCAGACCAAAGTCACAATATACACGAGCAGATCTAACAATAGCTAGCTGATATACTAGCAGCATAGTTAACGGAAACATACCTTATCTGGGCATGAACTAGCGTAAACACAAGAAATGGATCTCCCTACAAAAGAAGCAGTTATAATAATGAGGTTGAAGCCACAAGAAACGAGAAGTAAAGAAGATGAGATGCTGGGCTTTCCACCATCGAAATGCCTTAGAGAATCAGATCAATGATTAGGGTTCGTGGAGTTGTCGACTGGTTGGGGCTTGAAATAGAGAATCAGAACACTGATTAGGTATCTTAATACCTCAAAGAACCAAAGTCGATGTGGGAGAGGAAGAGTATGTGTTCATCAGAGTAGTTGAGTAGGGATTGCGATAAGACAATGTCGATAGGGATGAATGAAGATTAGGAAAGTTAGCTTCATTTAGATTTTTATCTTGTGTATCTACCTTTTACGGTGATACGTGGATGGCTTATAAGTGATGTATGTCTGGGGGTTTAGGTTTCTCAACCTTGTAATTTTATTTCATTTTGATGAATTACTTATTTAATTTTTTAAAAAATAAAGTTTTTATAGGAGGTTTGTTAAAGAATTTAGTTTTATTACTACTCCATTGAATAAACTTGTTAAGAAGAATGTGTGTTTAAATGGAATGACATGCATGACAAGACTTTTAATATGTTAAAGGATAAATTGACAAGTGAGTTGTTGTTACGTTTGTCTAATTTTGATAAAATTTTTTAAATTGAATGTAATGCATCTATAATTGGTATAAAAGTTATGCTAATGCAAGATTTTAAACCAGTTCTATATTTTAGTAAGAATATTAGTGGAGTTGCATTAAATTATCTTACCTATAACAAAGGGTTATATACATTAGTTAGAAATTTATAAACTTAACAGCATTATCTATGGCTGAGAGAATTTATTATTCATTTTGATCGTGAGAACTTAAAATTTTTGAAATCCTAAGGCAAACTTAATAAAAGACGTGTTAAGTAGTTAGAAATCATAAAAATATATCCTTATGTGATTAAGTATAAATATAAAAAAGAAAACATTGTTGTTGATGTATCATCTAGGAGGTATACATTGATTACTTCTTTAAAAATTAAATTATTTGGCTTTGAATTCATTAAGGAATTATATGCTAATGCTAATGATTATGATTTTGGTTAAATATGGAATGTGTGTTCTAAATGTGTGTATGGGGAGTACTATAGGTATGAAGGTTGCATATTTAAGAAAGATATGTGTATTTATATGTTCATTACGTGAGTTAATAATTAGAGAGACCAAAAAAGAATGATTAATGGAACATTTTAATGCGCAAAGGCTATTAGACATATTGCATGAACATTATGTGTAATTTTTCAATGATAATTACATAATATGTAGACAAGCAACATCAAAAGTAATGCCACGTTGTCTTTGTACACCTTTACCTAATCAATCTTGGATTGATATTTTTACAGAATTTATGTTGGGCCAGAAAGAAAATTCTAATCTAACCATCCAAATAAAGATAACATCAACAAATAATAACACTCAAAGTAAAAAAAACATAATAAATGCACAAAAATTCAAAAATTAGGATTTTTTTTCTACAAATGCTAAAGTCAATGACCAATTTTTCTAATATTATGACAATTATTCCCTAGCATCGGTGCAAAAAACTTGTGTATTGTTTAAGTGATTATGAAATTTGGAATGACTTTAATGATTTTTCTTTGAAAACCAATGTGATAAGGAAAGTGCACCTA
>JAOXYD010000004.1:2013428-2024001 GCA_028565735.1 Pinacopodium congolense | reverse complement strand
TTTAATGATTTAAAATTATAAATTAAATAAAAAAATTTATTATTTTGACAATATTATATAATTTAGTAATTGTATTTAAAATTTTATTAAAATTTTAAGATAAAATTATTTTTAAATATAATACAAGATTGTACAATTGTTATTTATGATTTTTTATATAACATTAGAAAATATGAAATTTTTAATGAGATACAATTTTTTAAAAATTATAATTATAATTATAATTTTGTATTAAATATTTTTTATTATAATTAATTAATTTTACATTAATCAATATTAATATTTTATTTTTATTTTTATTATATATTTTATACTGATTTTATAATAGTCTAATACCGATTGAATTTCTAAATTTTATACCTTTCTCTTCATCAGTTTAATGTCCAGTCCGATTTTTAAAACATTAGTTATTGTTAATAGATTTAGTAAGATAGTACATTTCTTTATTTGTTTGGACACAAAATATGTAACCTATATTGTTGATTGATTCTTTAAAGAAATTATTCGCTTGAATAGTTTACCTAGAACAATAGTCACTAATAAGAATGTTAAATTCTTAAATCATTTTTTGAATACATTATGGAGAAGATTGGGAACCAAAATTTTATTTTCTATTATTGCACATGTGATGCTCCCGTAAATTTAACCATAAAACGAATATAACAAGTCCAATTACAATTTCATTACACATCTATAGTAAAGTCCAAAACACAATTCCAGTCCATATAACATAAAGTAATACTTAAGTTGTCCAAACCACAAATAATTCGGTCCAAAACAATAATCCAAAAGTTTCAACCAATCAAATAAAATAACAAAATCATCTGGCCGCTAGCCCACTTACTCTCGATGAAATAACTCAAACCAGCTGAATCCTCGAATCTCAATCAATTTCCTGAAAATAATCCACGAGCAAGGGGTGAGTTATCAACACAATAAAGATTCCTTATTTACCCTTATACCATTATAATAATCATATAGGATCTTCGTATATGGATAGAAGCGTATATATAAACCTATTCAAGCATAACAACAAAATCATAATAATCATCCATGCAATGATGCAAATTCATGATATCTTGATATACAATTTCATTTATTAATTCTAACAATTTCTAATTTTTCCATTTATTAGGGCCTTGCTTAACCTAGTAGACTATATTCAATAGTCCACCGGCTCATATCATCACAATCTCAATCTCGATAGACAAATTGAATGTTGCATGAGCATATGTATGAATATATTTGGTACAAGATATCACATCTGATATCTCGTCATCACTTCGATGCCTAGTTTCGGGCGAGACATCCCTGGGACTCAGGATGCCGTGTCACTGCTCTACATAGAGGCTCAACCCGCATCAATATCGTATCAATCGATCTCAATCTCGTAAATCTAGGACCACTGAATATACCTGACCTAGATAAGCAAATGATTCCTCAATCTAACATGTTCATTTGTCTCACTGAGCATCTCTTTTGTAAATTTTAATTTCTAATCATATCAATCTTGTATATCTATCGTATTCAATGATTATTCTATCTTGTGGCATGTCATGCTTATGATGCACTTTTATATAAAATATCTAATATTGATCGTTTATGATCATCTCAATCAAGTAGCACAAATTCAACATTTTTAATCAATTGGAAATTGGAAATTAATTTTCCATCTCATTAGTAATTAAATCATTAATCCGATTATGTCATTCACGTATTAATTAACATTGTACAAATTTCATAATTTATAAGTGTCAAGTCATATCTAAAATTAATAATGTATTAACACACATTAATCAAGAGATTCCAACATCTATTTAATACACATAGGCAAATATTATCAATTAACATTTAATTCACTAATTAAATAAATTACATGCCTTTAGAAAAATATACTAAAAATTTTCCAATTAAATCATGCTTCATAAAAAAATTAATCATACAAATAAGGATATCAATATATTCAATTTATAATATTTTGAATTAATTAAAAATTGTAAGGAATTAGAAAAATCCTTACTTAAATTCAAAGCCCAAATTTCCTTGGATTGGCTTCAAGCTTCACTATTTTTCAACAGGACCTAAAATAAGAAAATTAAAGTTCATTAAACTCAAAATAACTCAAATAAAGATCCAATCTTAATTATGAATTCAAGAACCCAAGATGTTAATTAAATTCCCAAAGCCCATATCAAACTTTCAACTAAACTCTTTAAGATCCAAACAACCCAATTGATGCATCAGATCCAAGTTTAAATTTTTAAATCCAATAGTCCAGAGTCCAAAAGAAAATCTTACTAGCATTTAAGCCCATATTAGATTCCATTCAAATTCAGAATATCTTTTAAAGGTCTAAAACCCACTCTAAAACCCAAATTAAAATCTATCTTAATATTAACAGCAACCCAAAAGTCCAAATGCTATCTTAAGCCCAAAAAAAAGATAAGTAAGCCTTATAAGCCTAAAACCTTTTAACAGCACAAAATTTAACCTAAGTCCATTTATTAATTAAACCTCCAACAGCACGTGACTAAAATTCAAACCTTACTTAACTTCAAGCCCAACAGTTCAACAAAAATTAAAAACTCCAGCACAAAAACCTTTTACCCATTTCTGGAAAGTCCAGAAAACCTATAACTCTTTCTTCCCCATATCTTTTTCTCCGATAACCCCTTTTTTTTCTGGTCATCTTCTCCAGCGACACCTTCATCGTCGGCAAGCTCCTTCTTCTCTCTCTTTTCCTTATCTCTTCCTCTTTTCTTCTAGTTTCATTCTTCTTCTTCACCTGATCTTCTCTCCCCCTCCTTTCCTCTTTCTTTTTCCCAAACCCGACACCTCTCATCTTCATTAACTTCCTCCCGAAGCTCTCCCTCTTCTCTACCCTGAATGAAGCTCTCAAGACAACTCCCAAACCAACTTTTTTTTTTTCCTATCGAAACTTACTAAACAAATGGAGAAATAAACATCAAAACAAATATTGATAGAGAAAAGACACCAATTTATCAACAATAACAAAGTGAAAATCAAATTCGTTTCTTACCTAAGGTGTGGAGATCTCCAGCAGAAGAAAAAATAAACTGAAAGTAAAAGCAAAAAGACTGAAAATGATAGAAACTAAAATAGGTAAATAAAAGACATGTTAGAATGGCCATTAGGATGGGCTTCTAATGAAAAGAGAAAAGAGGGACATGGGCATTGATGTTTATGGAGAAAGTAAGGGATTAATTCTCTATTAGGTCCCAATTCCAAAAAGAAAAGAGAAAAAAGTGGGTGTTACAGCACATCCTCAAACAAATAGATAGATTGAAATAGTTAATTGGATACTTATTACTCTATTATGTGCATTTTTCAAAAGAATTTGAAATATTAGGTAAAATGTTTGTCATATATAAAGTTTGCATATAATAGGACTATTCATTTTATTACAAGTCATTCTCCATTTGAAGTTGTGTATAGTTTTAACCCATTGACTCCTATAGTTATTCACTTGGACAAAAAGAAAAAATATATTTTATTGGGAATTTATATGCAAAGGTTCGTGCTAGTACAGTGCAAAAGAATCAACAATATGCAAGGCAAGTAAATAAAGTAAGCTTGAACTTTTGAGCCCAGTGATTAGTAATGGGTTCACAAGCAAAAGGACTAATGTGGTGTTATGATTTACACTACAAATGTGGTGTTATGATTTACAAGTACTAATGTTGTCAACTCTTGAGAATGCATCGTAGATAGTGAATGTTAAATACACAGCGGCCCCCATTTAACGATACTGATATGCGTTTAGCAACTATCGTTATAGACTCGAATAAAGATAAAAGAACAATGATCCTTCATGACGACGTCGTTTGTCAACATCATAACCACCATTGTAGTGTTTGAGTGGCGTAGTTACATTAAAACTCGTATTTTTCCTAATTATTTAATTACAGACTTGTCCCTAAGTTTAGGTAAGTTATTAGGGTTATATAAACACATTTAAAAGTCACTTTGTAGAACTTTTGACACATTGAATTAATTTAAGAGAATTTCTTCTTATAAGAAGATTTTTCTTATCATTATTCTTAATCAAAAACTCCAATCTGATCTTCTCATAATGAGTTGTGACAATCAATGCCATAACTATGACTCTAATCAATGAGTTTTAATTAGGGTTGAGTTCTTATCTGATTTAAGAATGATTCTAAAAAAACTTTTATTCCTTATATCTAAATTAACGGTGCACATAACTAACATAAAAGGAACATTAAAATATAAAGCAATAAGCCAATGAGAAACTGATGTTCTCATATGGCTGAATGTTTTTTGCAGAGGCGGGATGCCCTATCTGGACGTGGCCATCTTCATCACGAGGAGTGTCCAAAGGCGCTACTTCCCGCCATTTCACCCTTTATCAACAGAATTTTGCCATAAATTTTAAACTGTTCGTTGTCTAAAGTTCACATCATGTAAGGCTTAGAAAGAGACCTGTTGCATGAAAATGGCATACAGATTTTTTTGTTTCATTTCATTGCACCATAAAAGGCATTGTAATCAACATATACAATGAAACATCCTAATTAATCTGGATGATCCATTCATCGTGAGCCCTGGTTCCCGAAATCTATATTATGTGGGACCACCGTAATGTGATTTGCAACAACTCATTCTTTTACAAAGGCATCACACCAACAACACATCAGATCTAGACAAACAAAGTTGTGGCACCGCTCTACCAGCTAATCCACTCCCTATCAATGGAAGCATATCATCTGCAGCTCCACCAGTCGCTGGACACTCTTTTTAACAATCAATCGTTTATTCCTCTACGTCTGCTTTCTCTTAATAAACCAATAAAGGCTAAAAGGCGACGGCTGAGGAGAATGGAACATGGGATTGGATTGGCTTGCATGGGTGACTTAAGCATCCAAATTTTAAGTTTGCATTGCCTACGAGGATGTTCGTAATCAGTTTTCTTTTCTTGCATGCTCTGGAATGAGACGTTGACGCAGTTCAGCAGATGCACCAGACAACTCTGCAGGTTACTTTCATCAGTAATGCCAATAAAGACAGTCTCCAGTGAAATGGTATAAAAGAAAAGGCATAAAGGTTTCACCTTGAGCAGTAAAATTGAATAGAGGGGGTAGTGCTCGCCCATTAGGTAAGCATGCACTTGGGTCTCTCAAATCGTCGAAGAAGGGATGAGCACATGCTTCCAACTGAAAACCAGGAAATACTAACTGTTAAACAGTTCCTTTACAAAGGTAGAATGGTAAATGCACAAGCGAAAGTTAATTATTTGGTTCTGTGACTAAAATTATTCTTACAGAAGTGCAACGTAAATTTGGAGAATACTGGAGGAGTCTTGATACAAGGTCTACTGCTTCAGCAGGCATTCGTTTGTTGAATATCTGGAGGTTTCAACAAAATTAGCAACCCTGCAGAGAAATTATTTAACAAGTATCTACGAAATGAAGAAATTCTGGTGTAGTTAAGGATAAGGACCTTGTGCCACGGATGGGCTTTAATCTGGGGGAACTTGAATTCAGTGTAATTTGGATTCATGCACTTAATCTCTTCTCGGGTTGGCGTGCCCAGAACCTGAAATAGATATACAAATGAGACAATAGTGCTGACGAGTTGCATAAAAATGAGATAAAGAGAACTAAAATAGATATGGGTAACTTTTAACCTTAATGATTTCCACCAACTGGTCAACTCCACTTTCCCCAGGAAACAATGGCTGCAAAAGAATAAAGCACAGTAGATGTTAAACATACTTTTACATATGCTATGTTCTAAAGAAAATCAAATACAAAATTAGCTCATACATGAAAGGTGCACAAATCCAACAATAACTTCATCACAAGATAACACAGTATTTAGAAATTACGTATCAACAGATCATTCATTCGGAAACAAGTACGTGAGAACCACTGAATGCATGATTGTAAAGCAATAAACATAATCAAATTTGATGCAGTGCCAATCCATGGGCTTGCATGAAAGAGGATGATGAAGTTTCTGTTGTGAAGATAAAGCTATGAGAAAACGTAAGGTTGACATTACCCATATTCACATCCAGAAAAATTAGATAGACAACATGCCCACATATATGCCCACCTGTCCAAGAAGCAATTCGGCCAGCACACAACCAATGGACCACATATCAATGGCAGTAGTATATTCTGTAGCCCCAAATATAAGTTCGGGCGCCCTATAGTACCTTGAACAGATATAAGAAATATTGGGTTCCCCTGGCACCTAAAAATGGGCAAGTAGACATATAATTAGTTCTCTACATGTATGGTATATATTAACTACTGATCAAAATAATAACAACGAATCATACCAGCATCTTTGCACTCCCAAAATCACATATCTTTAGCTGATGAGTTTGTGTATTGACCTACAGAATGCATCAAGGCCTCAAGCAATTATCTTTCGTTAACATATAGGGGACAGAAAAACCATTAGGCAAAGGACAGTTGTAGCAAACACAAAAATCACATAACTTTCCACAAGCACTGCACCAAACAATGGGACTGGGCTTGATAGCAAAGTAAATTTTTACACTTCTCAAAACTGATATCATTTAAAATTTAACAAGTTCAATCCCCAAAAAATATGTAAACAAATTAATTTAATCTGTTAATTTCTTTATCTTGACTAAAGTAACGCAGAATAGTAATCTCAAATGTATACAACCGAGGGAAAAATTTCTAAACATCAAGTGGTAAAAGAAATTCACTGATAGCAGGATTTTGAAACTCAACAACCAAGTGGTGAGGGCAAAGAGCAAAAAGGGCTTACCAGCAAATTCTGTGGCTTAATGTCACGATGGCACACACCAATTACATGATGCAAGTAATTCAAAGCGCGACAAATCTAGAAAAAAGAGAACAAAATGATTCAAGAAGAAAGGAAAAACAGCTAAAATGCAAAGATACGAAGCAGAATGTACCAATGAAATGTTATGAAACTTACTTGGTATGCATACAGTTGCACATAGATAATAGGCATGTGGTGGCTCATCCTGTTATAATGCTTTGAAACGCGATGAACAGTCTCAGGCATATATTCCATGACAAGGTTAAGATATACTTCATCTTTTTCAGTAGTTGAAAAGAAAAAATGATTCAGGTGAACAACATTAGGATGATCAAGTGTCCGCATGATCTGAAGTTCTCTATTCTTGTATCGCTTATCCTGCAACACTTTCTTTATTGCAACTGCTTCACCAGTCTCCAGGCACTTAGCCTATAAACAAGAAGAATCATATAACAAGAGAGGAGATGATGCTATTGCTGAAAAGACGCAGAAGGAATAATAAATCCAAAAGCATCATGCTTGATTAAATTTCAATACCTTGTAGACAACACCAAATGAACCTGTCCCAACCACTCGCTCTGCCATATAAGAGATTGTCTAAAAAAGAAGACAACAAAAACAAAGAGGAAATGTCAGCATTATTATTACACACTGAGCATAAACTGAGAAACCGCAAACTAACCATGAGACCAATGGAAATTTTGACAACCATAAGATAACCTTAATGAGTTCATATATCTCATTCCTATCCTAGAGTTTGTAGGTATAATGCAGCTGAAAAAAGAATATTTTTGGTTAAAGTAATCAGATACCTGCTTTGGTTGTCCATTGCGACCACCCACAGTAGTTGCAATGATCTGACCAGTTTCAGTTCCATTGCAACTCAGAACAGCAGCCTCCATATCCTACAGATAACATAATGAAAAATTTACCCATTTTAGAAACAGCAAGAGAAACAATCTCATTGATAGTTCTGAAATAGGAAATAAGCATGTTAGGTCACTTCAACCAATCTTGTTAGGTCACTTCAAAGAACATGGTCAACAAACCAACCTTCTCGTCATGCTTAGAGGTTTTATCATCTCTGATTCTCATTTCATGCATTTCTTTTGGAAGCTGATCATAGCCCAACTTCTCTGTGACAGTCACTGAAGATTGATCAGATGCGCCTGCAGCTGCATCCATTGATGTGGACGCTATATGCTGACTTGTAGCATTTCGATTAACTACATGCGCATCCCCAGTTATCTGTTCTGTTTCTTGATCAACCTTGGCTCTCTTTGTCCCAGAGTCTCCACCCTGTGGAACAAAGCAATTGTACAAGCAAGCACTATCAAGGTTCCAAGCGTCAGGTCATCGATTACTGAACAGTGAAATAGCCAATCACTAGGTTAACAAGCTGCAGCGGTCAGAAATTACTCATGGCTTTCTGACCATGAGAGAGAAGCTGCCTGAAATTTCATTTTCCAACAGCTCATAGCAAGAAGGATGAAGATTAACTTCAACTTGGACTTTAATCAGCACGTGATTCTCTTCACTTCATTTAAAAGTGAACGAAAAAGAGAAAAAAAGAGAAGCCACAGACGAACACTTGAAATTAAAGAACCAATAATTGCGAGTTGACCAATCACCTACCACAACTAAATTTAAGCTCGTCATTAACTACCCTCATTAACTAATTATCTAAATCAGACACCATATATATTCTCCTTTCACATTAACAATAACACCAAATATATCACAAAGGACTTAAAACATCATAAAACAAGAATTTCATAAATGAACATGATTTTAACTAATTATTCCACAATCAATGCAATCCACGAGAACTTTCTATCCCGCATTAATCATCCTAAAACACAAATAAATAACCTAATTGAACGAATAGGTTATAAACAAAACCTGATCCTAACTTGTTCGATCATCGATCTTAAATCAGCCATCAGAAGAAAAAGGGAAACGATCAAACAAAAAAGAATCCGAAACAAACAATCTTCATTTTGACTAATTAAACCATAATAATTTTTTGAAAAAAAGTTATTATTGGAATGAAAATTATTTAAAAATTTTAACAAAAGGAAAACGAGAACTTACAGGATCAGATGATACCGAGGTACGACCAGAAGCAATGCTCTTCAACCGACGCATCACATTCATTTTCTCTTCCTCCTCCCACAAACCCTAACTCCGAATTTCAAATCCCAAACCACAGAGAACGAAACAAAAAAAAAAGGAAATTTTCAAAAAAATATTACAAACAAATCAAATAGAAGCAGAAACGAACAAAAAAACAAAAATAAAAATAAAAATCAAACTTCTCTCTCCTCCCGCAAAACAAAGAAAGCAAAAAGAAAAAGAGAGAGAGAGAGGGAGGAAAAAGAAATGAAACAAACAAACAACAAAGAAGGAATCTCTCCTCTTGTTTTCGTTTGCTGCTTTAGATTTCCTTTTTCTCTCTGTGTTTTGGTTTTGGTCAAAGACGGAGCCAGGGCCAATCATTCCATGTGTCAATTAATTCCGAACTTTTGGTCCAACATCAAATCCAGGCCGCTGATTGTTAATCTTGCTCGATCGCACGGCTTGGAGTGGAGAAACTGGAGGTCAATGTGTTTTTGGTGGTGATATTAATTAAATTGAAGGGCCTGATTTGATTCGAGACAGAGATTGATGAGAGAGCGGATTCTTCGGTGGGTTTGACTCACGTAAAGGCATAGTTCATGCCTTTCAAGTTTCAACACAAATTAATGAGAAAGAAAAGTCTATTATTGTTTTGTCAATAGCTTAATTTGAATAAGTTCTTCGTCAGAAAATTTATGAGTTCAAAGTAGCATATTTTATAAAATATTTAAATTAGGTATTAATTTATTAATTATATATTTAAATAAATCCCTTAACAAATACACAAATTAAATTTAAATTAAATAAGCTCGATTAAAAATTGAATAATTATTATTTAGAATGATTTCTTAATTTTGAAAATTTAAAGGAATTCAAGAAATTTAAATTCAAAATTTTTATGAGTCCTTCTTATATTCGTTAAACCCAATCAAAGGGTTGAATAAATATTTTCGATATGAGTTAATTTATTTATTCAGATTTTATGACTTCAATTTTACTGTGCGATTCTTTCTTTTTTTATCAAACCAGTTTAGGAGTCTTGGTAATACTTAATGAATGAAGTTCAATTTAATGTAAGGATAAGATAAATTAAAATAAAATTATTTTGAAAACACGTAGAATTATAATTAAAGGCTAATTAAGGGTATGTTTTATTGGATTTTTAAATTTGATTTTCTATTTCTTTTTTTAAATAAGAAATTGAAAAAAAATAACACAAAAATATATATATATATAATTAATAAAAAACACACAAAAACGAAAACAAAAAGTAAAAATAGAAAATTGAATCAAATGAGCCATAAAATTTATAGTTGAGGTAGACTTAAACTTTGGTTAAATAATTAAAATCCAATTCTACTTCTTAAATGATCGCTTACAAAGAGATAAAGTATATTGTCTCCATCCATGATTAACTTATATTAAATCTATTAAATTTTACCTCATAAGATAAATTAAAATAAAATTATTTGGAAAACACGTAGAATTATAATTAGAAACTAATTAAGGGTATGTTTTATTGAATTTTTAAATTTGATTTTCTATTTCTTTTTTTAAATAAGAAATTGAAAAAAAAATAACACAAAAATAAATATATATATAATTAATAAAAAAACACAAAAAACGAAAACAAAAAGTAAAAATAGAA
>JAOXYD010000004.1:1984070-2004560 GCA_028565735.1 Pinacopodium congolense | reverse complement strand
TATCCTCTAATATTTTTAAAAGGGTTTACATTGCTCTATAATATTTATAAAGGTAATCACTTTACTTTTTAATGTTGGTAAAATATTGTAATTTTTCCTTTAATATTTAAAAACAAAAAACTAAATACCGAGTGTGTAGTAAAAAGTCACAAGATTATGGTTTTAAAATCATCCTAATTTTTTATTATGGATTCATGGTCCTTTTATAATTTTTATTTATCATTTTATTTAATTAAAATTTATGATAAAAATTTAAATTTAAATTTCATTTAGTTAAAATTTTACATAAAACTAATTTAATAATCAAAATCAAAATAAATTAAATTAAAAATTTTAATTAGAATATTCTAATATATTTTAAAAATACATATTAATTAATAGATTATTAATTAATATAAACAAATTTATTTATATTTTATAAACAAATTATATATATATGCAAGTATTATCATATGTGCGTGCTATTTAAAGTGATAATGAACTTTTTTTCAAAAATGTTTTAATGATATTAATGGTCCTAATCTCTATTCTTTAATAAAATTCAAATATCACTTAAAAATACTTTACACCATTGATAAAAGTTAAAAGATATAATTTATCCTCTAATATTTTTAAAAGGGTTTACATTGCTCTATAATATTTATAAAGGTAATCACTTTACTTTTTAATGTTGATAAAATAGTGTATTTTTTCTTTTAATATTTATAAAATAAAGTAAATTATTCTTCTAAAACTAATTTTATTAAAATTTTATTAATTTTTTAATAATTAATTAATAATTCTTTTATAGAATATTGATAAAATTAATATTTATCTAATAAAATCTTAACAGAATTAGTGTTAAGAATATAAAATATACCATTTTGTAAAAGTTAAGATAATATGTATTATTTGATAGTATTAAAGAACAAATTATATCATTTTACAAATATTAAATAATAAAATAATATATTAAAAATATTAAAATTCAAACTGAACTATTTTTCAAAATAAAATGAACTTTTTGGCTTGATAAAATTAAATATTATTCTCATTCAATCGCATTTTTCGTCAAAATTTTGACAAAAATCAATATCAACCGCTCGAACACATTTAATTCAAAAGTTCAAATAAAATATAATAAATTAATACTAATAAAATTATGATAAAATTTAAAAATATTCTCGTTCACACACATGTAATTTCACAATTTGATAAAATCTAACTTACCTATGCTCAAATCACACATTCCATCTCGGATTCCTAATGAAATACGATGAATTAATACTAGAATGATTACACCTGTCCATAACAATTTCATCAAAATCACAGGAGTCAGATTTAAATACAAAAAGCCCCAACTGAAGTTAAAAACACTTTTCATATCATTAACACGGCCGAGAAATTAGAGTTGATAAAAACAGAAAAGGCTTCAACACTGTTTTTTTCAACCTTTCATTGAGCCAATTCATAATAATAACAACAATAATAATAATATAATTATAATAATAATTTTTTCGTAGGGTCAACCTGAGTCAATACCCGAACCACCACCCTTGCCTTGTGTTAAGAAGACACAAGCTCTCACTCTTCCGGCTTCCATGGAAGTCCATTCTTACCACCATGCAAGGAGTTTCTACCGCGCGGTTCGTTCTTGACTCAACACCCCACCTAACCACACAAACCCAACCTCCATCCTTCCCACCAAAACCCCAACCTCCAATATCCACGAAGGCGGAGGAGCAGGAGGTTACTTCTCTTTACTTCTTTCAGCTTTCGCATTGGAGAGCTGCTTTGATCTTCTGTACAGTGCACGAGATAAGGTTGTTCACCGTCTCCACCGATTCCACCGTCAGCTTGGCCGTAGGCAGGCTGTTCACCAATATCTGGAACGCCACCGTCAGAAGCGACCCGCTCACCCTCTGGGACCCACCGCCGCCAGTGTTATTACTGGAAGGAGGACCGTTGGACGTTGGACCCCCACCACCGCGTGAGCCAGGACCGTCGGGGACTACAGCGAAACCTGAAGGAAGTAGCGCCACGTAAGCCGAATCTCCACCGTTCATCACCACGTGCATGGCCGGAATGTCAACTGGCGCGTACACCACAAGCGAGCCCGCCGCGTCTATGCAAGTCTCCTGTAGTATCAACATGCTGCTCTGGTTCGCGTTCATGGCCTGAAACATTTAAAAAACAAAATAAAAAAAATCAGTAACGCCCCTAGAGTTGTATAAATTTACAAACAGGTACCCCCTAGATGCCCTATCTCTACAGTAGGATCCCATCAATCAAACAGAAGGGATCAGAAGAACGAAAGGTGACAGATGTTTGCATATTTTGACTTTTTAAATCTTACAAAACAAGAACTGTCCCCTGAAATCTGCTCCTGTCAGTCCCCACAGATACTTCCAAGCTCCAATCTTGTCCTTTCCGATTCAAACTTTTTCGGCCACGGACACTCGAGGACTTTTAATCCAATGGAGGATTCATGTGACTTTTTATCAGACACCCAAAAAGTTTTTTTTTTAACATAGAAATTCTCGAACATGGTAGAAAATGAAGAAAGTAGGGAGGGCGAGGGTGGCGGGTATATCATTACACTAGCACGTAGGAGGGAGACGCAGTTGCCATGATCTTGGCCCTTTGCGATGTGAGCCATTTCCTGCATTGGACCACCGTTGGATAGTATGTCCCACTCGCTTCTGAGCCGTTCATCACGGAGAAAATCGAAGAGTCTTTGTGGGGAAACCGGTAGCCAAACTGAGGTAGCAGCGCTCAACACGATGCCCGGTGGCTCGCCGGGATCGTCCACGCTCTTTCTGGTCATAACCCTTACGTCTTCGTCTACATTCCCTGCATTCAGCTTGTTCCATTTGTGGATTGTGGAGGCGCAGACACCGGCGCAGAAGTTGTCGGTCATTCTCTGAGCCAGCTTCAACATGCTTCTCCGACCACTCGCAGTTATGGCTATATATACATTTTATTACAAAAACATTCAAAAGATCAAAACTTTTAATAAATGGAAGTTAATAGATGAATCAGAGAATGATTTTTCTAATTAACCTGAGTGGTCTCTGGTGGGTACAGCAGAGGACATGAGAATGGCGAGACATTCACATTGGCGTTGAAGGGTTGCCACCCATCGTTGAGCTCCAAACCCCATACCGAACCTTATCAATGGCCGATAAAGCTGGTGAATTTGGCTTTCATCGTATTCTGCATGCTCAACCCAAGTAACCTGCAAGTTCAACGAGTTAATCCCTAAAACCTTTTTTCTTTAATCTTTTCACGATAATGGCTTCTTCTTGGAATCTGAACATTATAATAATTGCCACGGAAGGTCTACTAATGGCGCTTCGTAAACATGAGACATAAAATAATATAAGCCATAAGATCAGGGTTTTGGAAGATTTGAAAGAACAAAGTACGACCCAGAAGGTGTGTCATCGAGATGTGCACAAGTGTTATATATTTATATATTAAAAAAAACAGGAAACAAATCAAAGGTTACAGGGATTGACCAAGACAGCATCAAAGATCGGAATAGAAACATCAAATGCATTGTTTATCACAAAATTATATAAAATCAATGTTTTCTAGGCAACAAAATGCCAGCAATGGAGGCTTCCATTGATAAAACTAAGGTGGTAATCTCGATTTGCAGAATTAACAATTTCATAATATAATTAGTTTACGCAACCCTAGCTGTTGAAACGTGAAATGTAAACAATAGTTTTCGACACCATAGGAAGCTTGGAAAGAAAGAAGGTTGAACTGAGCAGTGACAGTGTGGGGATACGGTGAGTAATCACCAGACAAAACCCAATGCTTTCTTTAGTTGCAAATTAAATGCAATTCAACTAAAACTACAAATGGATGTGATTAGTTCAACAAACTCATTTAAGGCTTAAAGGTGGGAAATCGTAATAAATGTATCTGAATTACCTTGGAGTAACCATTAGGCATATCTTGCACCACACAACCGGAAGGAAGCCTTCTGCAGCTCACAAATGGTGGTGCAGAAGAAGTTTCCCGGATACTATCGACCGACACATCGACGACAGCCCACACGCCCTCGGCGTGCTGCTTGCAGAAGCGGAGGAAGCTCATCTCTCGAACCGGAACCAATGGAGATAAAACTTGGAGTTCAGCATGCATCTATATACAATTTAAACGGTTAACAAAAAGCATTAAATGAAGGTTCACTAGCAACTTAAATATATAGAAAAGTTCTAAAAAGGTTGAGGTTTTACCAGCAGAAGAGCACCATTTCTGGTTCCTCCCATTCCATTGGATATCACATCAGTAGTGGAAGTCCTAGCTATCACACAAGGAAACATTTCTGCCCATCGATTCTATAAAAAGAGAACCAAAAAAAATCAGACAGAAAGTAAACCATAAAAACTTTAAAGGAAAAACTAATCAAGGAGGATATAGAACAGCTTACCGAATCCATCAAAGTTTCAACAAGTGCTAAACTGTTGATGATTACCATACCAGTTTCTCTGGAGGACTCGGTAACAAAGCCATTAGGCTTCATTCCAATGCAAGGATTGAAAGTTCTCATGTACTCTTCCTGGTTCAATACTTCCCTACCACCCTCCAAGCTTCTGATCCAAAGTGGCTCCTCAGTCTGAGCCATCTTCACCAGTTCATCCATGGCAGTCAAAGCAAGCTCCAGGAACATAGATCTCTCCAGTGATCTATCCAGCCCCATGACAGTCGCTGCCGGCCTAGTTGGAGCCAAAGCAGTCGAAATCCCACCTCCAAAATCAGGACCCAACGGCAAAGTTGAAGAAGACACGCTGCTCAAACCACCAAAACCATTGCTGCCAACTCCAAGTTCCAGGCTTGAATTGGGCAACGGAGGGCCAATTGATGAAGCTAATGAAGATATAGGGCGACCCAAGAATTTCCCAGCAAGAGCACAAACCCGGTCTAGTTCATCTTTTAATCGAGCGTTCTCAATCCTCAAATGCTGCTCTTCAAGTAAAATATCACCAATTATAGCAGGGCCGCCGCAGTTGGAGCAAATCGGGTTTCTCATAGCATCTCTGATAGTCATGTTCTCAGCTCTAAGTTTATCATTGTCTTGCCTGAGTAAAGTGTTCTCATGCCGTTCCAATTGAGTCTGCAGCATTAAAATATCAAACGTCACCCATGAGACAAAGCCCTGAAAAAGAAAAAAAAAAGAATCACAATTCTTCGTCAGCTTACCTTCATCTGGGTTCTCCGATTCTGAAACCAGAATTTCACCTGCCTCGTCTCTAAGTTAAGTCTTTTGCTAAGCTCCAATCTTTGTTTCTCGTCAGGATGAGGGCACTCCTTGAACATACTGTTGAAGAAAAAGAAAAAGAAAAGGAATTTCTGAGCAAAATCATGTTAACTAACTGGCTTGCATAATCTTGTTGGAAGATGATAAACATACGCTTCAAGCTCCTGGATTTGTTGAGGGGTGTGTCGGTGATATCTCTTCTTCCTTGGAGGATTATCTGCTGCTTCTTGATCATCACCAGAAGCTCCATCCATGTTATCACTCCCAGATCTGCTCTCATGCTCCTCTTCTCTACTCCTCCTTCCCAAACCAGGCTCGAAGTTCTCCGCCACTCTAGCTACGTCGCTTTGGCCATCTACACTCGGCTGTTGCTGATTAACAAAAAAAAAAAAAAAGACCAAAACTTTAGTAACAAATCAAAATGAACGTTCCAGATCAGTAGCTATGAAGACAATAAATTATCGTCGTACGAGAGCAAGGGAGAGTCCAGGAGAGTTGAACATGGATTTGGTGAGAGTCGACGACGGGATAAGGCGTGGCTGAGCAATTGCACCGGTGGTCATGTTGTTGTAAGGAATATCAGCCACTATTCTTGCTCCTCCGCCGCCAGGACTACCGCTGTCGAGAAAACCCCCAAAACTCATTAACTCCACCCTTTCTTTTTTCCTCTTCACTCTTTTACACAAAAAGCAGTCTTCTTTATAATCTCCTCAAGTCTATAAACAAGTTTTAAGGATGAACATTTCAATGGCAGATTTGCTTTCCACTTCTCACACTAATCATGCAACACTGTCAAAGTATCGAAGATTACCCAACTGGGTATCTAAAAACAGTATGTAAGAAGACCCAGAATACAATAAAAAAGAAGAAGAAGAAGAATAAAAAAAAAGAGACGTAAAGAGAGAGGCAGAGGAGACAGAAGGATAGTTTATCCAAATGTCTCCAACTTCCTCTACACAAGAAAAAACCTTTCAAGAGAGAAAGAAAGAGAAAGAAGGCAAGCAATCAAACAAACCCTTTTAACTCCCTGTGCTTAGCTCTTCGTTCTCTATCCCTCTCTCTCACTCTTTAAAAACCCTTTTTTTCACTCCTCTCTGCAAGAAAGGGGGCACAAGAAGGAGGACTGGTATGCAAGAAAGCCCTAGTTCTGGGTTAACAAAGGGCTATCGGGTTCTCTGCATGCTTTACTACTTACTATACATTAAGCTCCAAAAGCACAGACAAGGAGAAAACCAAAAAAGGGGCTGAAGCTGCTGAAAGATTTGCAGATGGAAGAAGAGGAAAAGGGAGAAAGTGGAACAAAAACCCAAAAACAAATTATTAAAAAAGGTGAAGATAAAACGCTATATGTGGACTATTCGAAGCCTTACAAACACACAACTCCAAAAAGAGGTCGGTTGACTCTCAACCCATTTTTTCTCCTTTTTTTCTCTGTGAATACCGATGAAGCAATGAATAGTGACTTTTTCCCTTTTTCCCTTTTTCTTATAATGCCAGAACCAAGTTAAAAAAAAAAAAAGATTTTTCACTTTCTCACAGTTGTAATATGTGTGTGTTCTTCAGATCCCATGCACCAGCCTTTTTTCACTTTTTTGAGAAACTGTTCATCACCCAGTCTTCTTGGTACCTAAAAGCTTCAAACTTTTTTTTTTTTTCCCTTTGTACTTCGCAACGCACATGTGACCGAAAGTAGATTTTTATAGGTCACACCCCAAAATTCAACTCCAACGTCCTTTTTGTTAATTCGGGCACAAATAATATACTTTTTATGAGTATTAATTAACATTTTCAAATAAAAATATACTATTGTTAACATTTTTATGATAATTATTATATTTTAAAAAATTTACTTTCACTTGTGTTAATATTATATAACTTTATTTAATATAATATTTAATTTTCAAATCATATAATATTTAAATGATACTAAAAGAGAAAAACTATTTTTAAAGTATGAGAATATTTAACTGAGTTTTAATGTATATAAAATAAATATTTAAATATTATTTAATAGTTCATTAAATGATAATTAACGAGTCTACAGTATAAGTTGAGAGAATACATTGATTTAACTGACGTGCAAGAAAGAACTCTATTATTTATCTCCCGTTCTGGGTTTGCCTAATTTGTTATTTTCTTTTCTTTTAAAGAAAATAGATTTTATTTTGTATTTTCCTATTTTTTGGTTCTAATTTCCAAAATTGACTGTCGCTTTCTTTTTTAGGGATACGTGGCTGAATCAGAAAAGAAAAGGACACCCTAAAAGAAATTAGCCAGTAGAGTATTTTGTTCAATATTTTATTTTAGGCCATAGCAATGTTTTGGACGTCGGTATAAAATTTATTTTTAAAATAATATTATATCAATATCAGTTAATATTGATATTATTTTAAATAATTTTTAATTATAAATTAATTTTTAAATTTATAAAATAGTTTATAAATATATTTGTAAAAATTAAATATTTAAATTTAAAATTTAAAAAAATTTTGATTTTTTAAATTTTTTATTTTTTGTACGGAACCTACCGGTCGGTACAAGCCAATACGACATGTTCGGTCTAGTACCAACTGATATTCAAATTCAATACAGTATAAATCATTTTTATTCTATTTATCGGCCGATATAATACATATTAGTTGGTACAAAATAGAATTCAAAATCTAGCCTAGAGTTTGTTCAAGTAAAAATAATGTGACTAAGATTAATTGTGAACTATGTCAAAGGGCTTATAAACCATATTTCTTTTTTCATTTTCGAGTTATCTCGGTATCCTTTGGTATGTTTAAGCCTGTTTACAAATGATTTGGTTTTTAAATTTAGTTTTTAAATTTTCTAAATACAAAAATTGATAAAAAAATATTACAAAAATAAAAAAAACACACTAATACAACTTAAAATTTGAGACAGATAATACAAAAATCTATAAAAATACACAAAATCTAATATAAAAATATAACAATTATAACTAAAAGTTTAATCAAATGACCCCTTATTAATTAATTAGTATTTGAATTTATTTTTTTCTTTTAATTAGAAAAGTAAAAATTAAATGAACTGAGAATATTTCAATAATTGATGCTAGCAATTATTGGCACTCAATCATGTGAAATAATTAGATAATGTTATCTAATGGTAAGTTTATAAACAAGGACAATGGTTTAAAATTTCCATTTCTGTTTTCCGTTTGATCTATTACACACCGAGTATAGTCATTTTCATTAACGGTTTGGTTGATAAATTCTTTCAAATACTCCACTATTGACATTGACCCATAGAAGATCTGGATCAACAAGTAAAATCAAGAAAAGGTGAAAGTTGTATAAATTTATTAAAAATTTACTATTAATTATTTTCATGTTTAATATTGTTATAAATATATATTAAAACTTATTTTTAGAAGTAAATATGAGTTAAAATTATTGATGGCTTATTTTGGATTTGGAGCATTACAAATGATATCAATAAAAATCTCCACTATGAATGATGAATGAAGTTGGTGATAAAATCATGAATAACGGATTACTCTTAACGAATTTTTAATGTAGTTCCATAGTCAAAATGGATTATATATTCTAAATTATGATTTCAACCTTAACATGGACATTAAAAAGTTTAACGAGAAAATATTATGACTTCTCGTATTAAAATAGTTATCAAATGCAATATCAAAATTTTAATATTTCATATAAAAAATGAGTGTCAAAATTTTTATCAAATAATTTTTAAATATTTAAATCACTTTCTAAACTTGACTTTTATATATTTGTCAAGATGTTAAAGCATTATAATTTATTGAGTTTTAAAAAATTATTTAATTAAATATATTACCTAATTTTAATTTATTAATTTATTAAATAATTTATTTATAATATGTAATTTATATCCTACTACATTTAACTAATAATTTATTTAATATGTATCTAAATGATGATTAATTAATAGTATTAAAATTATAAAGAAAATATCTAATAACTTAACTTCAAATTGACTTAGGGCTTGTTGGTTGTAATTTTTAATTGTAATTGCAATTACTTTTTGAATTTAATTTTGAAAATGAAACAGTCCAAAACTAATCCGAGCATGAATTATCAATGGCTTGACGCTTCTTTCCATTTTGCAAACAAATTTTAGGTCGGTGTAAGGAATGTATAGTCATTATTATTGTAATATAACCAAATGGGATTTTTTTTTTGTCTATTGAGAATTAATTATGCAACTAATGATCGTTTTGAGAATACATATAAACAATATATGTATGTTAATTAAATGATCTTATAAACAAAATGTAATTAATGAATTTTTATGATAAGATTTTTTCTTTTATTAATATAATGATGGGTTAGTACTCCTTAATTTAGTCTTAACACATATATACATGAATTAATTTAATACATAATACTTTTCGTCATTATATCAAGGCAATTTATACAATACACAATAAAAAAAATAAAATTACAAATCAACAGATAATACGTGAGATTAATTAAATTAACAGTAAAATTTAAGTACATATTAAATAAAAAATTTTCAAGATTTGGTTAGACCACACGGTCATATGTATTTTTACTAAATAATTTCAACACTTGGTTATCATTATTTTATTTATAAAATTTTGATTATCAAAAGTTCATTTATATTAATTAATCCACTTTCTTTTTACTTCAATCCTTTTTACCAAAAAATAACTTCAATTACCAAAACCACACACAAACAAGAGACTATAACATAATATTGTGCTCAATTTTTATAATATCTCAATTAAATAGATTAAATTTAAGTAGTCTATATAAATAAATATAGTATTTCAATCTAAAATTTTAAAATAATAAATAATAAATTGTATCTAAAAAAACCCACTTTGTCATGGATTCTCGTTCCATGTGCAATAATTCTACTAAACATAATTCTAAGTAGGTTGTGAAGTCAAACTAAAAATGGCCCCAAATCAAGGTGTTACCTAGTTGTAAAGCTCAATATGAGACAAGACCATTTTGGCATTATTATTAAGTCACTTCAGAGGACTATAGGAACTCATTGTCCACATTTGTGTACTCATATTGCCAAAGCCAATTCTAATTTCTAGGTCCAACCATGGGCTTCAACCATGCCTATTTCAGTCAATAAATGACCACTTGTGGTTTAAGGATAGTTGCATTGAAATACCTTTTAAGTACTTCCAATCACTTGACTTTTGATAGACATTTAAAAAAAAAAAAACTAATTACTAGTTCTTTTATTAAAAAAAAAAAAGGCTGCTTTTACAATTTTGAAAAAAATTAGGTAGTCTCAACATTTAGTTGGGTTTAATTGTAAGGAGTTGTTTATTTAGGTTGTGAGTTATAATTTTTTATTGTAATTATTATATTTTTAATTTTTGTTCTGTATTAGTATATATTTTTATTAATTTTTATATTTTAAAAAATAAAAATTTAAATTTAAAAACTAAAATTCAACTAAACATAATTATAATAACCTTAATATAAGAGAGAGGTAACTTTTTAAACCTTTGAAATATCATGGGTTGGGACCACCTAAGTTTTTTTTGTACAATTTTTATGTATCCCAGGCGGCTAATTCATTTTCTTTTGTCAATTGAAATAGAGGAGCTCTTTTAAATCTTATGAAATTTAGGGTCTTTTGGTTTAACTTTATATTTCGATTTTTTATTTTATTTTTGTATATTTTCATTAAATTTTATGTGATTTTTTGAGTTTTTATACTATTTTTTAATTTATATATTTTATTAATATGTTATTTTTTCAATTTTTTTTTATTTTTTCTGTACTTAGAAAAACTGAAAAATAAAATCGAAAATAAAAGCTCATCTAAAGAGCCTGTAAGGAGACTTGAAATCTCTCTACCAATTTAGAGTCATAAATCTGATAAACGGAAAAATCCTCTCCGAAAAATGATTGTCTTTTATATATTTAAATTAGTTACTTTATTTTCTTTTGTCAATTAAAATCATGGGCTTTTATTAAACTTATCAATTAAGGAAAAATGAATTTTCTCTAAGGAATTAATCATATAAACATGGTAAACACAGAGAAATTTATTAGGAAAAATGACTGCTTTGTGATTTTTGTATTTTAATGATTATTTTATTTTATTTTTTCAATTAAAATCGAAGGCTTTTACCAAATCTTATAAATTAAGAAAACTTAAATTCCTCCAGTATTGAAGTGATAAATATGAAAAAAAAAAACAGAAAATTGAAATTTACCAATTCAACGCCGACTTCTCCTATCTCGTGTAATAGTAGATGAAAATAATGTTGATGTGCATTTCATTGACGGACCAACCACAAATCAACATCAATTTTTTGTGTTCAAACTGTGCGAGTCAGGAATATTCTTTAAATGTTCATTGCACGTTTAATTGAGATATTTGTTCTGACTTTTTGTTATAATTTTTATATTTTATATTAAATTTAAGTTTTTTTTAATTTTTATATTGCAATAAATAATTATCATCCTTCGTGTCAACTGTTTATGAGTTACCTGATTATATTTTAATCATAAAAATAATCTATAATGGGTAATTTTAAATAAATACTAAATAGATATTTACTTATTATAAATAATATATTAAACAAATCACTTTTCAATTTAAATACCAAAAAAAGGATGGTATTATCATAAATTAAATAAAATATATAAATCATTCAAAAGAGTTCGAGTGTTAAAAATAGATAAAGGTTATAAAAAATATTTATTATAATTTTTATTTTTATAATAAAATAAAAATTATCATCATTATTTTTAAGTATATGTTAAATTAACTATTAGATATGCATAATAATTTATAAATCACGTGTTTTAAATAAATTATTTGATAACTTAATGTCTCCTAATAAAGTGATAATATTGGCATAATTTACGTATGAGAGTTTTTAATATATCTTTACTTTTGAAAAATCATAATTTTGAAAATTTAAGGTCATATTTTGTATGATTTTTATTTTGAGTTTTGATTTCTGATTTTTTAAAATATAAAAATCGAAAAAATAATATATTAATATAGTAAAAAAAATAATAAAATAATAATAATAAATTATAATCATCAGCTATACTAAACAGGCCTTAGCTAATACCTAATTGAGATTTACTCCTACTTGTTTTACAAGCATTCTCAGTATAATTTGCACAAAAATCCATAAGTTAATAAGATGCAAAAATGTTCTCTACAAAAATCCATATTATCTCCTAATGAGTTGTCTTTTTCTCTACAATTCATTTCTGAACAAGCAAGAAAGGGCAAGTAACATGTTTGAGAACTTTTGTAAACAAAGAGACTGAAGGTGCATCATATCATATGTGATGCACATTCCCAATGAATTTCTCTTTCAACAGTACCAAACACTAAAGTCCAAGTCTACATACAGCTCCTTAAAACTAATTGGTCCATGGATAAGGCTAATTGCCACCATCACCTTCATTTGCCTGCTTACATTTAATGCCTGACCGTTAGCCGCCGGCTACTAATTTTGTTTCGTATGTCCCAAAGTCTATTTTGGTTGTTAAAAATTTGAACAAAATTTTAAATGATAAAAGTGTCAAATCAATGCCAAATTTATGTTTTTTATGTATATTTTAGGGTAGATTCCGTCGTTTAAAAGTAATTAAAATTTTAATATTATTAAAAAAAATTCTCATCTAATTTTCATAATTTAAATGGTTAGGGTTGTTATTGAATATTTTTTAAATATTATGATTTTTTATAATCGTTTTTAAAATATTAGGATCTGATTTGAATGTTTATTAAAAAATTTAAATTAAAAAGATATTTTTTGCCAATTTTTAAAAGATTCTAATCTTGCATAGTTTTTAAATAAAACCTAATATTTGTAAAAATGAAAAAATATAATATTTATAAAAATATTTAAAAATGATCTTAAAACTAATGAAAACATAATTTTTTGTTGTTTTCTCGTTAATTTTTGTTGACGTGATATTTTTATTAGATTTAAAGAATTTAAAATTTTCCAATAATTCTTAAATTTAAAATTTAAAATTTAACTAAAGCATCAAATAAATTTACTTATATGATATAAAATGCAATAAAAATGTTATGTTAGCAAAAACTACAAGTTGAAATTTTTTTATAAACATCATCGTTTTACTTAAATGTTACGAAATATTATGATCTTTTATGAACTTTGGCTCAAATCTTAAAAACCAAAATGAGCCTTGAACTAAAATCCTTTGTTAAAGAAACTATTGAACTAAAACTGTAAATTATTAGAGAACAAACTATTTTGGTGTCTATTTCAAAACTCTAATTTTTTAAGTGGTGAACTATCTGCTATATTTAAAGTATATATCAGTTAAATTATCATATAAACACATTAATTTACAAATTACGTATTTTAAATAATTAATTTAGTAAATTAACAACTCAACCAACTAGCCCTTAAAAAAAATTTTGACTTAAAATTCATTTTTCACCCTTAAAAAGCCAATATGAAACACTATAAAATTTCAACAAATTCCCAATCCAAAACACAACACATGCAAATTCATGGAAACTATTGGTGTCATGCATGAAGCCCTAATTTTGGGAAATAAAGTGGTGTAGTAGTTAGTAGTTCTAGAGCTCTCTTTAAGACATGGCCCTAAAACAATGGGTGTGGTGGGGTCCAGAGATAGCCTTTAACATTTGCATCATTGTCCTGTGGGATGGGAACAGGAAGGAAGAGTATGAAGTGTTTGTGTGGCCCCACCAGCCCATCAACTGACTTACTCCGTGAAGATTTCCGCGTACTACACGCGCCTTTCACGCTGCCATTTACTCGCCGAATTAAAAGATCCGCGCCGATTAACTGATTTATTCGGTTTACGCGCCGAATTAAGTGCTCCGCGCCGATTAACTGATTCTAGTGCAGGTCAGTCATTAATGTCTGAGTTGGACCTAAACTAACAGTTGTCAGCCCATTAGGCCCAAATAATTAATATAACCAGGTCATTTAATCATTCAATTATTAAGAGATAGTTCTATTTATTTTTTTATTTTTTTTTATTTTTAAAATAGAGAAATAGCTAAAAAATGAGTTTGCTTGTATTCTAATTTTTTTTCAAAATTAAAGAAATAAAAACATAAACAGATAAATAAATAAATGATATTTTTTTATATTTTGAAAATAGATTTTATAAACAATTTTTTTTACATTGAATAATGAATATAATTTATTGACTAATAATATATTTTAAAGTTGTATAAGAGTATTTTAGTCAAATAATTTAAATTTATTTCATATTTGATTATTATTATTAAATTTTTTTTATAAATCGTAACTAAATATGTTTTTGTTTTTTTGTTTTTTTATTACAAATATTAACCAAACAAGTTTTCGTTTTTTTTATAAAAAATAAAAATACAAAAATAAGAAATAGAAATACAAAATAACAACAAAAAAGTACAAGTGATATCAAACGGCCCTTAGTATGCATTATTGTTTTGGTTTCTAATTTTTATTTTTTTAACTACAGAAATTTAAAAATAGAATAAAATAAAAAGTAATATATTAATACATATAAAAATTATAAAAAATAATAAAAAATAATAAAAATACACAAAAATAAAAGTAAAAAACAAAATATTTACTTTTAATTTACAATCTATCAAACCATCCGAGAGGACAAATTTTTACATTAAAAAAATTAAGGTTCAATTCCTAGATTTATCCTTAAGAATTTTGTTTAAAATAGTTTGCTCCCTATTCGTAGATTAGTATCAAAATTAACCTAAAAAAAGTAATTATTTTATTTTATTTCATGGCTTCCGTCGCAAAAAATGATTAGTGCATAGGGCAATACAAATGATTTTTTAAATATTTCGTGCCTAACTCAAAAAAAGATTAGTACCTAAGGCCATGCAAATGGATTAAATTGTGAAGATACTTCACAATCAAAGTACAAAAGAAAAAACAAAATTTACTTTTAAGGGACAAATCCTTACTAAGGCTGATCTTTTCTTTTAATTTACAAGCCCTCAAGCCATTTAATATGACAAATGTTAAAAAAAAAAAGATTCTTATAAAAAATTGACTTTTATGCGCCTGATTAAACGATTTATGTCATAAGCAGTTCAAATAAAGCTGAAAACTTTTCAAGGGGAAAGAAAGGACAAATTTAACTTTCAGGACAAATCTTTACTTACATACTCTCCAGTTTTCTATAATTACAAGGTCACCTGTTCCATTGAGTAGCATTATTATGAGATGAGAGAAAGGCTAGTATTGTCAAAATGATGATTTTCAATATTGCAACTAAATAATGCAACTTAATTATGTTCATATGAGCTTTATAACTGAAAACAATGGAAAGTAAAAGACCTAAATTACAAAGAATATAGTTATGTCAGTGAGATGCTGAAGAGAGGGTCCAAAAGGTTTTTGTTGCAACCAGAATCTTTTCTCTGCCATGAGATTCTGGTTCTTTCTCATGTATGGTGGCTGTCCATCTTACTGCATGAGCCATGCGAGCCACTTTGTCAATGGTTTCTGGAGTATCACGGATCAAAACTGTTCCTTCTGGACGTAATATCCTATCCATCTCCACTACTAAATCCTCTAGATTACATCTGCAGAAAGATATCAGATATGATCAATCAACATACTCCACAAGACCCTTCAACAAAATGAAGTTTTTCTTTTAGAGAGACCATTAAAGAAAAAAGATTTCAGAGGCATTGAATTAAGACAAAAATGGCGAGAATGTATATGGTCACAAATCAAATGCTGAGAGGATGAAACACCAGAAAGATGGTAGCAATTACCTGTTTCTGCCACCACCAGGACTTTTGATTAGCGATTCAATTCCAGCAACATGGATAAGATCGTAAGTACGTGGATATGTTGAGAAAGGCTCACACCTACAACCACCAATAGGCGTGGTGTCAAAAATAAAGTTTTTCTATGAAGGAAATTGAGAAAGGGTTAGATGCAATGAAATATCACACACTAGAGATGGCATGGACAAAGGATATGGAAGAACTAAGAGCATTTGTGAGGATATTCTTTCTAAATTCAGCTTCACAAATTCATATCATATCAATGTGATTCTCAGACAGAAATGGAAAAATATATAATTATAGTCATTAATGACAAGTAAATAGATGGGTTTTATGCATTGCAGATGAAATTAACTCACCAATCATGGTAGACTCCAATGAGGCCTCGATCGTAAATAACATCTAGAGTGGATAGTTTTTGAGCAGGAATAACATTCATTACCCAGACAGGGTCAGAGGTGATTGCTGCTGCAAAACCACCAAAAAAGGCATTCATATCCATGACGTTGCGTATGGCTGAAGTTCCTAGCTTCACATTCAAGTTGTTCTTATAGTAAGCCACTCGCCTGGTCCAACGCCTCGTGTCAGCCTTAAACAAATCAATGCCATTTTTCACAAGCATTGCTCTTGAAGGAATTTTGGTTAGCCTATGTGGCCATTTAGGAATTGACCCAACAGCATATTCTCCCTTAACTGAAGATGCTCTACTCACACATTTCTTTAACTGGTAGTACCTGCAACATAACCAATTTAACTTAAAAACTTATGCTTTTCCTCAAATCAAAACTATCTCATAAACATCATCTTACAGCCAAGGGTCAGACAAAAGACAGAAATTTCATAGTTGAAACAATCTACAAAACTTTCATAAACATCTTCTGATTAGACACTTGAAAGCGAATGCAAAGTATGACATCATTGTTGAAAAAACATGAAAATAATTTTTTTACTTACATCCAAATTTTGTCTAAAAGTTTCCACAAACTGTGGTTCCCTTGTTAAGAAATTACCATGCCTGACTTGGGTCATCTGAATTGTCACACAAAGCAAGCCCGAATTCATTTTGGTTAGGCAGGCATGAATCTTCTATAAGCTTTTTCCAGATGACCGTGTTCCCATCTACAGCAATCAGCTCATAACATAAAGCTCTTGCCACGCCTTGGAGATCTGCCCATTCCTTGTCCTGTTTAGCCCACTGTACAGGTGGACCAGATATGACCAAGTAACCTCCTGGACGAAGTAACCGATTGACTTCAATGAAATAAGTTGCATCTGCAAAACCAGAATTCTTCTTGGTAAGAGCTAATAGCAAGAGAATACAGAAGCAAACATATTCAAGGTAAAAGGCCAGAAAAGTAACTACAGGCAGTAAAAGGAATGAGACAGCGAGAACAGTGCACTAAATCAAATGAGAATGCAGGAAATGGAAGTCTGCAAGTGCCAAGCATGGCAACAAATGCTGGAATCCCCCTCTCCAAAGCGAATTGTATCTGTGCTTTGTGTGAATCTCTTGGTGCAAAAGAGATCGTTAAAATCCCTTCTTTTAACAAATATCCCCCCCAACTAGCAACCTGCCAGATGATCAAATGTAAGAAACTTCATACATCTAACAAAATTTCGGACTAAAACTACGATAATGAAAAGCAGTTCCTACCCCACATCCCATATCAAGTGCAGTCCTCAGAACACCACCACTTTTAATAGGGATATATTGTCCAAGTTTTTCAATGTAACGTATGGCACCATCTGGAAACATGGTTCCACCACCAGGGAATATAAAGTAATCTCCATCCTCCTTCATCCAACCCTGGTGACCTTTCCTGTCTGCAATCTTGTTGTATGGCATGTTCGAATGCCAAATCTGAACATTAAACACATTAAACATAAAATTCATAAACCACATGCCATTCATGGAACATGCACAGACGCCAATACAATGGGTACAAAAGGCAAAGTTTATTGCATTGGTCGTATATGTTTCTTTTCCACTGTTCGTAAATCCAATAGGACAACCATAAAGCAACTTCAGGTCAACTGAAACCGGATCCCACTGGAGAGACTTACTCTAAAGTTGTGCCAAGTAGTTTTACGTGGATGTCTACTCTAAAAGCTTAAACTTTCCAAAATTTTCAACAAAAAACCAACTATACCTCGTCAATGGTCCACCTACAATCCAAACAATTTGAGTGATAAAATCAATGCACAAATTCCCACATTTTCTATAGGCACTTGGCTTAAATATCCAAAAGGAAAGTTCATTTCTTACTTTTCACTCTACTTGTCCACATTAGCCGAAAACCCAACAACAAACCTTATGCAAACTTTCAGGCCAACGAACAGGAATTCTATATCCATTGGGTGGAGGGATCAAGCAAAGAGGGGTTTCGTCGGGCAACGGACAGTGACGCTCTCTGTAGTAATTCATTTCCCTACTAAGCTGACTATTGCGTCTCGGATCTTCACATGGCATGTGATCAACATACTCCGCACCACAAGCTTCGATTGGCTGACTATGGCGGCCACTCTCTACCAGTTGGACCAAGCGCTGGCTCTGACGTGGGTCCAGAGTCGAGAGAAGCACTGTTTGGCGGCCGGAGGCTGCGAGAGAGTCGCCAAGCCGGGTGAAGACTAGAAGAAAGAAGAGAATTACTACTCCGAAGAATGCAGCAGATACTATGTCGATGGGTTTCCAATGTTTAAGATTTCTGCTGGGGGAAGGAAGATTCTGGTGTCCCATTTCGTAAGGTTAAATGGGTTACTCTTCTTTTCCGATCAAACTTCAGTTTTTGTTAAGAGACCTGAAGATTTGGTATCTTCTTCACCCGTAACAGAGCAAAGCAGAGCATCAGTGAGTGGCAACCGACAGAAGTCACGAATCGGTGAGGGATATTTATAGGTGAATGTATGGAACAGCTTTGGCTAGAGATAAAGATATTTTTTTTTATTATAATTTTTTATTGTTCATAATTATTTAAATATTCTTTTATGTATTTAAATATATTTAAATAATTTGGCTAGAGATAAAGATATTTTTTTATTTTTATTATAAATTTTTATTGTTCATAATTATTTAAATATGATTTTATGATATTAAAAATATTTAAATAATTTATTTATTTAAATATATTTAAATACAGATGGTTCAACTTAATTAACAAGTAATTAGTTAATAAATCAGTTCTATTATATTGTTAACGCTTTATATATTAAAATTAGTTGATTTAATAATAAATTGATGAGTTAAATAATAAAACTAATAGTTAAATGATAAAATATGTTAGTTAAACTATAAAAATAGTCGGTTCAATTATAAACTAGTCAATTTATTTGTTAAATTTAAATATTATTTTAATTCACTAATTAACATTATACTTGTTTTATTCTAATTTTATAACAATTTAATAATAATTTTAAAAAAAATTAAACTTTTAATTTTATCAGTTCTACATCTGTTTTTAAAACATTGATTAAAAGTAATTTAAAACCTTTTTCAACATCTCAAGATAATTTAAAGATAACTTTTAGTCTTATAGACATTGGTTTTTAAAATAAAATTGTCTTTGAGATGAATTTCCAAATTAATGACATGATTATTTCGCCAATCTTAACCTTTTCTATAACAGCAAAATTAAGATATAATAATAATCAATAAATCATATATTCTAAATAATACAATAAATCATTTAATGAACCTATAATTTAAAACTTCTTTTTAATCTAACATTTATCCATTTTTTTAAGAATTAGATCAAAATTTATTAGAGTAATAATTAAGGTTTTGAATATCGTACCAGTACCGATATCAGATTTCATTTTGATACGATATTGTATCGGTACCAATCAATATGAGTACTATCTTGGATAATTTTTTAAAATTATAAATCAGTTTTTAAATTTTATAAAATTTACATTATAGTCTCTTTACATATTGTACCATATATTTTTAATTTTACTTAAACTTTGTATAAAAAAAATCAGCAATAATATAAATATAACATATTGACAACTATATAATCCATTCAACTCACAACATAAAAATAATATCTAAAATTAATATTAAATTATTTAATAACATATATAAAATTAAAAATAATACATATCCTCAATCTTTTAACTTGATGACATCAATAAAAATTTAATTATAAAATCAAAATTATTTTGAAAATATAAAAAAAATGTTTAAATATTATATTAAAATTTAGTTATTTCAAAATTCATACATTTTAGATATATTTTATATACATGTTTAATAAATAATTCATTAAAATAAGTAAAACAATTTATTTTATTTAATGATGATTTATAGCAAAATATTATATTATTTTTTGATATTTTATTTAAATAGGAGATATGATTCTAATGTTATATTATTTATACTTAATTTTTATGAATAAATTAATATAGTATAAATAATTTTAAATTTATAATATATAAAATTATTT
>JAOXYD010000004.1:1965859-1978967 GCA_028565735.1 Pinacopodium congolense | reverse complement strand
AATGATGTAATGAGTTATAATTATAACCAATTAAATAATAATTTATTTTTTGAAACGTAAAAAAAATTAATGATAATTTATGAGAATAAAATTAATTGTTGAAAGTACTATAGTAATATTGAGTATGATCCTTTTTCCTAAAGTTTATAATTAATCTTAATTAATAACAACGCCTAGGATTTAATCAACGAATCATTGGTTCATTAATTATATAGATAAATATAGAATTATTTAATATACTCTAATCTTTTTTTTTTTTAATTATTGGAAAGGAAAAATCAATACGTATAAATCAATAATAGCTAATTTAATTATAAGGCATAAAAAAAACCACCAAATAGGATTTCTTGTCTGCATGTCGCACGTGCGAACCTTGCTCATGACTCATGAGTGAAAACGACACGTGGAAAGACACGTGTATCGGTTGTGGGACCCACTTAATTATTCTCATCTATCTTATTTCATGTGGCAGGTGGGACCAACAAATGTAATTTATCAAAATTTTATTATTTATTTATACAAAGTGAAGTGCCGAGTGGAGTATAGAGTCATAGCCTTTATAGAGGCGGTGAACGAACGAGACCATAATGCATAAAGGCCCATTAAAAATACATTATTGGCATCAATAATTATAAACTTAAAATTTTTTAACTTATTTACATTTAGATCTCCTATTAACCCGTTCATTTTATTATTAGATTTGGAAATTATTATTTAATAATATTATTTAATTATTATATATCTTTTCCATCATGTTTTGTTATTTGTTTGGTTTTTATAAAATGTTTTTTTTATTTCTTCTTTTCTATTAAAAATTAATAAGTTATAACAATAAATTTGGTAATTAAATAATATCATCAAATAAATAATATTTTAAAATATAAGAACGAAAAACTAACTATAAAAATCTTAAATTATTCAATTTTTATTATAAATATTATTTTTAAATATTTGTATTGATTATTATTAAACATATTATTGATAAACCACATAATTAACTTCCCTCGTAAAAAAAATCTATTTATTCCTTAGCCTTGACGTAAAGATCTTTATTTGATTAAAAGTTGGATACAGAAACGGATATCCTCCTTTTAAGCAGCGACACTTTTATATAAAATTAATGTATATACTGTATTATTGATTATATATTTTGAATAAGTCATTTGACATTGACATATAAAATATAATTATGTAGATTATATTGTAATATTCACTATTTTGGATTTGGCGTCTGAAGATTGGAGTATTTTCGTAACAAAATGTTGGGGGGTAAGAACTAAGAAGTAATTAGGAAGAACTATGATGGCATATATAGAATAAGTGAAGAAATAAGAAAAATAATTTAGGGGGCTGATGTGTAAATATAGGATTCTTGAGGGGGTATACTGTAGATTGCCTTCAATTATCTCGCCTTCAGTTCGCTCCGGTGCCTGTTAACCTTCCCTATTCCTCCATTTCTCCCATTTCCTCTCTATACGCATATATACATAACTTCTCTTCCTACTTCAAGGTTTGGGGTTTGGGATTGGTTCGGAAAATTCTGAAGTTACACAATTTTGGTGGTTCATCAAGGTACAGAAATCGCTAGTGTCTTCTTTTTCTTCTTCGTCTCTGTTTTGTTTTGATTTTTTTAAAATATTTTTCTCCGCAAAGTTCCATTTCTTTCCTAAATTAAGGGTTTGGGATTGTTGGTTGTTTTTATCATGAAAATTTTGAATCGTTGTTGACTTTTGGGGTAAATTTAGCATTTTAGTTTAAGGTTTGGTTAGTTTCAGTTATCAGTTCAAATTTCAGTAGCGTAATGATGGACAATGGGATTTGATTGCTATTACATTCCTATGGAGAGGGGATGAATCTAATAAAGTTCTTCTAGTTTGGAAAAGCCAGTCCTTTTGGCTATGTTGTTTTTTGGGTTTTTAACAGTGTTTTGGGTTTTAAATCAGGTTTTGACCAGCTTGGAAAAGAGTGCTTCATCCTTCAAATGGAGACCTCTATGGACTTTTTAAGTTACCTTGACCGTGACATGTCAATGAAGACTCTAGCGTGTTTGGAAGATCCATCTGATATTGTCCGTGTTAGTTCTGTCTCGCGTTCTTGGCGACGTTTTGGTGAGTTATTAATGGGGAATCAGAATTCATTTTGGGTATTATATGGAAGTTGGGTGTAGTTGAGGAAATCAGGATTCGTGGGTTTCGCTGGATAAAGAGTTGGAGAGTCTGAGTTTTGATTTATCGTTGAAACATATTGATTGGTTTCTATGTATGTGCTGCAGTGATTGCAAATGGCCTTTCTAAGCAACTGTGCCTGAGAATGTTCCCTTGCCTTCACAGAGTCGCGAGTATCTCCGAACCTAGTTGCGATGGCAACAAATCTTTGGAAGTTGGGTGTAGTAAGTTTATGGAATGGGAAAACCTGGAGATGGAACACAGAGTTTATAGTTTTCTCGCCCAAGGTTGCTTGTCATTTCCTCTTAGAGAATGCGTTTCAGATGCAATAAGTGCTTCTAGCACTGATAATTATCCACTGGAAAGTGTCCGTAATACTCTTGATCCCAGAGATATAGTTGCAAGGAGACCTTCATACTGGTCAAGTAAAGGGCAACGCAATCCTGCAGTGCCCGAGACACTCATATACAAGTTGGTTGCTGACATTTGTGTCGTCACTGAGATCAGAATAGAACCTTTTCAAGGTTAGACTACAAAGTTTCGGTTCATGCGCGTCTCAATACAATTTCTTTTCATTCCTTTTTTAACTGAGGCAGAATTTTGTTTCTTTGGTGTCCAGCATATTTTCAATTGGGTTATCCCATATATTCAGCTAAAGCTGTGCGCTTTAGGATGGGACATGCCAAAGTTCCAATGAATGATCTAGATGAACCTCTAGATTGTTGTCCCGATGACAAGTTCTTGTGGACTTATACTTCCCCAGAGTTTCCAATGGCTCAGGTAAGCTCAGTTGCTTTGTTTTCAATCTTATTCTCCTCTAATTGAGGGTACAGTTATTAAATTGCCAACCCATTTCACTTGGAAGGGACTGAAGATTGAGGAAATTGGATCAAGCATTTCCCCAAGTTTGTTCCTTGCTATGGATTAGCAGAACTATATTTCACTTTAATTCCTTCTTCATATCGTGTAGAAAGAGTTTTTGAAATATTTGAAATCTCAGAAAAAAAATGAATTCTTTTATACATTAAATATATAATACTAATCTAAATGCAGTTTAATACTCATTTTATTTGTTTATTACTATATTAGTTTCTATCAGTTGCAATAAAGTTTTCATAATTTACTTTTGAGTTAGCAAGGTACTCTTAACAGTTAAAGTGAACCGTTTCTTTAGAATTCATACATCCCTTATCAGCATATAGGCAGCTATCTGGTAAGCACAGGTTTGATCCTCATGGATATAATAAGATTATAGTTGGTTTAATAATGATCAATTGACATTGCTTCTTCGGCTCAAAAGTAATTAAATTGTTACATTACACAAAACGTGAAGTTGGAACTCAACTAGGAACTTTGAATTATCAACCACGATTCTTTTGTTCCACGTAATTCCTGGCTCTAGTCCTTTTAGGAAAAAAGAAAAAAAAAGGGACTCTTTTGGCATGTTCTATTGATATGCTGATTATGAGTTCGTAGTTCTCTCTGAGGCAATAGTCATTAATGCTGGTACCAGTATATTGCATCAGGAACTTAAATTCATTTCTTAAGCAAACTCTGGTCTAGATCTCGGAGAAGAAGCTTGACATGCTTTCTGTTTTTATAGAGGACTAGGACATGGCTGCAACGCTTGTCATGTTAGTGATAACATGACAACTGTCTTAAAAAACAAGCCATTTTTTAAGTCTGCTTCACAAAAGAACAAATATCATTCATAGGATTTAATCTTTTATTATGAAGGTAGCATGTAGTTTAAACGTCTAATGAGGATTAAGGGAAAACATTTAAACCTGTAATATGGCTGTCTTTTCCGGACCATGAAGGGAAAACAATTTTATATAGATGTCCTCTCTGTCTATCTCTTTCGCATGTAGGAGTGCATAGATGCATGCTCTTTTAGCTTTTTTTAATAGTTTGGTTATCATGTATTTTGACTTTGAGTGGTTATGTCGTGTCCGGTTCATCTCAATGGAAGTTCTGATTATCATATCTTCTTGAACAGGAAAAGTGCTTGCAGAAGTTTGTACTTCCAGAGCCTGTTCTCTGCATTGGTGGAATTTTGCAAATCGAGCTACTGGGTAGGGTTCAGCGGCAAGATATAGATGGCTTATTGTATATATGGTTTGTTCTTCCCACTTTTCTTTTTTCGCTTCTTTTAAAAATATATTTCTTTTGTTTGATGTGATACTTATTGCATATATATTCTGGGCAAGTTGCAGAAGGCTTTTGATGTGCGGGCTTCCATATTATTCTAGGTTTCAATTAAATAGTACTGTGCAATCATATGGTTGATGGATGAAAAGCTTGACCTGTGTGTTCACGCGTTTTGTTGTTTCCTATTTGTAAAATCTCCCTGTATCACACGATGAATGTTTAAGCAAATGCAGAACTGCTATTTTCAATGTTACATAGTTTTCTTTTGTGGAAAGCTTGTGATGTTAACCTTTCATTGTGATACTGCAGTGTTACTCACGTTCAAGCTATTGGCCGGCCATTATGGCCTGCGTTCGATGCTGAAATCCTTGAACCATCAGGCAAGTTTGTTCTAAAAGCTCATAGTTATTGCCAACCAAGCTTACCTGAAGAGGATCCTTCTACACCATCCAAGACATATCGGCCTGGACAAGTTCCCAATTTAGAGCAGATTTTGAATGTGCTTCGGGGACAGGGCGTTGTGGTTGAGGAATTCGACTGGAATGAAGGAAATGAATCAGATGATGATGCTGAATTTGTGTTTGTTGAGTAAAGTCATGTCTAAACCCTAGTGTTTATCCTGGTCTTATACTTTCACAGAGAATAACAAGTCAATGATTGGGCTTTTGTATGAGAAACTATTGGGTGGAACTGAATGAGAAACTATTGGGTGGAACTGAAACATTCTTCTGGACACTTGGTCAATTTAAAAACATTGTAAAAAACTTAGATTGAACATCAAACAGATGAGATTGAACGTTTAGATATTTAATTGATATGGAATTGTTGTAAAATTGGCATTAAATTAAGTAATAAGATTAAGTAATAAGATGTATAAATTAAGAAAATAAATTAAGATATATTATAAAAAGTAAATATATAGTTAAAATAAAAATAAAAAATTAATATTTGTTAATATAGAATTAAATAATAATTATTATTATTATAATGATTAAATGTGTGTTTACGAAGGAAGTAACTTCTTATTTTCCTCAAAAAAAAAAAAAACTTGAAACTTATAATTCAATAAATTTTATCTTTTAATGTTATGTAAAAAATTGTAAGTTACATTTTTATTTAAAGTACTTGAATTAATATTTTTTACTATATTTAAATAAATTATAAGTTAATAATCTATTAAATTATTTTTTTAATAATATATTATATTTTCAATATAATACAACAATTAATCATTAGTAAACGGGTCTAATTCATTCATCATAACAAATGTGTATAAATTTGCTTTTTTAAATTTATTATAATCAAGATTAACTTATAGTTTTTCTTCTTCGATCAAAAAATTAGTATAGTTAATATAATAGATATTAATTAGCTCATATTTTGTCTTTTTATTAAGCATTCTAAATAAATAATAAAAGTCGTAAAATTAATAATAAAAATATAATTACTTAGAAATCAAATTAAAGGAATTAAAGATATGTTTTTCATCTTTATATTATAAATAACATAAAAAAGTTATTGAATCTTTGATATTCCAAATGATTTTATTTTTTTGTTATGGATACATTAAAAAAATATTTTACTTACATTCATAACTTGATACAGAAGTCGTTCGATTGAGCCGCTTAATAACAAGTTTTTTTAAAGTTGGAATACTTCTACCAAATAATCTCTACTATTTATATGTATTTTAAATTAAAAGTTATAACAAAAAATTTTAAAATATACTATTAATAAATTCAAAATAAAATTTAAATTATGAAAACTTTTTAGGTTGCATATTTTCATCATAAATTCTTTCTTTACAGATGATTTGACAAAACTCACTAAACTTTCACGCTCAAATCTAATTTCATTTGACACATTTAATTGTTCTTCTATAAGAAACATATTTTTGGACTCAAATTGTATTAAAAATATCTTTTATTATATTATTTATGCATACATCTTTATTATATAAGAATTGAGAAAACAAGTTGTCAAGTTTATCCTTTGAGTAAAGTGTTTATCCCATTGATGGTTAAAAATATCTATTTAAGGCTTGTATAATTTCTCCTTTCTTTTGAAAAGATTCATAATTATCTTACGAGTTTTATATATATGTGTCATATATATAATTTAAAAATAGTTTATCACTTAAGTCAATAATTGTTAACAATCTTATAAATGGAGTTACAATCTTTACAACCATCAAACAAGTGTCCTAAAATTTATTTCCTAGAATAACCAATGTTTAAGAAATTGGATCAGATTGACTGATCTAATCGGGTTAACTTGAAACTGGTTAACAAACCAATTTTTTTTCTTTTAAAAATTGATAAGAATAAAAACCAACTGATTTTTATTGGACTGGGTGATTAATCGATTAATTTATAATATAACAATTGGTTAAAGTCAGTCTAATTTTTTCCTTACTCGTTACCTTCTTTGTTACCCTACCTTATTCCATCTCTGCCACCTGCACCAACCCATCGCCCTATCCACCATATGCTCTTTTCCCATTGCTTGCTCTCTTTACCAGTTGTGCCATTGCTCTCTCCCCATCGCTCTGTCTGTCGCCTGCTCGCTTGATCTCATCACCATCGCGAGTGGAATTGCCACTAGATCTCGTCGTTACTCTGTTTCTCCGCCATCGCAAGTGGAATCACCATTGGATCTCGTTGTCGCTCCGTTTCTTAACCATCACGAGTGGAATCTACAATGGAATCGCCCTCGCTTGATCTCAACGTTGTTGCGAGTAGAATTGCCAAACATCCCAGACTAATGGATAATAATTAATTATTAGAAAAAGATTCAACGAATATAACATCTTTTGTTCATGAAAAAGTTGATTCAACATAAAATTATTTTTTTGCTACTCAAACATATGATGGAAAAACTCAATCTAATTGCTTGTTTTGTGGGAGAATATTTAAAAGTATCAAAATTTACAGAATGAAACAACATCTTGCTGGTTTAAAAGGTAATATTGCTTCTTATAAGAATGTACCATTTGACGTGCGTGAGATGATTATGAATTATTTGAAAGAACAAACGAAAAAGAAAAAAGAAAATATGGAGACTCATAATATTTCTTTTAAAGATGATAAAGTAAAACTTGTACGATAAGTATCAGATAAAGGAAAAGAAAAAGTGTTGTTAATTTATATTCTTATTTTTTTCAAGAAGTACTCGTCATTTTTAGTTGGGTTTAAAAAGTGTTTTACATGATAAGGATGCTAATTTACGTTGTAAAAAAGCTTAGGCTAAATGATTTTATCATTTTTGTATTCCTTCTAATGATCTAAATTTACCTTATTTTCAAGAAATAATATATACCACAACGACATTAAATTATAGATTTAAAATACTTTCTTATTATGATATTTATGTACCTTTACTTCAAGATTTGAAAAAATAATGTCAATTAATTGTAGATTCATATAGATCTAGATGGGAAATAGCATAATGTACTATCGTGACAGATAGTTGGATTAAACAAAGATAAAAAAACTTTGATCAATTTTTTAGTATACTGTAATATATACACAATTTTTGTTAAGTCTATTGATACTTTAAATATGGTGAAAAATGTTCGTACTTTATTTGAAATACTTTTTGTAATTGTTGAGTGGGTTTGATCAAAGAATATAGTTCACTTTGTTATAAATAATGAAGTCAATTATGTATCAACAAGATACTTTTTGGAATCAAAGTATGCGAATATTTATTAGTTTCTATATGTTGCTCACGGTGTTAATCTCAATTTAAAAGATATTGGATATACTTTATATTTCTAGTTTTACTTCACGTGCATTTAAGATAACAATTTTTGTATATAATCATTTGATCTTTTTATCTTGGTTGAGAAAGTAAGAAGATTAGATTGAGATAGTACGTCCTGCTATTACTAGATTTGAAAATACATTTATAACATTGAAAAGTGTTTATGATCACAAGCAAGTACTTCAGAATTTAGAGACTAATAAATACTTTTTAAGTTAAAAATTATCAAAAGATGAGAAAGTACAAGAAGTTTATACTATTTTTCTAGATAATAAATTTTTAGATGCTTGCTTAAGTGTTGTGAAGATCGTGACTCCATTGCTAAGATTTTTTATGATTATTAATTCAAATGAGAAGCTGTCTTTAGGTTATATACATAACGACAAGTATAGTATTTGCGAAACAATTGCGAATTTTTTCAAGGAAAAGGAGAAATTATACAAGCCTTATACAGAAATTATTGATAAACAATGGGATAAGCATCTTACAAAAAGGATCCATTTAGAAATTTATTTTCTCAATCCTTATTACTTATTTAGGGAAGATGTATGCACAAATAAAGTAATTAATGGTATTTTTGATGTAATTGAGCACAAAAATATGTTTTCTTTATAATAACAATCAAAAGCATTAAACGAAATTAAATTATATCGTGAAAATTCAAAGAGTTTTTTTAGACTATTTGCAAAGAGGAAACTTATGATGGAAAAAATGTAGCTTGATAAAAGTTTTCATAATTTAAGTTTGATTGTTTACTTATTAACAATAGATTTTAATATTTTTCTTATAACTTTTAATTCAAAATACAGATAAATGGTGGAGATTATTTGGTGAAAGGACTCAAACTTTAAGAAATCTTACAATTAAATTGCTCAATCAAATTGCTTTTGTATTAGACTGTGAATGTAATTGCAGTATTTTTTAATGCATTCATATTAAAAAGCAAAATGGTTTGGAGTATCAAAAACTCAATAACTTTGTTTATGTCACTTATAATACGAAGATAAAGAACATATATTTTATTGATTAAATGTGATTTCTAAGTAATTATTTTTTATTATTAATTTTTTATTTTTATTATTTATTTAGAACATTTAATAAGAATAGAACATATGATCTAATTGATATCGACTACATTGAATATACTAATTTTTAGATCGAAGAAGAAGAATCATCGCTTGATTTTGATTATAATGAACTTGAAAGTGGGATTGATGAAGAGAATGCATTTATTACGAAAAATGAATTAGACACATTTACTAACAGTAAATTGCTATCTTATTTTTAAAGTATATTTTATTTTAGAAAAATAATTTTATACATTACTAATATATAGTTAATTTAATGTAGTAGAAGATTTTAATGTAATACGATTTACGATTCCTTACATAATGTTGGAGAATTAGAAATTCTTGATGAAGACGAGACACAACCTCCTTCAGAAACACAATCTTGATTTTTACTATTATTTTAATTTCTTATGTAAGATTCAATTTCAGTTAAAATTCTTATTATTAATTACATATTAATGAATATTAGTTTTTTATTTTTATTTTAATCATACATTTCATTTCTATCATATATTTTTTACTTATTTTCATAATATATATATTTTATTATTTTATACTGGTTCAATACTAATATTTTTATAATGACTGATACTTGTTGAACCTCTAAACCTTAAATCCTCTTTTTTTACCAGTTCAATATCCGTTTCGATTTTGAAAACATTGAGAATAAGAGTATAAACTTAATTTTTATTACCTTTTTGATAATTTATGATTTGAAAAAATTTTACTTCTCACTAAATTTTGAAATACTTGTTTATAATCATAAACACTTTCAAAGTTATAAATATAGTTGCAAATCCAGTTATAAAAAGACGCACTATTTCAACCCAATTTTCTTACTTTCTTAATTAAGACAAAAAATCATATTATTATACATAAAAAAAATATGATCTTAGATACACAAAAAATAAGATTAGAAATATGAGCCATACATCATAAAGTAAGATTAGAAATACAAGGTATACATCCAATATCTTTTAAAATAAGATGGGCATTACGAGCAACATATAGAGACCAATAATCATGATTTGATTATGATAAGTATCCAGTCGACACATAATTAACTATATTATTTATAATGAAGTAAACTTTATTATTTCGTCTAATTCAATTGACAATTTTACAAAATATTCTAAACATGATATGATCATTTTTTTTCCCCATATCAAAAGTATCAATAGACTTAATAAAATTTTTTCAATATTACAATAAACTAAGAAATTGTCCAAATTTTTTTAATCATTGATGAGCTTGGCCATTTGTCATTATAGCACTCCATATTATTTCCTATATATATTTATATGAATCCACAATTAATTGATATTCTTTTTTCAAATCTTAAAGTAAAAACATACGAATCTCATAATAAGAAAATTTCTTAAATCCAATATTTATTATTGTGGCAACAATTTTTTTCTTAAAAATAAGTTGAATTTAATGCATTAAAAAGAATGCAAAAATGACAAAACTATATAACTCAAACTCTTTTACAATATAAAATAACGTCTTTATTATGTAAAGTACTTTCAAATCTAGTTAGGAATTAAGAATACCTTTTAGAGGAAAATAAGAATCTATATTAGTTACAATTTTTTTTATCTAATACTTGTTGTACTTGTACTTTATTACCTCCCTTTTTGTCCTTTAATACTTTTTGTACTTATACTTCATTATCTCTAAAATAAACATTACGAGCTTTTGTATTTTCTTTTATTTTTTTCATTTGTTCTTTAAAATAATTTTTCATCATCTTATGTATAATAAGTGATACTTTCTTGTAAGAAGTAATATTACCTTTTATATCAATAAAACATTATTTCGTCTAATAAATTTCTCCACCTTTAATATTCTTCCTCAGAACATGTAGTTATCTTTTAGCATGTTTAGTTCCATTTTTGTTTTTGATTTTCGTATTTTTTATTTTTCTAAATGCAAAAATATAAAAAAATAGTACAAAAACTAAAAAACAATACACTAATATAGTACAAAAATCTAAAAAATAGTACAAAAATCTTTAAAAAAGACACAAAACCAATACAATCACAAAAATTACAACAAAAAATCACAACTAATAACCCAACTAAACATGCCCTAAGTGTTTCCATCATAAGTTTGAATAACAAAAGAATAATTCTATGCTAGATTTTGAATAACAAAAGAATAATTATGTGCTAGATCAATCTTACTATGAATAAAAGATATTAAGTTTTCTGAATCTTTTTTTATTATTAAGTTTTCTTAATTATAATATCAACATGAAAAATATATGAAAAATACTCATAAATTTTATAATAATATATTTAAAATTTTATTTTTTGAAGCACTATTTTGAATCTCGTATATTATTTTAAACAATAACAGTAAAACATGTACTTTAATTTTAGATTAAAATAATTTATTTAAATATGTATTTTAAATTTGACACAATATTGAAACATCATGTTATATATATATATATATATAGAAGTTAAATTGTTTAAACAACTAATTAAATAATGTGTCATTTAATAGTTGCATTAGATCTCACTATTACAATTAACTAAGTTATATTAAACATATCAAATATCTTTAGCAAAGTTACATTAAGCATATCGACTCTCCATGGACAAGTAAAATAGATCTGTGATCTAAAATAAGAATAACACACAAACTGAAAGAAGTAAGAACAAACTAGTAGCAATCTAGAAAAAGAATCATGAAAGAGGCATGGGAGGAAACAATAAGCAAGACAGAAGTAAGACTGTGCAATGTAAGTACAGAAGCAATGGAGAACATGGAGCAACGTGTTGTCATGATGTGACAGTTCAAGGCCTCAAGGGACGAGGTTTGATGGATGATCCCGAAATTCTCTAGAAGACTCTCTACACATCTAGAGTTAGGTGGAAGACTCTAGATCACCCATTAGTACCTTGATTGGTGGGTGGTAGGTGGGAGAACATTATAGAGATTCATTGTAGTTGTTAAATCAAATAAATCATAACCACCCATTGAGGAGGTGGAGGATTATAAATAGGCCAAGGGTATTCATTTGTATCATATCCCATATCTCATAATCCCCAAGTGTATAGCTCTATTTGACTAACAAAGAGAATTCTCCAAGTTCTCTAATCTCTTATGAGTTCTTATCCATCTTTATCTGCCAAGTGTTCGATCAAAGTACTTTTAAGAAGTACTTGTGAGAGACTGAACTATCATTTAAGTCGTGGTAGGCATTCTTAAATCGAGGAGTTTGTTAGTGTCGCATGGATCGTCAGTAAAAAAAGTCCGAGCCCATGACAATTGGTATCAGAGCCAAGCGTTGGTTAGGAAGCCGAAATATCACTCAAGTTGGTATTAAAGCCAAACAGTTCTAAACAAGTAAGTTATTCACTCAAACTTTACTTGTTGTTGATTAAAAGATAGTCGGTGCAAGAAGTGAGGCTACTCACGTTGATGGAACTTCCAAGCAATCCAACCGTGGGAGATTAAGGTCAAGGAAAGCCTTGGTAGACATTAATGAAAGGCTAGCAAGAACAAAGCTTGTTGTAGTCAAGGGGCAAGAGAAATTCAAATAATATGAACACCGCATCGAGGAGCTCGAGAAAGAATGTAAGGAAGTTCGTGGAAAGATGCAAAGTGCCTTAAATGAAGCATTCTCCAAATGTCTTGACTAAATAGAGACCTTAAGGGGAATCTTCTAATATGAGATTGTTATCATGAAGGAGGAGTTCGAGAAGGTTTCCAACGAGTTGAAGGAGACCAAAGATGAGCTCATTATATGCAAGAAGGTAATCGCTCAAGGGGGAAGCGTTGTCGTCCCAAAGGTAATCACCAATCCTTCAAGGATAGACGTTCCAAAGTCAAAGATTTTCAAAGGGTTGAGGAACGTGAATGAGGTGGACAATTTCTTGTGGAGCTTGGAGTTGTATTTTAAGGCAATTGGTGTTGTGGAAGGCACCAAGAAGATTGATCATGCCA
>JAOXYD010000004.1:1940497-1961152 GCA_028565735.1 Pinacopodium congolense | reverse complement strand
AACGTTGAAAAATTTATGGTTTTTAAATATGAAAAGATTATTTTATAAATAATCGAAGATGGAAGAGATTTGCTTTTTATTAAAATTTCAATTTTCTGGGAAGGCTCTTTTTCGTAAAATAAAAGTAGTTTTCATATATCATTATTCATTTTCCTAAAATAAGAGATAGAAAGTTGGTAAGACCAGACTTAATTGGTTGAAGAATAAAGAAATAAATCCGCAGAAACGGACAACGGAGACTTGACTGTAACCGACAATACAGTTGATGTCATGTTTTGATGTCTTCAATCTCACTTCTCATACTTATCCTTTCTTTTTCTTTTTTCTTTTTTTCAGAAGAATTCTCGTACTTTTCCTTACTTTTATGTTAGTTTAGGTCATGTTTATTTGATTTTTTATTTTTATTTTTGATTTTTAATTTTTTAAGTATAAAAATTAATTAAAAATTATATTAATACAATATAGAAAAAATATAATAATTAATATAAAAATACAATAATTACAACAACAAAAATTATAACCTACAATTAGTGTATTAAATGCTGTACAAGTACTAGTATCAGATTGATCTCTAAAATAGTACTGTACCGATATCGGTTAATATTGATAGCATTTCAGATAATTTTTCAAAATTATAAATTAATTTTTAAATTTTGTAAAATTCTGCAAATTTTTTATTTATTATTTTTTTCGATACTGATCAGTACCGGCCGTTATTTAAATCCGGTACGAAATTGAAAAATTATGTACCGATTTGTAGCCGTTACCACCGATATCGATATGATATTGAACACATTGCCTACAATCCAACTAAACATTCTCTTCCTTCATTATAACGTACTTCGTTGTAATCCTTAATTTTTAGAAATTATTATCTATCTCCTTTTTTTTTTTACTTACTAATTACTATAACCTCAAAATCATTTTTTATTAACAAAATTAACGGATTATGCAATTGAACAAATATTCTGCCTAATTACGCAAAAAATAACATCGTATTTAATCATGTGTACAATAGACAATGTTATAGTCATATATATAATAAAAGATATTATGAATTGTCCGAATTAAAATGACCATATTAACACCCTATTTTCCACTTATCATTAATTTTGCCAAAGGAAAATGACACTTCAGGGAGTTACAGTGCTAGCATATAAAAAGTATAGAGGAATTTGGTGTAATTTTTAAAGATTAAAAGCTAAAATAGGAGATACGATGTAATTAAACCTTTAATGTTTTATTAATTATATACACCATATTACTCAAGAGACTCAATACAGATTTGTCATTTTAAGACAGTTTCACAAATTCAGTTTCAGCAGAGCCAGACAGGAGTATTCGGAGTTCTTGATTACTTGGATTGCAGAAAACATGTAAATATATCTACTTGACTACTACGACGTTTCATCCAGACAATGAAACAGACAAAAGAGTAAAACATTGTACAACAATGATACTCCAACTTCTGATCTATTTTTTGCTGAACAGACTTTTTAATTTCCCTCTTTCCAACCGCTCGAGCAGTTTCTTAGAACCTGGAATGTCCATCTCAGACAGCTTCTTGAGATACCCGATTGCTCCATACGAAATCATCAGCTTCTTACATTTCTTACTAGTGGAGAGACATGCCAGGCATGAGACTGCATATTTCTTTGCAGTGTTCTGAGGACTGGGGTCTAGCAAATTGACAAGATTCGGCACGCTTTTATCGTCTTTTTTAACTTCCCGGCGATTCGGCGAAAGGGTCACCAAACTGGATATTGCCTGTGCAGCAACCTCTCTAGCACTGCTAGTTTTGGCCTCAAGCAGCTGGATGAGCAGAGGAATGCAGCCAGCTTCACCCACCAACCTTTTCATCTCTGCTGAGCTGCATACTCGACAAATTGCAGAAGCAGCAGCTTGTTGCGCACCGGGTGATCCGGACTTAAGAATGTGAACTAATCGCGGGAGGAAACCGAGGGATACGAGCATTTCCATAGACACAGAAGTAACCAAATTCCTTAATGCCCCGACAGCAGATTCTTGGGGCAATGGACCATCAAGATATGCCAACAGGCTTCGGATTCCATCTTCTGAAATAACGGCTCTCTTCAGGTTGTCATTGCTTGCAGTGAGATTCTGCAAACATTCTGCTGCGTATTCTTTGGATCCGAGTAGAATTCCTGAATCAAGGAGAGTTATGATAACTTTAACAATTCCTTCCTCGGCCAGATTTTGCCGAACCTCGGGGACAGCTGAAATGTTCTTCAAAGTACAAGCTGATGCAGCCTGTAATACAGAGTCATCAGATTGACACATCTCAATCAATGGTCGAATCCCACCATGTCCAACGATTGCTCTAGCCGTTTCTGTTGACATTGACAATCTCTGAAGTGAGATAATAGCCTTCTCTTTACCCACAACGCTTCCTGATTCCACAAGCCTTATGAGAGGTGGCAAAACACCCTCTGAAACAAGCCAATTCTCACAACTCCCGGATTCTGCAAGAGAGCAGATTACGGTGACCGTTTTTTCCCGGATGCGAGGAGAAGTTGCTGTTAGCAATTGAACTAAGGCCGCAATGTTGCTCCGACCCAATACAGTCAAGACAGTCTTCTCATCATCCTTCATCAGCTCAAGAAGGCTGTCAAGAGCTCTGTGCTTAGCCTCCAAATGACCAATCTGAAGCCGTGCTAGTAACTCTCTTATGTTGCTGTTGATCGCAGCCTCAGGTTCGGTTGAGGAACCAACAACAGCTAAAGGCACAGTAACCTCGCCAAGTACCCCGGTTTTGATCAGAAGTCCACAATCTCGCAAATTCAAATCCAATTTGCCGGATAAAGAATCAAGATCATTCTGCATCCTAAGCTTCCCACCATACATCTCCTTTATACATAAATCTGCCAATTCAATCACTTCTTTCAAAGTCTTTGACACAGCCTGCAATTGCTCCTTGCAAAGAGCATTCTTGGAGAAGCAAGGATGGCTTGATAAGTCTGATAAACATGACGGGATCTGATCTAACTTGGAAATTATCATCTTCCATTTACCAGGAAACACCTTAACATCTCTGGCCTTCTCAAGTGCCACAGGAACAAGCTCTCGAGCATGTGATAACCAGTCTTCAACCGATTGAATATCCTCTACCACCAGTTTCCCTCTATCTTCCACCATGATATGATATATCTATATGGGTATGGATCGAATATGTCAACAGAGCTGCAATAACAGAACTTCAGACGGGATGGATGGAAGAAATGTGAAAGAAAAATCAAACTTTGCTTAGAAAATTAAAAGAAAGTGGAGCAGTTGGAATCACTAAGCAAGAACTATAAATAAAGCTTACTGACTTATATATTAAAAAAAGAAACAAAAAACAATTAGGCTAACATCAAGAGCTTCGAGACAATGCATGAATGAGCTCACAAAGCTTGTTCCAGCTGAAAATAGGACCCCACTCACCAAATGAAGTGCCTCCAGGAGTCATTTCCAAGGCTTTTCCACAGTGATCATTAAATGCCGACCAAACTTAATATCTTAAATAGTGCATGGAGATAGATTATGCCATAACGCTAATATAATAAAGACCAAAGCTTAAACAAGTGATAAAGTGTTCTGCAGCCGCCCCATAAACAACAAAACTCATGAATACCCGAGAAAGCCCCTTCTGCGTTGCCGACTAAGAAACAAGATAACACTCTGGATTCATGTGATGAGGACGAAATGTTCAAGGGTATTAAAGGCAACAAAAATTGATTATGATACACTGTGAGGAAGGTAGAATATAGTATTATATTTACTGGACTATTTGCAGGGCCAAGATTTTTTTTTTTTTTTTTTTAGGACAAAAGTTGGAGATAGAGGGAGCAAATCAAGAGGAGGAGATACACTTTCCTTTGAAGAGAAGATACGTCTCTATCTACAGTAGTAAATCCATGGAGTGTACTTAAATTCTTCAAGATGGATCACTGGATCAAACCCACTTAGTAAAGCAAGCCATAAAAGTAAATCAAGTTATATATATACCTCAAATCTCTTTGACTTTCCTCCTCAAAATTCAAAACCCTTCACCGTTGACTTGGTACTTTCTGCAAACGGGTCATGGTCTCATGGTCACTTTAAGTTTCTGTAAGAACAATACAACAGTATGGAAACGAAAACCTGAAAAGTAAGAAAACAGGTAAATATTTACTTCCCTTTATCCAGGAAGGGATCACAAAAAGGAAAAAAAAGACCATATCCAAGAGCCAACCTATAAGCCTCATGAGCAAGAAGTTTGTCCTCTAGAAAGCAACCAAGTATAGCTTGGTCTTCAAACGTCGCACGCTCTCACTTGCAAACCCCAAAATTCATACAAGAATCAGCAAGCTTACTCATACCCTAAAAATCCAATCTTTCTAAGAACAAAATGACAAGCAATACTTCCAAAATCAGTAACCATACCAAGTTCGTTCCTTTAAACAAAACATGCCCCGCAATAACCTCAAGAGAACTAGAAATACCCAGAAGCTGAAACACTAAACGATCGAAACCAGGAAAAAGAAAGCAAATAAAACAGGAGAACTTGACGAGCAGTCGAAGTTCGAATGACCCAAATTAAAGTATTTAGTCTTCAACGCTACAAGACACGCATAAACTAATATAGTAACTACTTAACACCATTGAATCACTTTCAAAAACTAAATCACGATTTTTTTTTTCTCAATTCTCTCTATTTTAGATCCCTATCTCCCTCTTCTTCTCATTTTAGTAGTGTTGTCAGGTTTGTTGTCTGTTGAGATTCTATGAACCGTGCTCTAAAGGGCTCTTCGTTCGGGCAGAGAGTGTTAACAATCGAGCATTTTCGCGAGATCGGACGGGTGTAATTGCAGTTATTACAGTGGACAAGACCGTTGGGATTGGGTTAAAATTTTGAATATGCGTTCAGAATTTTGACGTTGCCAAGGAGCTGACGTGGCGATCTGGGTTCTCACGTGTGAGGTGAGGGCTGATAACTAGTATCTTTTCTGGCACGTGTGTTACATGAATAGTGGATTAGTGGGGACTCGGAGTAAAAGTAAAACTGTAAAAGGCTTAATGCGGAAGTCATCCTTTATAGAATCTTTAAAAATATTTTTATATTTTCAATTATTTTGATATAAATAATTATTAGACAATTTAAAATTGATAAACAAATATTTTTTTGAATACTTTGACATAAATCATTATAAAATTTTGTGTTAATTATACTCTATCTCTATAATTTGATTTTTTTTCTTTTTAATTTTAGTATTTTAAAATATTATTTATTTTTATATTATTATTTAACTATCATATAAGTTTTTCTGTTACACCTTACTAATTTTTTATCTATTTACAATATAATATTAGAAATTTTAAAAAATAATAGTACTAAGTTATTTTAGGTTAAAATAGATTAAAAAGTGATAGAATATAATAGAAGGAGTTATACTATAATTAAATAATATCATAAAGAAGGGTGTAACAATGTTCTAAACATCTTTTTTTAATAAAAAAAACAATGTTCTAAACATAATGATTGAAATTTTAAAAAAGTAAAATTAAAAGGTTTGTAGTGTGTTTAATATTAAAAATTTTAATGTTATAATTATTTTAAAATTAAAACAATATTAACCACTCTAATCCCCTATAAATTGTTACCCGTGAAAATTGCCTTTTTTTGGAAATTAAAATTTTGTTTGTTTTTGTAATCATATTTACATTAGTTTACCCACTAAATAAAAATATTATTAGTTGTTCTGAACTAATCAATTAACGATTTAAATATCCAATAAGGTAATTAAAGCGTTACATGCAGGAATTAATAAATCACGGTTTAGCTGGCAAGATAATTACGAACAACATCACGGGGATGATGATGACCAGCGGCCTAATGCTCATTTCCAAATCCTTAAATAAATACACCTACCAAACGGTTTATACTTAAAAAAGCTTTTTGTTTCTTTTCTTTTTATATTACTTGTAATTATTAAGTATCATCATGACTGTAATGATTGATTATTCTGTACCCTGTAATTTTATTTATTTATTCTTTTTTACATAGTGGTTCAATTAAAAGATAAATATGGAAAGATGAATATGGTAAGAGTGAAATGTCGGAACCTGGTAGCTGCAATAAACTGGAGCAGACCATAGGACAGACAAACAGAGAGACACTGTTCCAAATCCAAGGCATAACATCGGATGGGAATAAAGTTGAAAAAATAAAGTTAAAATGCATACCACAAACCATAGATAAAAAGTTATGGGTCTATATGTTTTTAGTTTTTTTAAATAAAAATTTTTTTAAAATGATATCAAAATTAAAAAAAACAACACATAAATAAAGTACGAAATCTGAAAAAATAAAAATACATTAAATTTTTCAAAAATAAATAAGAAAAATTGAACCAATCAGATTTTAAAATTGATAATGGTATATCTATTCAAAATTGATAGTTTAAGCTTAGTTTGACCAATTTTGAATTTAGTTATTTTAGTCTTGTTTAATTATAATATATTAGGCAAAAGGGTTGTATAAACCCTAAAGTTTACATTAAAATTTGAGTCAATTCCTAATATTTTGAAACATTCAAATTAAACCTTGAGGTTCCAAAAATGTTTTTAAAAGAAAAACCTTAACATTATAAACTGTTTAGAATAGGCCTGATGAGTTAACACCGTTAATAATGCTGTTATAAGTGGACCTACTTAGGAAAAACGACGTCGTTTCATTGTTCTTCAACTTCTTCTGTTCCTCTTCTTCGTCCGTCATCTACAACTTTACTATTTGGGTTGCCAATGAGTCGTGATCTTACAAAGCTTGCCTACATCTTATGGCAGGTGTCCTTTTCTCCAAGCTTCTTCTTCCTTACTTTTGGAACGCAAAGTCTTAATCTTCCTCACTTATATTTGTAAGATTACTTTATTTTGAAGCCTTAGAAGACTTATCGCTATGATATGTCCATAGAATCTGTCTAAGTATCATAAAACCCTAGACATTTGTGGATAAAGTTGCTTATGAGACTATCATATTTTTATTCTTAAAAGTTTCATCCTACCTTCCTTCTTGAGTTCTTGTGAGATGTTATTGCCTATGGAATGTGATACAAGAAATATTAAAATCAAATACGAGCCTCCACCATGAAAGTAGACAAGGAGAGGAAGCTTTTGGTTAGTCCCGATAATGAGTTTTGGAAAGTAAAGCCTAAAAGGAATATTTGCTTCTAGTGAGTAGATAACGTCTTTTCAGATAATGTCGAGTTCAAAATCAAGTGAAGGTGGGACGGTAGCTGGTCCCATAAATCTCTCGATACGACCATCCTTGTATATAGAAGCAATAGGGAGTAGTCTTCTGCAATTTAAATGTCAATGGACACCATCAATGAGAAAAACTAAGGACGAACTAGGAATGAGGATAAAATGCAATGTAAACTGATGTGTTTGACGAAATTTACAATGTCAGCAAATTTTTTTATCCTTTACGAAATTTACAATGTCAGCAAGTTTTTTATCCTTTATGCAAGTTTCAAATAAGCTTCCATTTCATACTTTTTTTCATTTATCTAAATTCTCCTTACATACAAAATTACAATTTGTATCAAATGTACTCTTAACTAATCTTTATCATATTTTTCAAAAACATATTTCGTAAAACTACTCTAACTTACCTTATCATCTTTTTAAAAAATATATTCCATAAAATCAGGATCTACAGTACCTATCATACTAACATTCCTTAATTTATACAAAAACAATAAAAAAATATAATAATTAAAAGTATCTAGAAAATTCTTACTAGACTAACACTCATTTTTTAGATTTTTTTTAAAAGATTCTTAACTTTGCCTTTAAGATTTCAAACTTCCCTTTTAAAATAACCTCGATCATCATATTAGCAACTTACTACTAAAAATTGCAATTAACAAGATGAACTTCCATCTTTTTTTGGCTTGCCTGAATGTATGAAACTTCATCTTACTATGCTTTATGCATCCATGTTGCATTGGATTTTTAGTTATTAAAATTACATATTTGTTATCTTCCATGATGATGGTTGCCTTTATTTGTCTTTAAATCACTCATAATGTTTCTTAAACATATTTCCTGGTTAGTTGCTGTTACTTCAAAAATATATTATAATTTTGAAAAAGAATGAGCCACCACCTCTTGTTTTTTTTATTTATTCCAAGAATGCATCCCTAAACAAAATAAAATTGTGTTATCAAAATTACTCTTAATGTCTTCAACATTGTCGGCTTAATCACTATCAAAGTAACCCTTTAAATCTTCGAGTTTTACTTTCTTAAACTAGATTCCATAGTGTATGATCCATTATTATAGTTTAGTGTTCTTTTAGCAATAATAAGAAATCATTCAAGTGGATGGCCTGAAATGGCTACAACTCTAGAAAATTTCAATATCGTAGATAACATGGAGTATCATCACTGAACAAAAAAATTCTTTATTGTATATATAAAACGTATGAAGAATGCAATTGTATTCATTCATCTGTTAAACACATCTTTGTACAAATATACATATATATATATACACAATGACGGTTACAATTGCTATTAAATGAATAATTATTAACTAACTATTTAACAGCTTGTGTAAACAGTGACTAACAACCATAATGTCTGTTAATGGCTAAACCATCTCTTCCCATTAGAACTCCTCTGTTTGCCCCTGTTTCAAGTGTGCACTATATATCACTTACAAGCACCATATGTAATATTGGGCGTCGTCCTGTATATACTCCTTTCATATTAGATATGCATTCATGTCCAAAGCTTGGAAAATTGGATGAAAGTTTGGCAAGAAGTTAAAGGACCACTTTTATGTATTTTACAACTATAGTGATTTTAGATCATTATTCTGTTGCTATTTTTGACAAAAAGCTTGTTGTTTTCATAGCTAAAATCCATTTTATAGCTACCAAAATTACCGCTAGATGAGTTAGTTTATGTAATATCAATATGTTGTGAAGAAATAGTTTTGCATTTGTTTCTAAAACAAATAAAATTTACATCAACCACAAATTAAACCTTGGAATATCACGACTTTTACCTATGGATGTTACTACCAACGGATGTTAATTAATAATATCAAAATTGCGATTTAGGATGCAGGCAAACTTTGGAAGATCACAATTCAGTGGCAACCTAAATAGCAAATCAGAAGATGGTGGACGAAAAAGAGGAACATAAGAAGATGAAGAACAATGAAACGGAGTCTTTTTTCTGAGTGAGTCCACTTATAATAGCATTATTAATGGTGTTAACTCATTAGGCCTGTTCTAAATGGTTTATAAATGTTAGGGTTTTTTTAAACATTTTTTAAACCTTAAAGTTTAGTTTGAGCTTTTCAAAATGTTAGGGGCTGACTCAAATTCTAGTATAAATCCCAGGGTCTATATGTTCCTTTTTTCATAATATATTATTTTGAATTAGATCTTACTTAACAAAAATAAATGAATGAAATTATACTTATTAATTAGTGTTTGGATGGGTTAGACAATTGTGCTCCGCCTCCTCCCATCTCTATGTCTTTACTTTCTCATTCCTTTCCCTAACCTTCTCTTTGTCCTTTAAGCTCTGTAGTTCCCCTTCCTCTTTCTCCCCCCTTTCCCCAAAAAATAGTCCTGCCCACAGCCCTATATCCCCCCTTCTTAAACCTATGCCTCTCCTCGACTCATCTCCCTCTGCTTCACCTTCTCCTACCCCCTCCCTTCCTCCTACTACACTGATTAATCTTACTGACTCTCCTTTGGCCCCGAAATTGATCCAACCCTCTAACCATGATTCCCCCTTCCTCTCTTTGCACCTTTAGTGTTGTCTCCCTTTACCTTGCCTTCTGGCCCCTCCCCTCCTCCTCCTTCACTGGTTAACCTTACTAACCATTTAATGGCTTGGAACAAAGTTGTGGGTGACCCTCTATTGCTTGGGAAACTGTAGTACATCCCTCTGTCAGATACTGATCTTGTCTTATTACTAAGGAAACTTTCGACCTTGGCACTACCAAATGGTAGGCTACTATAGTAGGTTGCTTCATAAAAAAACAACTCTGCTACCCGCAAGTAAATCATTAGGCAAACACCAATTGGGGTAAACATGGTTTAAAGAGTGTCATAATCTTGGAAGACAATTCTTTTGTTTTCAAATTTACTACCTACGATAAAGTAGTTGAGGTCTTGGAAATAGAATTATGGCATATTCAAATTCGTCCTTTGTTTGTTCAAAAATAGCATCCAAGCCTTACCTTAGATAGAAATCTATCTATTATTCCTTTGTGCATAAACTTCCAAAAGATTCCACTAGAATATTGGTATGTTGATGGATTGAGCTACTTGGCTAGTGTCCCAGGTAAACCTCTTAACCTTGATGAGTACATTGCTAATCTTAAACGTCTTGGCTATGCCCGTTTATATAGAAATTGATGTCACCAAAGACCTCCCTAATTCCATCTGAATGCATAAATTCAATACAGAAGGGGAGCTAGTTAAGGATAGCCTTCTGATTACTTGTGTGTGGAAACCTTCTAAAAAACAATTTCTTAAGGTTTGACGACCCAAGCTCTCTCAACCATCTACTGATGCACCTCCTCAGGAGGTTGTAGGCTCCCTTCCAGTGCCTTATACTACTCCAATATTTCCTATGATGCCAAACCGAAAGTTCTAGACCCTTTAGTTGTTGAGCCTCCTTTCCATGGCTTTGTTAATCCTGGTTCAGGCCAATCTTCGGAAATGACCTAAGAAGACTAGCAAGCCTCACCTAAGCATCCAAAGGAACCTGTTGGCTCCCTAGTAGACCCTGGCCTCTCGCTAGATTACTCTATTGGCCTCAATATGGCCTCGACTATTAACGAGGAACGCAGTTCATCTACTCAACTAGTCAATTAGTTTAAGAATTAGAAGCAATTTGAATGTTTCTCGTCTGCTAGCATTGTGGAGCTCTACAAGAACACTTATAGTAAGAAAGCTAGAAGGAAGAAGAACTCGTGATCATATTCTCCTATGAATTTTTTAGTCTGAAATGTCAAAGGCTTAAACAACCTAAATAAATAATAACTCCTTAGAGATTTTATCTTTCTCATGCAATTTGATTTTGTTGGTTTACATGCTGCTAATTAGGAATTCCAAAGGAAGCTTCTATGGGAAAATTTAGCCAAAATAGAAACCACTATTAGCGGTCCTTGGGTCTTAGCATGAGACTTCAGTTGTATCTTGCACTCTTCTGAAACCTACAGCCTCTACCTTCTAGCTAATTCTAGATTATAGAGATATAAGGAACTCCACAATATGATCATAACTTGTGATATTGTTGATCTTAAATTTACAGGCCCTTTATTTATACGGAGTAATAACCAGTATGGTCCCTATTTTTAACAAAAAAAAACTTAATCGTTGCCTGGTCAATAATGCTTAGCTTTCAGTTATTCCTAATAGTGTTGCAGAATTTAGTTCACCACTTTTGTCTATCCATTCCCCTTATTTTACTTATAGTCCCTCTATCTACTGGGAAGAGGAATTCACTATTTCAATTTTTTAACTCCTTCCTTAACCATCCACAATTTCTTGAAGCTGTGTCTAGAAACATAAAACTATCAAAAGGGAGCTCATTTCCCTTGAGAAGCTTTCCTGCTCTCCTCTTATGGTTGTAGAGAATCAAGCACTTGAAGCTTTGTAGACCCTTCAAACTAAGCTTATATGTAATCCTCTAGATCCTCTTGTATAGTGCTAAGAGGCCATGGCCTTGCAGAATTATCCAATTGCTCCGAAAGCCCTCCACTCATAATTAAGGTAAAAATGTTATATAACTTGGTTTAAAAATGACGGGTATAACACCAAATTCTTTTACCGTGTCATTCAATCAAGGCGAAATAAAAATAGCATCCACTTTTTGATCAACGGGGGCAGTCTTATTATTAATAATCAAGAAGAACTAAAGAAGCTTACCTTTATCCACTTCCAAGATATACTTGATACTGCACATGATGCAACCCCCACCCCCCCTAATCTTTTAAATTTCATCGATACTAGTTAGCCAACTAAAGTTAACCTTGCCATCATTCATCCATCCCACTCAAAGTGAATTTTTTCATCAGAGGAATATCAGTGATAACATTATGATTGTCCATGAGTTATTTAAAGGCTACCATTCCAATAGATCAATCAAAAGTTATGCTTTCAAGGTTGATTTTACTAAAGCTTTTGACTCCCTCAATTGGAGCTTCATCTTGTCTTTAGTGTAAGCATTTAGTTATCTAAAGATGTTTATCAATTGGATTCGAAATTGTTTCTCCACCATCTCCTATTCTAATCTTATGAATGGGGAGCCTACCATGATCTTCAAAATAGCTAGAGGATTAAGGCAGGGTCATCCTTTATCACCTTACCTCTTTATCATTGGAATGGAAATGCTGAATCACATGCTATGCCTCAATATAACCAAGGAATTTTGGTTTAAGTACCATTACAAATGTCGTCAACTCTAATATCTACTTTTTCTTTTACAGATGATCTTCTAATTTCTTGTGATTCTATCCCTACTTCAATCCAGCCTATTTTCATTACTCTTAAGCAATTCAAACTCATGTCTGGTTTGGTTTATAACCCATATAAATGGTTTTTTTTTTTTGTCTCTACAAGAACTTAATCTAAGGTGACTTCAATTACTTAATCTTATGGCCTCTCTTTGGATCAACCATCTAATCACAACCAAGAAGCTCTCTTTAACTAATTGTTACCCCTTCTTAAATCACTCATAAAAGGCTTAACAATTGGTATAGCAAGGCCCTTATTTATGGTGGCAGACTTAGCTGGTTTTTATCAACTTTCAGCCACATACATATGTATCAGTGTACTCACCTAGCCCACCCTAAGGAAGTCTTTAAATTAATTGATCGACTTATTGGGGATTTTTTGTGGAGTAATGTAAGGAATAAGCCACTCATTCCTAACGTAAAATGGCCAGAAGCCTGTCTCCCAAAGAGCCAAAGAAGTCTGGGCATTTCGTCTTCCAAGCTTTTCTCCAGAGCGTTACTTATCAAGAAACTCTAGAAACTTTGTACAAAAAGGAAAATCTCTATGTCAAATGGGTGCACTCAAATATTTTAGAATGAGATAGCATAAGGTCTTTTACAGCCAAGCCATGTTATTATTGGAACTTCAACCATATTCTAAAGAATAGAGTGTTCGTCCACCCGTACATCAAACATCATATTCGGAATGGCACATATTCATTCTTCTAGTTTGATAACTGGCACAAGATGGGGCCCTTATATAAGCTCTGAGACGTCCCTACCCTCTGACACATCATACCCACTTAATCTAAGGTTAGCTTCATCATTCACAATCGCTCTTGGCATTGGCCACTCTTTACTAATCGAGGATTCGAACAAAATCTTAAGCAGCTACCACCCTACATGCCTAATCCAGCTAATAAAGATCAAATCATGTGACTTCTAAATCAAAATGCAAAATTCTCTTTGAAATCATGCAAAAATTTTATACAAGGGCATCATGCAAAAGTTATCTGGTCTTGTTTTATTTGGGACTTGGATAACCTTCCTTTTACTGTTGTCATATTGGGGTTGGTCATCCAAGTGAAGCTTCGCACTAAGGATAGACTGAAGTTTCAAATAGCTAATGAAACTTGTGAACTATGTCAGAGTGTTAAAGAGAACCTGAATCATCTATTGTACAATTAGACCTTCTCTATTCACCTATGGAATGTTATTCTCTCCCCCTCACTTTACAATTTGCTCATCTATGCTGAGTAGACATTATTAAATGGCTCATTCACTAAACTTTTCATAAATTATGAGACCTTAAGCTATTCAGGTTGGCTATTGTGTCATTAATTCACTCCATTTAGATTGAAAGGAACCAACGACTCTTTGGTAAGCTGCTGATGAGTATTTAACTCTGCAGTAGATGGAATTTTCCTGTTGACTCCACCCCCCAAATGATTGCTTTCAGTTATGCAATGGTCTGATCTCCTTTTTATATTATCCTCTTATAGTCTTTATTCAGTTATATTCCTTCACTTGTGTAATTTCTTGGCAGGTTGTGAAAACTTTCTTCTCACTGTCTGCCTAGGCTTCTTTGTTATTAAGTCCTTGAACAATTGTTAATCTCTTTTTATACTTAATTCAATTAATTACTTAAAAAAACTGTAAAGGAGTTCGGACTGGGTTTTAATGGGTATAGGTCTTGCTAAGCTAGATCTATTAATAATCGTTATTAAAATGTTAAGGAAGTAAAATAAACATTTGTCTTTTTAAGTAATGGTTCAACCAATATTGAGATAATTTTTTAAGAGTTTCTAATATTTAAGGTCTTAGCTTTTTATAATTCTGTCATTAGTTAATTATCAACCATAGCTGAATTCAGTTAGACAATAAAGCTTTTACATAGGAAATTTTTTTGATAGGAATTTTAACTATATTTTTTTCAAAATTAAGGGTGAAATTTTATTAGTCTCTAACATTTAAAAACTCGAGTATGAATACTCCTAAGTTTCTTAAAAATTTATTATTCTTAGGCAAGTTCTTTTTATATTGAGTTTATTATCAATTACTTAGTCTCTTGATTTTGAGTCAAATGATAAAGGGAAAATGTATTAGACTTTCTAATATATAAAGGTTTAGGTCTGACCTTATTAAATTTACTAAAATTTCATTTGAAGAGGTAAGTTTTCCCTATGTTAAATTCATTATTAATAAGTGGAATTCGATTAATCTATAATTAAATATTATTTTAGAACATATAACTTGAGTTTATTACATATAATTAAGAGTTAATCAGTATATAATAGTAATTAGGATTAGTAACGAGATCAATTTGACTCTAAAGAGATGAACTTAAAATTTAAAAAAATTATAAATTTTGATTGAATTTGATCAATTAATTTTGCTATAATCAACCTAATTTTTAATAAATATTCAAACTAAAAAATTGTTAAGGTTTTATCTAATAAAATTAAATATTTAAATTTTATTCTAAATTCAAACTCAATCAATCTATGAAGTTGAGAAAATTTTGAACTTTTATTGATAAATTCATTTTGCCTCTTATCATTTAAAAATAATAACTTATATTTTTAGTTTTTAAATATCATTTTATCTTTTAATATTTGTAAAATAATATAATTTATTTGGTATTAATTGAAAAATAGGACAATTTGTTTCTTAACGTGTATAAAAACGTGTAAATTGTTTTGTAAACATTAACTTCATTGACATTCCATCAAGTCAACTTTAAAGTCATAACGATTGACTAATGAAATGTCAACACTCATTGATGTTAAAAAGATAATTTATAGTATTTTGTAAAAGTTGGCTAAAAAAAGTATACTATTTTGGCAAAAAAAACATCATGCAACTCTAATATTTCTATTTATGTTTATATCATATTATAATATTTTAAAACATTCAAAAAGAGTTTTAATATTTTAAAAAATCATAATATTTTAAAAATATTTAAAAATAACCCTATAATAGTTTTAAATTTTGAATTAAACATTCTAAAATGTTAAGTTTTAATTTGACTATTAGTAAAAATTTTAATATTTGAATGATACTCTTTACCTATTATTTTATAATTGTTAAAAAATAAATTAATATTTTTAAATTATTTAAAATAAATAAAACTTTTTTAAAAAATAAAAAACTTCTTTATCTAAATTTTTTTTAGGCGTAATGAATGAAGGATTGCAAATTTCGTGATATAAAAGGGGTTTTTTAAAGCATTATATATACAAGTGAGAGTTTTTGAAAAGTAGGAAAACAGTGTTACTGAGCGAGTCTACCAATACGCGTGGGGACGACATTGGAAGTTGAGTAACTGAAACGTAACGCTGTTTTATGTCGGCTTTGTACAAAATTCTTGGATTTTTGCACATTTCCAATTATTTTAAAATCATGTGGGGGCCAGCTCACATTAGAAAGTTGACGTATGACCTGCTAAATTTGTCGTTAATTATTGTCTTTTTTTACTTGGTACCGACAAAAATAATTACTACTATCAAAACTCAAAAGCATCCGTACAAGATCATCAAGATAAAAGTCAAACATCACTGGTTAAAAGTCGATCGGCGTTCAAAACTTTTTGAACGGAACTTTTCCATTAATAGTCTCTTTGAAAGACAAAAATAGGTAAAATACAAAAATTTATTCATTAAAAAAAGTTAATTATATTATTAAATTACTTAAAGTACTTTAATATATTAAACTTATAAAATAATTTTTGTCAAGTAATAATACAGATTCTCAGTTAATCATGTAATAATTTTTACTAAAATAACATCATAAATACTTTATAAAAGGTAATTTTGTAATAAAATAGAATAATAAACTTTTACTATAAATTTAAGATCTAGGGGATGCAAATTTTTTACGTGTTTAATAGTCACACGATCATTTCTGTTAGAATAATTTTATAAAAGATTTCGAAAAGTTAATCTGATCACTAATCAATTTCATGATCATATTAGTCTATCTCTATGAAAGTGAGAAAAATAATCCCTCGTATGATTATTAAGGGCTCGTTTATTAGGGTTTTTTTTTATGATTTTAGTTTTTGATTTTGCTAAGAAAAAATAAAAAATATCACAAAAATTAAAAAATAACATATTAATATAATACAAAAATCGAGAAAGGCAACACAAAAATTTATTAAAATACTCATAATCTAATATAAAATATAAAAATTACAATAAAAGATTACGATTAAAAGCTGAATCAAACGGGCTCTAAAAACTTATTTGAGAAGGTTTTAATTTTTAATTTTTAATTTTTAATTTTTAATTTTAAATCTAAAAATTAAAAAATAATATAAAAATTAAAAACAATACATTTATATAATGCAACAATTGAAAAAAAGGTATAAAAATACATAAAAATAAATAAAATTATGTAAAAATAAAAATAAAAAAATAAAAAATTGAATCAAACCAATTTTAAATGACATGTTTCTTCATAATTTAAGCTACAATAATTGACATTGAAAATTGTTTTATTAGTTTGAAGAACCAATCTATATTTCTTCATATTGACGGCTGGCTTTTCTTGATTAGAATTACATGTTATATACATCTCCTTTCTTCCTATTATTTTTTTTAAAGCTTGGAGAGATTTAAGAAAATTTAAATGGAAGTTTGAGAATCTCGTATTGAACAACCAGTGACTTTGGCATGATATTTTAAATTACTTTTTTTACTGTTGTAAAAAGTTAAATGTGAAATAATTTGTGACCCGAGTTAGAATATTCCTTTTAAAGTTGAAACTACATAAAGATGCTTTTTGTCTGAAATAAACTTGTTTAAGGCCACCGATTTAGAAATTAAAGCTGCTTATTACACCAATTTTTAGATGTTGTTAGGGATGGCAAAAAAGTTGGGAATTAACACGATCAAAATTAATGAACAAAGTTTGGTTTAAAACCTTAATTTGTCTACCGGAACTTGATTAGAATGTTTTGAATTTGACAACATTTTTTTAGACCTAATTATCATTATCAACTCAGGAGATGTTTAGTTGAGTTTTGAGTTATAATTTTTTATTATAATTGTTGTATTTGTGTATTAGTTATTGTGTTTTCTTTTTTAATTTATGTGCTATATTAGTATGTTTTCTTTTTCAATTTATTTATTTTTAAAAATAGAAAGTTAAAATAAAAAATCAAAACCCAATTAGACCCTAAGTTTTGCTATTTTTTTTATACACATAGTGGTTACGAGGGGTTATCAAAAAAATATTTAAAATACTCCTAATAATTTTATTTTGACTCGAGTACATGATTCATTCATCAATGATCATAAAAAAATATTTAAAATATCACTCATAAAACCCCTTACATATAAAGAGACACCAACTAAAAATAATTTGAATGATTTTGTTTATAATAGTTATAATAATAAGAACACCAAATATTTCCCCTTTTCTAACTAAACAAATTTGTCTCGAAACTTAATTCTCAGCCTTAACATTAAGGGTTTGATATAAACAATTATTAATCATGGTTTTTCCTTTTTATAGCATGTTAACAAGAAAGACAAATTTAGGGCCTTTGACTTTACTTTTATTTTTTTGTTTTGGATTTCAATTTTTGTTTCTTGTTTTTAATTTCTGTTTTTTTCTTTTAAAACAAACATAAACATATGTAATTGATATTTGTAATAAAAAACAAAAAAAAACCTGTTTGATTGATATTTGTGAAAATTTAATTTAATAGTGACAACTAAAAATTAAATAAATTTTAAATTTTAAATCAAAATACTTGTGTACATCTTAAAAATATATATTAGTTAATAAATTATATCTATTATTTAATATACAATTATGTTTTGAAAAATATATTTTCAAAATATAGAAAAACACAGTTTTTTTAGTTTTTTAATTTTTATTTTAGTTTTCCTAATTTTAAAAATAAAAATAAAAACAGAATATAATAAACAGATTTTTTTTCTTGATTTCTATACTTAAAAAATTAAAAATTAAAAGTGATAACAAGTAGATACCGAAAAGTGGCTATGTAGGTTCCTAACAAGAAGTCACTTGGAATCCATCTTGTGCTGAAGTTCAGATGAAGATTTTTGAACAAGAACTATCCATATTGAAAATATCTTGCAATCTTTAGAACATGACTCAAACTGGACGACAAATTTTACATACTTTTCTTCAAACAAAGTAAAGCTTATATGAAGCAGCAGGCAAACCATGTCGACTAGACAAAAATTACTTTCTTTGGCTCATTATTTCAAAGATCTTATTACTTCAAAGCACTGTCCCCTCTCTATCATCTTCACTGTACAGACTTGGAAGAACTTTATCTTCAACACGGCAACAATTGGAAAGCATATCACAGCATTCTTACAATCTATCTTCTTCATAATCATGACTGATGATAAGTGACACAGCTCGTAGTCTCCACTTTTTAACTGCTTCAGTATTCTCCATGATCATATGGAGAGTCGCGAAGAGATGCTGACCGACTAAAGGTTGGAGGAACCATCACAGAAGATGAAACCTTAAACCTCTTACTCCTCGAACCCTCACCACCACCACCAGATGGAGCAATATCAGGGCTACCAATCCAGCTGTTCATCATTTGATCAATCAAACCCTGATCAGCTACACCCCCTTCTCCGATGTCTGACCCGTCCGAGTCAAGTCCCGGCTGACGAAACCCCACCCATTCGGTGCTACAATCCGAAACACTTGAAGACCTCGGAGTTTCCCATGAAGAAGGCTCCTCAGTTACAGGAGGTACGATGATGCTAGGTTGCACCACTTTGTCCATTGTCTTCATGTCCACTGGGTTGCGGTACCCGTTGCTCCTGAAATGGAATATACTAGCGAAAGTGAAGTGGTCACTCACTCTGTTCTTCGTCGACTTATTCTCTGACGTCCTCCTAGCCATAATACTCTGTAGGTTTTTGCTCAGCTTAGCCTTTAGCGAGCTGAAGCTAAGGCTGCGCCGTCCGTTGGAAGCAGACATCAAGCCACCGCCGGGAGAAGGTGGTAACGACTCAGATTGGGTTAAGTTCGGATTAGTCGATACAAAGTTGGTTCGGGCATTTTCTCCACGTAAGGCGCGAGCAGCTTCGTCGTAGGCTCTAGCTGCTTCTTCCGCAGTATCGTATGTCCCTAACCATAGTCTTACACGTTGGGATGAGTCCTTAATCTCCGCCACCCACCTTCCCGACGGACGTTGGCGGACTCCGACGAACTTTCGCTGTGTTGTTTTGGTTGTCTGCGCGGTGGTGTTGGTAGTTGCAGTAGGGTTTTTAGTCATCGGTGTTTCAGGTCCTGCCATTGCAAAGTCAAAGTCCAGCTTTGCTTAGGGCTTTTCGTTTTCTTTTGTTTTGTTTTGGTTTTAATGTTGGGATTCTGAAAATTTTAGAGAAGACAGTATTTATAAGGTGGCTGTTTAGCGAGTGTTTGATTTGATATGGAAACCTCTCTCAATTATTTTTGTTTGTTTGTTTTCTTTCTAATTAATAATGTCCTTTTGCAGCTTGGCTTACTGCATCCATGAGCGAGTTCTTGACGGTCCTATCCGATCTTTCTTTTCTTCAAATTGCTCCTAAATTAATTACTACTTCAATAATTTAAAACTTGATTACTTTGGTTTCTTGATTCTAATTTTTTAAAGTATAAAAATCAACGATAAAAATACATTCTTTTTATTTATATTTATAAATATAATTTAAATTTTTTAAAAATTTTAAAAATAAATTGATTTCTTTATATTTTATAAGGATAATTTTTAAAGATTTTTTATTTGAATAGAAAACCTTTTAAATTTTTTAATAAAGTAATTACCTTTTAAAAAATTTATCAATTAAAGTAAAACTTTTAACATCCTGAAGTTCGTACTAATATGGTAAATGGATTTGTCGGGTAGCCATTCACGTGGTAAAAATGCCATGTCAACTTTTACATGTATAACCCTTTACTTTTAAAAATTTTCAATAAAGTGGTCAACTTTTTTAAAAATTTTCAATTTAGAGCAATATTTTTAAAATTTTTCAAGTAATTCAAAATTACTTTTTTCTTATAAAATATAAGTGTAATTATATTTTTAATCAAATAAATTTTATTATTTAAAAATATTTAAAATGTTTTAATGTTAAAATAAAAATAATTTCAAGAGATATTAAGATG
>JAOXYD010000004.1:1911815-1923781 GCA_028565735.1 Pinacopodium congolense | reverse complement strand
TATTTTTACTTAATAATAATTAAATACTTTAATTGTCTTTATAAATATTATATAAAAATATTCATTTACGAAATGAATTTATATTAAAAAATTTTAAATAGGTTAATAATTTAATATTTTTACATTTTTCAGTTAAGTGAAAATTTTGAAAAATTTTCAATTAAACAATTAATGTTTAAAAAATCAATAAAAAAAAGGTAAAAATGTTAGAGTAACCCAAATCGAATCAGATTGAATCCGTCGTCAAAGACTAACGGCGCCAACTTTTTTCACTCAACTAATTAATTATACAAATGTTAATCATTCAATTCAAACTTTTACAAAATTGATCACTTAATTGACAAGAAGGGTAAAGATTAATCAATTTTTTTTACTATTAACCGACCAAAAAAGAAAAAACAAGTGTTAAAAAGTCATTTTTATTTAAAATTATTGTTTATAATGATATAATATAATCACGTGATAATTTACTATATCTACGGTCGGATTGGTCTCTTTCTTATTCCTCGAAAAAAAACGATGAACGACTCCGCCGTGCCGCCGCCACAACCACCGCCGGGGGTGGCATTAGGGGAATTGGTAGCTTCCTTAGAAGAAGCGGCTTTCATGGCCAAACAACTCCAACCCACCACTAACCCTAACCCTAACGACCTTCTCCTTCCCCAAATCCTATCCTGTCTTCGCCAAGCAGAGTACCGCTTGTCCTCTTTACTTCCTCACGTCCAAATCCCTACAACTCCCCCACCTGATAACTCCATGTCGTCAGCCACTGGGAGCGAACCAATGCAAATTGGTGATGAGGAGGAAGAGGAGGTGGAGGGTCGTGAAGGGAATTCAAAGATGAAGATGATTGGGAAAGTAGAGGAAGTAGAAGAGAAGATGAGAGATTGCTTTATCAAGAACAAGAGGCTAAAGCGGCAGCTTTCTCCGTCGTCTGAGAAGATGTTGTCCGATGATGCAGTGAAGGTGTTTGATCCCCATGCCTCCAAATCCAGAGCTTTAGCTCTCATCTATCAGTTTCATTTCTGAAACCAATCATTGTAGAAAAGAGTAGAAGACAACCCCAGATTCTGGGATTGGGGTAATAGGCTTATCTATTTACAAACTGTCACTTTCTCATTCTTCTTAGTGAATATATATCTACTTCTTCTTCTTCTATACAATGCCTTATGCCAGTAGACATGAAGAATTATCCAAATGCTAGCTTCCATGAAGAGTGTTTTGGGTTTTGGGGTTTTTCTTTGGAGGTTCAATAGCCACAATATCATTATCTCCCAATTGAATTATGCAACTTAACGAAGTCGTCCAAGGTAAGCTCCTCTGGTCTTGACTGCAAATGATCAATGGGGAGGAATTAAGTTAAATCTTAGAAATAGAATTTCAGAAATTATGTGAAGCAATTAACTTGGGGGAGTGTCCTTACTGTGGCTGAAAGACCTGCAAATTCAAGAGCTTTTTCAATCTCAAGGGATGTGCTAATGTGCTGAAGAGATCTTCGCAACATCTTTCGTTTCCCATTAAATGCGGAATTTACCTATCCGAATAAGTTTGTTCAATAAGTATGACTGAATAATTTAAAAGCTAACATTTCTGAACTTAATGGAGCTAACTTGTTAAGGAAAACAACCATTGAGAAGAAGCTTTTAGTAGAGGAAACTGCTGGATAATCTTCAGCCTGCTTCAACTTGAATGCAACAATAGCTGCATCAACCTGTAGAAGAACATGTACACTTAAGTTCTAATTCTCCCTCTCTAAAGCAAGTAAAAGAACTCCTTTTCTCCCTGTGTCTCATTAATTTGTCCTTCAATTTATTCGAAACAAAATCCTGTTCAGAATATGGTAAGTAGACAAATTTTTACCATAAGATTGAGATCTTGTGCATTTCCATCTATAAGAACAGCTTACTCACATTAGGTTGAGGGAAAAAGTTCGACCTTGGGACCTTCAGCTTGTATTCTGGTTCTGGAACAGAAAAACTAAAGCATAAACAAAACTTATACGGACCACGCCTCAATTGGTTCAAACTATTCCAGGTAAAATCGCAATAACTCAATTGGTTCAAACTATTCTAGGCAAATTCGCAATAACCATCGATAGTTATCAACTGTTTTTTAAGGTTTTAATGTAGTCAACTTTTGGGGAAGTATAAGTGATCAAGGAGTGGTAACCCATATCACGAGAGGAAACTTTGCACAGAATTTCATTATAAATATACTCCCTAAAGATAAATGGTTATAGGAAGTCATTTTTTCGAGATCTATCTAGTTCTATTTGATATTTCTCCATTTTCATTTTAAGTTAGATTAAATTGAAGCAAAGATTGGGACTCAAATGCTATTTGAAAGACTGGTAGATATTGAAATCAAACATGAGAATCTAGTGATAGCTGCCAACAGCAAAGACATATAACAGATGAATTTTGCGCAAGAGTTACCTGAATAAAAATTAACAAAGATATTTATGGGGCGGTACTCTGATGTTCGTAGAGATGATTCCACCAGACGCAAAGCTGTCTCCTCCTGTAAATATCCAATCATGCAAATGGATATAAATACAAATTCTCTGATTCAAATCCCTGGGAATTACAAGATATTACATAAGGGTCTATCATCTGCAAATCCTCACCTGGAGCAAAAGAACAACTTCTGAGAAGATGTCCCCCATTGGGAGCAGAAGTTTAATGACGTCTGTACTTATATTGAATGGTATATTGGCGACTACCTGGAAGATTACATTACCAACAAACATTATAATGTGCTTTAAAAGGAAAATTTCCTCTTTAGACAAATGTTCCGAGGGTTGAGCAACATTCTTACTTTAGCTAATCTGGGTCTTTCACGCGAAGTAGACACACTCTCCAACAGTGAACCCATGTGGGAACGAATATGGCACTTGACAAAGTCCTCTTGCAAGACCTGGAATTTACAGCATCAGAAACAAGCATATTACTTGAAACGAAACAAAAGATTGTTTGCAGAGTAAAAGTAGTACCTTCAGACGCTGTGAGTCTGCAAATCTTTCCCTCATCAGAGCAACCATGTGGGGATCCTAGAAGTCATATATAAGCAAAGTATTAACAGCCATTAATCGAAGTCCTTTACGGTGGAACCCAGATACAGAACTTGAGTTTGGACGTACCTTTTCAATAGCAAGAACAGTGGCACCGCCATTAAAGAGGACATTAGTCAAAGAACCAGTACCCGGTCCGATCTCCAGGACTACATCTCCTTCTTGTATGTCAGCTAAGGAAGCAAGCTGCTCGTTAATTTCAGAATTCAACATGTAATGCTGCAGTCACAATTAAAAAGGGTAAAACACGGCCAATAAACTGTTTGTTAAAATGCTCCAATGATGAGAAAAAAGAACAATCCCAGGAAAAATAGACACTGAAAAGAGAAAAAGAAAAACCTGGCCTAAGGATTTACGTGGTCTACGGTCTCTAGAATTGAGGGCTTTAAGAGTTGAGTGGTAGTCGTCTGGGCTTCTTCTTTTTGCTCCACACGTTATCACTAGCCTTCTCCTTGTAGCCGCAACATTGCCAAATGGGTGTTTTTCACTGCTTCTGGGGATTGAACTCGGACGTATTGATGAGATAGAATTCATCAAATGGGTATTCGTACCCATTTTTTACTTCTTATCCAAAAAACAAAAGCTCTGTTTTCCGCCCTCTCCGGTAAGCTGATAAGCTTTCTTTTGTAAATAGACCGCCACGGGACCACAGTGGCAACGGGTTGTTAATTTGAGGCTCGGGTTAGTCCAACGACGTCGTTTACTGATAGTATTGGTAAGTAGTTTTTTTCCCTCAAATTTTTAATTTTTGTACACCAACGTATATATCACATGTTATCCTATATCACAAAAACTTTGAAAATATTGTTTAAATTAGTTCAAAACATCACCATATAAGTACGGAATTTTTATATTAAATTGAGTGTGGATTTAGGCGTTTTCATGAGGGCAAATTTCAAGTAGCATATGGTTGACATATTAAGAAGGCAAAACAAGTTTAATCTCGTGTGGAATTTAGATTAGGAGGAGGTTTTTAAGGTTGGTAAGTATTAGTGTTCTATACTTTTGTATTCTAATAATTACAATATTTGGATGTTCATTAATTTTGTATTTTTATTATATTTCATGAGTCTATTAATGTGAAGTAAATATTGATTACATGATATTTTAAATTAACAAATCTAATGTTGGAGTAAATAATAAATTATAGTACAAATTAAAACTATACATTTAACTGATATAATTTATAATCTTAATTAGTATTAAAATGATTAAATTTTTAATTTCAAAATGTAATTTGTAGTTAAATTAATTATATTAATATTTTATAAAATTAAGTGATCGTTGGATAAATACTGATAATATAAAAACATATACTATAAATATTTAAATTTATAAAATTAATATAAAAAGTTATTAGTATATTTTATGATTAATCATATAACCTTTATAATTTGAGGCACTATCAATTTAAATTTTAAATATATAGTTTCATTAGTCAATCCTTCAATAATAGTTGTTTATGTGATTCATTTAAGAGTTATGTAAAGCATGACATAGTTTTAGTTTGAATAAAATATGTTCATAATTAATATGTGCCGCCAGTTACAATATGGGGCATGCTACCTTACTTATTATTCCATCCAATAAGACCATTAAAGGCTAGTCGAGATTATTCATCTTATTTTGTAACATAGTTTGTTATGTTTTCAACAGTATAAAATTATTTAAATAGTTTAAAATGTTTTTAATGGAATTCAAGTAGAAAATAAATATTTAAACCTCTCCTTAACTCTCTTTCTCTCTTCTATTCTAACCTATTAAATGGTATCAGAGTCAATTATGTTTAGAGATACTCATAACAAAACTAATGCAAAATTTTGCAATGAAATTAGGGCAATCTTAACTCGACATGAACTTAATCTTAACCAAGTTAATATTGTTTTGCAAATAGTATTAACTGAATCATGAGCTTTGCAGATCTCTCATATCACACACGATACCTGTCTAGAGATCAACTAGTTCAATCTAAGAGAATTCTCACGTTCTTTAAATACCCTAAGTCTCAATAACTTTAATGATCCTAACCACCATCACCTTAAATTGTGCTTTTTAAAGTTCAATTGAAAGGATCCAATTAGCTGGACATATAAGATAGAATAATAGTTTCAGTTTAAGAATATTGTTCCTTATTAACAAGTGTAACTTGTCTCCTTTTTTTTCTGAAACGAATTGCTTTACAATGACATCGATAGTTCGCAAAATTTTGATGACCATTTATTTGGGATGAATTTACCAAAGCAGTCTTCTTACTTTTTAGACTAATTGACTACGAGGATCCATCAGAAGCTTTAACTTGGCTTAGACAAACTTCTACTATAGCAGTTTATTAAAAAGCCTTACAAAAGCATTCCTATCGTGTGTAATGGCTTACTTGAAGCTTTTTTAAAAGAAAATTATGCACCCCTTAAGGATGGAGGGTGTCGTAGCCCCAGCCATAGGTCTCATTGGGACTTATGTTTTTTTTTAATTTTAAAAAGGAATAAGAATATTTTATATGGTTTTTTTTTTGTAAATTTTAAAAGGGATGAGGGTATTTTGATATTTGTATAATAAGTTTTTTTAGTTTTCAAATAAATTCAAGGGTAAAATAAGTATTTTAAATTAAAATTTATATTTTATATTAAAATATACATACCTAGCATGGGCCCCATGCGAGCCCTACTATGAGGACTACTGCACCCTCTATTCTTAGGGGGTGCATAGTCTACTTCCTTTTCTTATTGATTATTTTGTTGCAAGATCTCAAGATGACTTTCCTTTTGATGTGAAAATTAAACAACATTATGCCTTGACAAATCTAAAAAGGGTTGCTCATTTAATTCAAGAGCATAATTAGTTAAAATAATAATAATCTAACCAATTCGATCCCAACTAACCTGGGTAGCACTAGTCAAATCTTAATATAACAATTGGTATATTAGGCCCTCTACTAAACCCGTGTGGAAATCTAAATTAAAAATTTTCAGCCGCATTTTGACAAATTACTAATTAAGAGGCATAAAAATGTTGAGAAGAGGGGTTATGATCCTATTTTGATGAGAAGTTTATCGCAAGTCACCAGTGTAAATGTCTGCATTTATTTATGATAGATGATTGTAATTTCCCAAACTCCACTAAAGATAATACATGTAGAACCTAAATTGGAAGAGGTTGTACCTAAAATCACCTTCTATACAATGGTTAGAATGACTGTTTTTATAGATGATAGTAGCATTGATAACTTCGTTGATCAAGCTATAATGACTAAGTGTGGATTATTAGTAATCCAAAGCAAGAAGATTCAAGTTATAATAGCCAATCTAGAAAAAAAATAGACCACGTAAAATAATGCCAAGTGCTCAGAATTATCATTCAAGATAAAGTTATAATAATAAATTATTATGTTCTTCCTGTTGCAACATGCTAGTTAGTTTTGCGAGTCTAATAGCTGGAGACTATTGGACTAATTACAATGGACTACAAGCAATCTACTATGATATTCAAGCTTGTGGGAGTGCCTCACATGTTCCAAAGGTTGTGACAGGCTAGTGCTGAGGCTTTTACTTGTAATAAATTTAGTTGCTTACAAGATATTGACTTTCTCTTCCAAATTTTACCTTGTGTTAACCACCCCCAACTATACTCCTACTTTCGTAACATAGCCCACCTCCTAGCGGAATTCTAATAAATGGTTACATCATCCAATAACTTACTACCAAAATAGCCACATGATCATTACATTCCCTTATAGCCAAACATAAAGTCAATAAATGTCAGATCATGTTGATAACTCTACTACTCAAAAATCAAAATAGAAAAATGGTAGGAAATCTTCTATAATTTAGGTTAATAAGACCTAGTAATAACACATTTTTTTCCAACTATTCTATTAGTAAAAAAAGGTAGATAAAGTATGTAGATTGATAAACTTTGAAAAATATAACAGCTAAAGACAAATACCCAATTTCAGTAATTGTTAAACTTCTTAATAATTTCATAGAACTAAATTTTTCTCCAAATTGGATTTAAAGACATGTTTTTATCATATTCAAGTGCATGGAGAAGATATTTCAAAGACAACTTTTCGGATGCATGTAAAGACACTTTAAATTTACTGTAATGCCATTTGACCTCACTAATGCTCCGATCACATTTCAAAGTAGCTGTAATGCTATTTGACCTCACTAATGCTCCTATCACATTTCAAAGCCTCATGAATGACCTCTTCCATCCTTATTATTATAAGTTTATTTTGGTATTATTTAATAACATTCTTCTATATTTATAGATATAGGAAGAGCACCTCTTACATATTTGAAATGCTTTTACCATATTAACAACTAATCAATTATTTGTCAAAAAAAATTAAAGTATAGCTTTGACATTTCATAAATTGACCACTTGGCCATATTATTTCACACTAAGAAGTGGTTGTAAATGTAACAAAAATAGAAACAATATTGAAATGGCCAACATTGATAACATTAAAGGGTATGTGATGTGTAGTTTTCTTTTATTAGTAAGATATTATAGTAAATTAATTTGTCATTTTAGAAGCATAATTGCTCCATTTACGTAACTCAGATCAAAGGAATAATTTAAATGGAATGAATTGGTCACAATTAATTGTATCAATATTTAATACAATATTTTTATATTTGTATACAAAATATAATTTGCCCTTCAATTAGTTATATCAATATTTTTATTAAAAAGTGACAATAAGGTAAACAATGATAATTTAAAATATACATTTAAGTTATAAAATTAATATAAATAAATTTCCGTGTGTTTAATTATATGGCCCTTATAATTGGAGTAACTATTAATTTAATTTTTTATTTTGAAAATGATTGAAATAGTCTTTAAATTTTTTTGTATAATTTCCTTCATCCCTCCTCCACTAATATTTGTTTCAGGTGGACCGAATGAGGTTCTTAAAAACGATGCCATTTTAAGAGGCATACTGACACGTGACTCGATGAAGAGTTATGTAAGGCACGATACAGTTTTTAGGTTGGATAGGAACGTGTTAAAGACTAAATTAATAGTTACCAAATTACCGGATCTCCCTATATAAAATTTTACGAAAGACTTAATTTGTTAATTTATCATATATACGTATCATTATTCATATTAGAAATGTAATAATATTTAATATGAAATTTAATATTAGTAAATATTAAATATAAAATTATCATATTTTAAAATTAATCATATATTTATTAGGTTTATTTATAATAAGTTATCACTTTCATTAACGTTTTATTTATTATATTTACCAATTTTTATATTTATTTGCAATTAAAAATTTTAAAATTTTATTATCTTATTGATATTTAAATTTATATATTGTTATTTATATTAACAATTTAATGTATAATAATTTATTCTTATTATAAAAAAAAACATCGGACCCTCCGCTTTTGGCCAGGGCTCCACAAGACACTTGCACGTGCAAGTAGCCCAATATGAGATGGTCACGTGGACAGCGGCCGGATACCGGTCCAAATATCGTATCTCCATTCTCCAGTCGTTCTAACCAGAAACGCATGCTCCTGACTCAGAATCATGTCCAACCAAAGTCAATCACCTTCTGATTCAGCACTTAATTTAAATAGATGATCCTCACAAATATAATCTTTTTGATTATACGTTGAAATCAAACACTGACTGATGTTAAGATTTAAAAATATTTTGCATTATAATAGCAAGAAATTATGCATTCAGTCACGTTCTTATGGATTATAATCTTAGAGATCCGCATGTTTATTGTATTCAAATAGTGAAGGAACACCAAATTGAAAGTAAATAATATTGAATCGTCAGAAATTGAGATTGGACATCACTTAATCATTTACTGAGATTATCCCGTGGATAGGAGTAATTTCAGAATCTATAGTCAACATATTTTCATTTTTTAAATGTGTATTTGGCTTTTTAGATGTCAAATAATTTAAAAATATATAATAATTTTAATTTGAGTAATCCTTCAAAAACTCAATTCCAAAATATTTAAGAGTTTTAACATTTTAGAAATTTAGAGAATTCAAACATTTTAAGATCAAATTCTTGGAAAATTCTAGATCAATCACTTGAAATATTATTTACCGTACGTATAATTATTTAGTTCAATGTTATTATTTACACTTGGTATTGCATGCCTAAATTGTTAAAAGCACGTACTCTTCCATATTTAAGTAAAGGATTTCAGGTTTAATATCAATCATATTATGGCGTAGCCAATTATATATTTACATATATATATATATATATCAAAGATCGATATAGTTTATAATTATTATATTTTAAATATTTATTAAATAAATAGTTAAATGTAACCAATAATTATATAATTTTAACATGTCTTTGTCTTTGCTTATCTATCTTCTTTAATTAAAATAATGGAAAAATTATATGGTCATCCTTATTAACTCTTCCTCATAGTTACCAACAACTTGCCTATACAATTTATATAATAGATATAGTTCATACAACATTACAATACAATTCATATAATGACATAAATAAATTTTAAATTACATATAATTTATAATTTTTAAATATATCATTGTATGAACTATATTATAGTGTTATATAGATCTTATTTATAGAGGTTATATGAATTGTATAAACATATTATATAGGATCATAAAAGAAGGCTAATTAAGAAGGATTGTGTAGTCGAATCTGATAAGTAAATACAGCTTGGAATATGCAACCTCTCTAAATTTGAAACTTTTAAATGAAGCCAACTATTTGGATCATCAATTGAGGACAATAGGATTATTGAAAGTTAAGGAATAAATTACTAGTTACAAATAAATTAGAGTGATTAAATACTAATCCCGTATTTAATTATAGAATTGGCCAAACCTCAATAAAACATAAAATAATAACTATCAAAGGTTTCAGAGCCCAATCCTAACATCGGACCTCCGCTTTTGACTGGGTTTCCATAAGACACTTGCACGTGCAGGTCGTCCAATGTGGTCATATGGCCACGTGGACAGCAGTCCAAATATCGTATCTCAAGTTGTTCTCTCCACACTTGCATCATATCCAACAAAAGTCAGTCACCTTGTAATTCACCACTTAATTTAAATAGTGAAGTACAAAATTATGCAAATTGGCAATAAAAAAGGTATAATTTCACGTTATTATAGTGCAAAATATTTTTAAAATTTTAACTACTGTTACGTTCTGATGGATTGTAATCTTAGAGATCCGCATGTTTGTTGTATTCAATTTAACATGGAACCAAAAAAAAAAATTGAAAGTAAATAATATTGAATTGCTAAAATTGAAATTGGACATCATTTGATCATTTATTAAGGTGTGGTTAGGTATCACTTTTTTTTATTGTGGTTTTAGTTTATATTTGTAGTTTTTAATATCAGTTTTCTAAAAAAATATAAATCTATTTGGTTAATACTAGAAATAAAAAAAATTTAAAATAAAAAATTTGTTTAGTTAAACTTTGTAAAAAAACTAATTTAATAATGATAATTAAATATAAAATATATTTAAATTCTTAAATTTAAACATTATTATACATTTTAAAAGTCCATATTAGTTAATAGATTACATTAATTATTAACTGTGAAAATTTATTCTGAAAATTTATTTTTAAAGCGTGAAAAAACAAAATTTTGTAGTTTTTTGTTTCTATTTTCATCTTTCTAATTTTAAAAATATAAAACTAAAATAGAATATAATAAGCAAGTTTTTTTTCATTAGTTTCAATATTTAGAAACAAAAGAAATAGACAATTAAAAAAAAGTGATAACAAACAAATTCTAATGGCTTGTTTGGTATTTCTTTTATTTTTTGTTTTCGTTTCTTATTTTTTAAAATACAAAAACTAATAAAAATAGCACAGAAATCGAAAAAGACAAAATATTGAAATGAAGGATTTCAATTTTAATATCAATCATACCATGACACAGCCAATTATATATATATATATATATTTATCCATCAAACAATGGTATAACTCATAACTATTAGATTTTAAATATTTGTTAAATAAATAACTAAATATATATAATAATCTATATAATTTTAACATGTCTTTATTTTCGGTTAGTTATCTTCTTTAATTAAGGTAAATACAGCTTGGAATATGTAACCTCTTTAATTTTGAAACTCTTAAATGAAACCAACTATTTGAATCATCATTGAGGACAACATTTATATTATTTCATGTGGTATTTTATCGCCTGTTTGTTATTATTATTATTTATTATTTTCTTATTTATTTAATAACGAAAATCAATAATAACAATATTTTTTGTATTTCTATTTATAAAACAATGTATAAATTAAAAAATATAAACAAGAAATAATAAATAATTTAATTTAATTTCTTAAGTTTTAATAAATAGGTTTTATAAAAAATTCTTTACATTAAATAATAATCATAACTGATTAAGTAACATATATTTTAAGGTATAAGATATTATTTTAGTCAATAAATTTATACGTATTTCATATTTAGTTATTATCACTAAATTATTTTTATGGCAAATCTCACTTAAACAGATTTTTATTTTCAGTTTTTATTATAAGTATCAACTAAACACTTTTTAAAAGTTCTAATTAAAAGCAGATATTAAAATAAAAACTAAAATAAATAGAAATAATATCACAACTACGATTCTGTTTTTTTCCAAAATGATTTGGTCCCACGGACAAGGTTGGGGTTAGCAAATCTAAGGTCACGAGATTACACCATTGCCCGAGTACGCGTCATTGCCTGCATGCGATCAAATCTTAGTCATGTTGTGCGTTTTAGTTTTAGTTTTTTTTAATTATTTTTTAATTATTATAATTTGTATTAATTATTAATTATTATATATTTTTATATTATATTAATATATTTTATCCATTTTTATATTTTAATAAATAAAAA
>JAOXYD010000004.1:1881489-1893271 GCA_028565735.1 Pinacopodium congolense | reverse complement strand
CTATATTTATAAGTATATTAAAAATAGATTTAATTGAATTTTCAACTCTAAATTTATTCTAAATATAATTATAAGTAATTCAATTAAATTACATATTTTAAATAATAATTATTTAAATAAGAGAATTCTACATTTTATATTTATTTGTTCCATTCGAAGTAAACCAATTTCCAATTTTCAAGCAGATAACTCGAAATTTCAATGCCCAACTACTGTCTACAGAACCACAAGAAACAGTATGCAACTGATTTATGACGAACCAAGATGAAAGCAAATTGGAAAAAGATCCGATCTTCCACGACAGAAGGCAACATCAAATTCCAGAGATACGGCCCAAGAACTCATACAAACAACTCAGGCGCAAAGTCAAATTAAGGCCTTTTAGTTCAATTTTTATTTTTTATACAAAAGTTTAAATATAAAAAAATTTATAAATTTTATATAAATTTTTTATATTAGATAATAAATATTATCTATTAATTAATATATTTTAAAAAATATATAAAAATATTTAATCTAAAAATTTAAATTAATTTTATACTTTATTATCATCATTAAATTAATAATAATAATAAATTTTAATTAAACATATTTTATTTCTATAAAAATAAAAAAATCCCTAATCTTTTCATCTTTACTTTTTTTTTTCAATATATAAAAATGATGAATTGGTACGAATGTGGCTTTGTCTCTTGTTCTCTAGGAAAGAAGCCAGCTTTCTGGCACGTTTTAAATTTTTTCTTCCCATCTTCTTGGTTAACGACTCTGAACTCAACTTCTCTGCTCACAAGACTCCGACTTTCGCAAGCTTGAGAGAGCTTGACGATTAGCTATGGATGACTCCTCAGTGACGCAGCTTTTTCTCCAGAAAGATTTTCTGGAACCATTGTTTAGGGCATCGAAATCAAATAACCTAAAACAAACCCTAGAAATTATTGTAACTGTTTCTAGAACCACTGATGGTCGCTTAGAACTCGCCTCCAGGAATATTCTGCCTGTTGTTCTGGAGCTTTCCCAATCTCTTCCATACCCTTTGGGTCACCATTACATTGAACTCTGTTTTAAGCTTCTAAGAAATCTTTGTGCTGGTGAAATTGCCAATCAAAATTCTTTTCTTTTATGTAACGGGGTTGGTGTAATTTGTGATATCTTGAAGTCTATAAGGCTTGCTTCTGATTCTGATCATGGGATTAGTCGAATTGGATTGCAAGTTTTGGTTAATGTTTGTCTGGCTGGAGAGGAACATCAGAAAGCTATCTGGGATCGTTTATTTCCGAGTGAGTTTATTGAGCTTGGGAATATCCCAAGTCAGGGGACTTGTGATCCTCTTTGTATGATAATTTATACTTGCTGTGATGGAGCACCTGAATTGATTGCAGAGCTTTGTGGAGATCAAGGATTGCCTGTTTTGGCTGCAATTGTTAGAACATCATCTGCAGGTACAGATTTTTTTTTTTTAACATTGATTTGAGACTTTGGTTCTGTCTAAATTATACTTAATGATTGTTTGTTCTGGTCTTGCTCTTTCTACCAGTTGGTTTTAAAGAAGATTGGTTGAAGTTGCTTCTTTCAAGGATTTGTCTGGAGGAAACGTACTTTCCTCAACTCTTCTCCTTGTTTTCCCAAAGTGTTGTTTCTGAAAAATGTGGAGATGTTAATCAGAGTGCTGATTATTTTTCATCAGAACAAGCTTATCTTTTGAGTGTGGTATCAGAAATTCTGAGTGAGCGAATCAGGGAGATAACAGTTTCAGAAGATTTAGCCTTGTATGTATTTGAAATATTCAAGAGATCTGTTGAAGTTGTCAATTTTAACTCCAGAGTCAAATCTGGCCTTCCGACAGGATTGGCTTCAATCGATGTTCTTGGATATTCACTCAACATTTTAAGAGATATATGTTGTCAGGATGACCATTCGGTGAACTCTGTGAATGTTACTGTTTCCCTTGTCTCAGCTGGCCTTGTTGAATTGCTTTTGGGTCTTCTTCGTGACCTTGAGCCTCCTGCCATAATCAGAAAAGCCATGACACAGAATGAGAACCAAGAAGCAACTACTTTCAGCTGCTTTAAAGTCTGCCTTTATAAAGGATTCAGAAGAGACATTGTTTCACTCATTGGTAATTGTGCATATCGTATGAAACATGTGCAGGATGAGATCAGAGAGAAGAATGGAATTCTTCTGCTGTTACAACAATGTGTTACAGATGAAGATAACCCGTTTCTAAAGGAGTGGGCCATATGGGCTGTAAGGAATGTTTTGGAAGGTAACATAGAAAATCACAAGGTGGTCGCAGAATTGGAGCTTCAAGGTACTGTTAACGTGCCTGAAATTGCTGCTCTTGGCCTGCGGGTGGAAGTAGATGGAACTACACGAAGAGCAAAGCTTGTAAATTGCCCTTAAAAGGATCTAGTTTTCTTAACATTATCCCTTCAACTGATCTCTTAGATGAGCTTGGATTATTCGATTTCACCATTTGAGTTGGCTGTGAGTGGTTGATTTGTCTCTAGAAGCTGTACTTTGGCAACTTACAGAATAATGAGCATTGAAAGAAAGGAACAGGTAACACTCAATGGCCAGTTCATTTGATATAACAACATTTATCAGATTACTCATTGGTACAAAAAGGTCACTTCAAATATTTACATGTATTGGGACAATGTTAGGAATGTACAATGGACTGATATCGGTACCACAGTTTCATTTGTATGTGGCCATCTTTTAATTCATTTTATTCTGTGTTAGAAACTGTAAAAAAATGGCAAGTTTAATCAGATTGTTAGGTTCTCCTGAATGCCAATAAATGATCCCAATATATTTCCTCCCATATCAGGGAAACTTTCACATCCTGGAAGAGGCCTCACTTTCCCTTTTCGATCAACTTCAACAGGATATTTAAGCAGGTGCCCTGGCATCTCTGTTACTTCATCAGATAAAAACTGTTTCAAATTCTTCTCCCCCAGCGATCTAACCCTATTAACACACTCAAGAGACTCTGGTTGTTCAAAGCACTCCTCTAGCTGCCCCATATGCTCTGCCCAGAGTGACATTCGGTAGCCGTATATCTGTAAGACACAGTTTGCATAGAAATAATAAGTATCTCAATAGCAGTAGAGAGGCTGAATTCTTTTGCATGAGTATTTGTGCTTAAAACAAATCTCTCTACTCAGCTTCACCTGTCCCTGTGGGTTAGATTCTTTTTTGGCCCAGGTATTATGAGGTTGATAAGCACCCATTGCAATCTCAGTATCTCTAGTGCCTTCCATAGAACGCTGGTTTATGTTTGCTGACCCAATTATTATGTATTCATCATCAACTATCATCCCTTTTGAGTGGACGTAAACCATGTATCGCCGGCTCTTCTTACTAAGTGTCTGGACACACCAAAATTAGAGAAACTTAAACGTCTATTGGAGCAGAATTTCTTGTGATTTCAGTTTTGAAATGAGTTTCTGATGCTAATCTCAGACAACAATGCAATGCTTGAATCACCAACCACTGCCACCAAGTTTCCAACTCGACAGATGACAAGGTTAGATCATAGAGGTATGAAACAGAAATCCTTTAAGATTTCTTACATTTTCCTCATTTTCATCTTTAACTAGTCATGCAAGAGTCATGCAAGAAATTTAGAGCTAAAAATGAAAATATACCCGAGGAGTGTTTGCAGCAGTGGGGCTTGATATATGTGGAGTTTCATATGGATGAGGGGCCTCACGATTCCCAAGACAAAAGAAGTTCAGAAAATCTTGTGGTGAGAATGCTTCCTCGAGCCCAACTTCTACTAAAGTCTTGTGAATTGTCTGGTACATCATTTGCATTGTTTTATGCTGCAACAGATCATAATTTTCCTCTTATCAGCCTTTGGAAATATTAGTGAGTGAGTAGATGTATTCAGATCTACTAGCATATTTAGATATGCTGAAATTTCAAGTGATGTGATGATACATGTCCTTCAGGAGGGATTAACCATAGATTTCAAGTACATTCAAGCTTACCTGCCAATATAGAATCCTTTGAGTAGCTTGACCAGTTGGAGCTCCCTCTGGCCACATTGGGATAATGATGTATGCCGCAAATCTCTCGTGTGCTCTGATTTTATCAGCAATCTTCAGTGCAATTTCCATTGGAATCAAGTTATTAGCACCTGCAATGAATGAGGGAGCAAAGTTTTCTTTGGTTCAATACAATGGTGTATATTTACACAATGGCCATTTCTATTAATTTCCTGTCTAGTTTAACATCAACAAGAGAAATCCATCTCTGGGAAAAGAAGCACTGGAACTGTGTTCTGATTTAGAAGTGAGTCTGGTAGAAATCAGATAGGCATAGATTTACAGCCATAGCTGAGAAGCTAATAGGGAATAAGCAATAAAAAAGCTTATACAAGATCATGAATTCTAAGGACCATGTCTTATTGATCCTTTTGTTACCTAATTACTGTCTTATCTGCTACAAGTTCATGTAAGAGATGGGTTTAGACCATTTTTGCTGACAGAAGTGGAGACGAGATCTCAACTATAGGTTTTTCCATTTCCAATAGAAAGATCAGACCCAATTGTAATGCAAAGCTGAAGCAACACCTCTTAACAGGATTACGGCAGAAACAGTAAGTAGATCATTACCTATGTCTTTATGTGAACCCCAATTGTAGGAGGAACCTATGAAATACTGGTTTTCTATATAAATAAAATGTTGCGCGGAACGAATTGCCTTCACATATGCTTTATGTATGCTCATGTCGATAAGTACATTTTTCCCGCAATCAAGATGCTGTAAGAACGACTGATTCATCAGCTTCAGCAGGCAGTATCTGAAACACGCTGACTCTCTATACCAGGAACAATCGGAGTTACAAACCATTCACTCACCTTGGCTGTGCCTTCCCTTGGATCCTTCGGGAAGCCTTTAACAGAATTCGAATCAATTGATCGGAAAATCTGCATATGAAACTTTCCCGTCAGAATCAAGTAAAACTAACACCAAAACTGTCCCTGCTACACTCATTCCATGACCTTACAGGCAACGAACAGAGAAAATACCTGAACATGCCAAGTTTCAGGATCTTCCTCACTAAGAGCAGAGGCGTCAAGTGCACCTAAAACATCTGGAAGTCTTTCTAACCTAAGCAAAGAATCATCAAATAACTTTTTGAGCTTTTTAACCCCGTGGGGTTTTGCAGCCTTGAGCCAACGCTCCTCAAAATTGGTTAGAACATCATAGGCTGCTGGACCTTCAATTTTGCAATGCATGTCATGCCATGGTTCTCTTGGACAGCCAGCAGTATTACCCTGCTTAATAACACATCTTAAAGACTTCATTAATAGATACATCACTTAAATTACTGCTAACATTCTGCAGATATATCACTTAAATTACTGCTAACATTCTGCAACTTATGTCCACCGAATCCTCATCGATAAGGAAAAATATTGCTTATGCATCCCTTAATAAAATTAATGATGCAAGTAACATAGTTGTTTCTGATGTATATCTGTGAAAGAAGAACAAGTACATAAAATGGAAAGCTTACAATGTAATTAGGATTGTGATAGTCATCTTTATGCACTGTTTGCAGGGTCCTAAAAATGGGATGCTGTGGGGTGTCATATCTTCCATCACATAAATCAAGTCCACCAACAAAAGCAATGATTTTCCTTCTGTTGTTACCAGCATCAGCATCCACCACAACAGTTTTCTGGTGATGAGTGTATATAGTTCCAACTTCCTGGTAAATAAGGACAAGGAAACTTCTTTTTAACATGACAGTAAACAGAAAGCAGTAAAGAGCAGTATCTTGATTACCCATCTAGTCAGCATTGCTGATAAAGTTCATGCAGGAAGTAGTCATGCACAGCTTGTGTTCAAGAATGTGGTGTAAGTGAAAAATTTATTGCTTTAGCATTCAATAACCTTAGCAAAAAAGAAGGATAATTCAGCCATGGCACTTCATTCTTATTATTAATGCTCTTACTGCTATTTTCTTATTTATCAATTCTGTTAATGTAGGGAAATTTTTTAAACACATGTATCAGAATCTCTTTCTTAACAGATTACCACACCGTTTGCTTGGCCCAGCTATGTCTTTTTCCAGCAATGCGAGGACAAAGAAGCACTCTCACAGATGAACTCTTAAAAAACCGGCGCGTTTCTTCATCATGCGTAGCCATAATTCCATCCTGCATCAGTGATTGCAAAGAGGGCTCTAAGTGATGTTTCAAATTAACAATAAGTGGTCCTAAAGTTGGGAAAGAAAGTGAAATGCAGCAGTGGAGAAGTCTGAATCAATAAAGACTAGCTCATTTTCTAATGCAAGACATCAAAGTAAACCACTTTCAGTCCACTGCAATCAAATTATAGAAACAAGTATGCTTCTTACTGTTTTATATCCCAAGATGCTCCTAGAAGTGGGGTCATCCCAAACAAGAAGCAGCACTCTTACTCCCTCCTGAGACTTGGACCTTAGAAGCTCACCAAGAGTCACACCTAATTGATGATCAGCGTCCCTGATCAGTCTAACCTGGTGCCATACTGACCATCCGGTGATGTAAACCAGTCGTTTGGCTTGACGTATGGCATCAAAGATGTCGTACCAGCACTTCCCGTGGACATAAGACATCCCATTATCAAGTTTCAAAGTTGGGAGGCACCCATCTGGAACATGTGCATCTTGATAAAGAGTCACTTTACCACATTTCCTGAGAGTGAAATATGTGTTCTGCACACCATGATAGATGGGACCGGCGCCTACACCGAGATGGTAACTTCTCAAGTCCTCCATTGGAATGTACTGAATTGAAATTCTCAAAACAGCTCCAGGCTTACATTGCTTTCCACTGGTGTTTAAGATAGGGTAGGTTCCTTCTACTTTAGCCCCAGAGTATATCTGTTCAACAGGAATTGCCACAAAGCCTATAAATTGTGATCCCACAACATCACTGTCCTTGACATCAAAGTGCACTTCAGCAGCATGATGAGCAACAAGAACATGAAAATGTTGCATCCAAATAGGATTTTCACTATTGCTGATCACAAATGTTCTCCCAGTTACAGAACCGGCAACAGAAATTGTAACATAAGGATCACTAGTGATCTTATGGATCATTTGGCCTTCAACTTTTGCAGGGAAATTGATGAACATATCACCCAAGGTCTTGTGAAATAGGTCCATGTTGGGAAGGTTCATGGCATCATAGACCCAGATATCCAAGATCCCATGTAAGAGCAAGCACTTCAAAGACCTTTTATTATTATTATTATTCTGGAAGAGCACCAACTGCCTGGTCTGGTACTGCTGGTATCCATCAAGAGAAACTGAATGGGAATGGGAATGGGAATGGGAATGAGCAGAAGAGGTATGAAGTCCATATGAACCAATGCGGTCCAAATGTGCCCCCTTCCAATTGCTTGGAAATGAATTATTAGGACAACCATAAAACATTGAACTTTCATTCTGATAACTTGCAGGGGAATCAGGCATCATTATAAATGAAGCAGCTGATGGAGATGCATGGCCAAAAGGTTTTATGTCGTCATTATCATCTGAAGATGGAGTTTCTGAGTCGGACTCAACATCAAGAATATCTTCTCTATGATGATTGGCAAAGCCATTACACCTTGGGGGCACTACTGCCATGCTACCATGAGATGCATATCCTTGTGGTTGATACTCATAAGGGTATTGAGATGTTGAATGTGATGGTGAAGGCTTGCTCTGAGAGTCTAAAGGGTCTGGATGGTTTGTCACCAGAGCCAATGACGGTGGCACCGCCACATATCCAGGTGGTGGATACATATAAGGAGGGGGGTATGGTTGGGGATAACCATATGCATGGGGATACATATAAGGAGGAGGGTACGTTTGGGGATAAACATAGGCACAATTTGGATCTACAGGGGAAGGTGGATATGGATGAGGAGGAGGAGGAACATGATAGTAAGGGTATGGATATGGATTGTTGTAGGGGAATGAAGATGATGAACCATGATTATCCATCTAACGATCAAACAATAAATCCTTTTGATACTTCTTTATAATGGTAATGGCAAGAAAGATTTTTCTATTCGTCAATGAGACATAACATACAGCAAAGACGACAAAGATCGGTTCTTTCTATGAAGAGTTTCCGACTTTCCAGGAATATCGGGACATTAAACCAAAAATACTGGACTTCCGACAAGAAAAACCAAGTTGTGGATCAAATTTCATAACGGATTTGCAGAAGAACAATAAAAAGTTGTTACCTTCAGCAATTTCCTGAATCTGGAATGAATGTATTTTGTTAAACTTATGATTGAAGAAAAAAAAAAAGGGTTATATCAGGGAAAGTGTGATCTCCTTCGTGCTCATAATATAACATTATCAAAAGACCGGCATTTCTAGAAAGATGTTGAATTTTCTCGGAAAATCCAAAGCCTTTTCAGGACTTTCCAGGACTTCATCTATCACCTTTTCTTGCATGTACCCGGGTGTAACGGTTTAATCCTTAATTTTCCGAAGAAACATGTACGGCAATGCATTTGGATCAGCTAAGAAAGTATCCAATTTAAAATTTCGCTTCTGATTTTAAATATGAAAAATTAAGAATTACGTTGCATGAGCCAGATGGCAAGTGGAGATTTAACCTTTCAGTTATTAATTGGTGTTGTAACATTGGAAGTTGAAGCTTCAAATGGTTCGAAATCATTACACGTAGAACTTAAAGACTGAAGAAACATCTAAAACATGTTCTCTCCTCTGGTTTTTTGCCCTTTTCTTATCAAAGTTCAAAGCTTTCCATATCCCAAAACTATTCCCAAGTTACAGCTATTGGACTTCTTACTTTATAATTCCCTGAAACCCAAACTATGGATCCAAAAGAGGAAACCCCTCTTGTATCTTTTTGCACCAATCCCACAAAAGTCACACTGTAACTCAGCTTCTGCCCCATTTTACTAAACCTCAGAATCTTAGGTTCTGGAGTCACAGACACACCATCAGGCTCATCAACTTGTACTACATAAGTACTTGAAGGCATTCCAACGTTTGTCACGGTTCTCTTGTACTTGAAGCTTGGTTTTTCAGCATTCCCTGGAAGAATCACTGCAAAAGAAGGGTAATTTAAGTCACCAGGTTGGTGACCCTTTGGACAGGTGAAATTTTTCCTGGAAACCAGAGCTAATTGGGAAGATGTATATTTCAGGCTGCACAAATAGCTGAGGTAGTCCTCTGTGGTAATGTCATATATCAGCCCTGGATCAGAAGCTCTCTGTGGATCAACATGGCCTGAGCCAACACCAAAAGGAGTAGCAGCAGAAGCAGAAGAGCTATTAGACCCAACATCTGCAATTGGAAATTTTCTATTGTCCAGACTGTAGCTTGTGGTCATTAATGCTGATTTTATTGCTGCCGGGGACCAATCTCTGTGTGCAGATTTTAGTAGTGCAGCTAGACCACTAACATGAGGGCAAGCCATTGAAGTTCCTGAAATTATGTTGAATAGTACACTTCTTTTATCACTCCTGAGCCTTGATGGGCTAGTGACAGGTGGCCAAGCAGCTAGTATATTGACCCCGGGTGCAGTAACATCTGGTTTGATCACTTCAGGACCTGGCAAACTGGGTCCTCTGGAAGAGAAAGCTGCCAACTTTGGTGCAGGATCACCATAAATTGTACCCCTGAAAGCAATTGAAACTGTTGTATTTCTTGTTGAGTTGAGATACAGTTTGATAGCTTTACCTGCTGAGGCCCCTAAAGTGGTGGCAGGCAAAACATGAGGATCTGCAATAAGTTCTTCAACTTCACGATCTGAGTTCACCAGAATCATTCCTGCTCCTTTTGCCAATTTCACCACTTCTCCTTTCTGTGTTCGACTAATCAACCCCTTGTCGCAAACAACAATCTTACCTTTGACAAGCTTCTTGTCGAGTGAGCCAGGAACACAATACTGAGCTCCTTGGATGCCAGCAGTTTCTGCATACACAAGAGGCAATTCTTTTGTGTTTTTTCCATAATGTAGAGATGTTCCCGTAAGCATTACTCCATTGCCGAGCTTCACAGTTGTCGGAAAGCTACGATCGGTATAGCTCGCGGCAACTGTCATGATCCACGGCGCGATGTTCCCTACGGTGGAGGGGAATGGACCTGAATTCCCGGCAGAGCAAGATACAAACACTCCTCTGCTGATTGCCCCAAATGAGGCTATGGCAATGTTGTCGCTGTAATATGGCTTAGGCGAACCTCCAAGAGACAGGGACAATACATCGACCCCATCGGAAACAGCTTGGTCTATGGCTGCCAATAGATCAGTGCCTATACAACCTGAGGACCAGCAAGTTTTGTAAGCTGCAATTCTAGCTGTGTACCTCATTCCAGCAGCTGAGCCGTTTGCCAATCTGAAAAAGCTTGCTTTTTCTATCAGGTTGCCTCCAGCAGTTGATGATGTGTGAGTTCCATGGCCTGATGCGTCTCGAGGGGATCTATATTCAACTGTTTCATTGATTTTTCCGAATATGGCTTCATACCCTTTAAAGAATGTTCTTGCACCAACGAGCTTCCTGTTACAATTTGATGAGGTAAAATTGGTACCACTTTCGCAGGTTCCTTTCCATCTGGAGGGCACTGGTGCCATTCCTGAGTCGTCGAAACTGATATGTTCTGGCCAGATTCCGGTGTCCAGAACGCCGATTATCACATCCGAAGCCAAGTTTTCAGAACTCCAAAGTCCTTTTCCATTTTGCAGGCCAAGAAATTGCGGGGAATGAGTGGTGTGGAGAGTGATAATTTCATCAGGAATTGCAGCAAGAAAGCCGTCAACTTTGCTCAAGGCATTCACTTGTTTATCTGATAGTTTTGCAGCAAAACCTGAAAGAACTGTTTTATAGACGTACAGAAGCTGAGACGGCTGCTTTGCTTCTTCTTCTTCTTCTTCTTCTTCTTCTAATCGTGCGACAGACTCCATGACTGAATCATACCATTGCATGAAGTTGCCGGAAGATTGAACGGGATCAGGAATCCTGGATTTATCCATATGAATTACATACGTCTTTTGGTCCCCTGAAGCAGCTAAATCCATAGCCATGAACATCAGCAACATCAAGAACAATCTCAAGCTCATTGCACCTGTCATTCATTATCAGACACCCAAAAAAAAAAAAAAAAAAGAGTTCAAAACCAACCAGAAACATGAAAATTGCGAGGCCAATGTGATCAGTACAGTGCGTGAAGAGAAAAAAAAAGCAAAAAGGTTTCTCATAGAACGTTACCTTTGGTCATATTCGTAACTCTCGAGAGTGATTTCAATGATCAAAACTAGAGAAAGCAATATAAATTTATAGGCAAAAAAGATGGAAAGGGTAACGTGGAGTGAACTCATTGTGCCCATCTCTACATCATAAAAAGAACACCAACTTTTTCTCATTGTTTAAGATCAAAGTGCACGCCTTTGATCATCACCAAAGTTTGTGTGAAGAAAAGCTGTGGAGAGCTCCACGAGCTTGTACAGAGCTGTTTTGGGATGGCTTTGTTAGGATAATAACGACAAAAATAATATTATTATAATAAAAATAATTTTTTTGAAAAATTTCGTATATTGTGGGTTAAAAACAAAAGTAGAGTAATATCCATAAAAATTAATCATATAAGACATCAAAATTTTTAACGTGAAAAACTACTTTAAAATTGATGAGTAAAATTTATGGACACGAGCTAGTAAATCTTCTATTATGTAAAATAATAGATATAACAACTAGTCTTCCCTACACAACAAATAGGGACAATATACAAAATAATAACAAGAGGTTTAGA
>JAOXYD010000004.1:1859092-1871610 GCA_028565735.1 Pinacopodium congolense | reverse complement strand
TAATTTTAAAAAATTATCTAAAATAGTATTTGTATTAATCGGTACCGGTACAGTACTATTTTATAGATATATTTAATATCGGTATCGATATAATATTTAATACACTGTTTCATAGACTTTTCTTATTATGTAACAACAATAAATGTAGTCTTTTTTTAATAATGTTTAGTATACATTAAATAAACTGTTAGATTAGATTATCTGATAAATTAATAATTTGAATTTCATTGGACCGTTGTTTGCAATATGTAATATACCTCCACTTCTAATTAATTATCATTTTTACAATTTAAAATAAATTACAACTGTTTTATTGGTATTTAAATTTTATTCTTTTTTTAATGTTAAAACATCTTATTATAATTTACTAGAAGAACTTATTTCTGTTTTATATTTTTATATTTTTGTATTATTTTTTAGTTTTTATATTTTATTTATATATTACTTTTTCGATTCTTAAACTTTTTTTTCAACTTCCGTGTTAAAAAAAAAAAAAGAAAAACCTAAACTTTCAAAGAGTTACTTAGACTGGACCAAAAATTTTCCAAATCCTTCAAAGAATTATGGTTTTCCAAATATTCCTTAAAAGAATTATGGTTTTCCAAGTATTCTCTTATTATGTAAATATAGCAAATGTTCTTGAAAACAATAACAAATGTCGTTTTTTTTCTTAACAAAAATAAATGTCACAACTATTATTTTTCAAGTGTGTATTAATAAAACATTAAATATATATAATAAACTTATAAATTATAATATTTAGTTAAATTATTTGACAAATTAATATCATGAATTTAATTCAATTAATATTTATAGGGTTTAACATATCTTAACTTTCCATCAATTATTTTTAAAATTTAAATTGAATTTTATTTATTTATTTATTTTTATTCAAGAGTGTAATTTATTGAGGTGAGCTCATTAGACCATTTTTAAGAGACAACAAATGTACTTTTATGTCATTGCAAGGAACACTATGATCTTATCAAATCAAAGGGCCGAGGTGGGCAGGTGGCACAATAAGTGAACTATCAAGATCTTGCTATTCCCTTTCGGCTGGCTTCGTTGTTCTTTCCATTCAATTTCTCTTCTTTGTCATTTATGTTTCGTCAACAAAAGTGGTCCTTCCTTTCAATTTTGTCCCACCGAATTGCAACAAATTATGTTGATAGTGATTAATGAAAATTTGAAAAGGACAATCAAATTTTTAATTATTAAATATTAAGAAAATTTCTAATTTCAAAATTTTATACTATTTTATTCATTACAACTTTAAAAAACATGTAAATAATTTTTAAAATTACTTTATTTTATTATCCCGTTTATATATTATTTAACAATAAAATTTCTCCGTGTTATATATACTTTTACATCTATTTTGAAATAATATAATTTTGTTATTAAACAATAAGTGTAGTAAATTAAATGATGTAGTGTTGAAAATTGTGTCAATACCTTCTTAAATTATTTAGGTACTTATTTTTTATTACATCAAAATTTTATTGACAAATATTCACAAAAATTAAGATTGAACTAAAATATAGAGATATAAGATTGAAATAAAAATTTATAAAATTGTAATACTCACTTAAAAATTTTCTTAAATTTGTTTAAATATGTAATTATCTAGAAAAAAGAAGTAAAAAACACATTCACACAATCACTCAAGGAAAATTTATGACCGTTTGGGAGTCTCCAAGTTTTTTCCTACTCTCAACTACACATTGACATTTTAAACTCGTTAGTTTAGAAGCCGTTTGATAGAACTTTTGAATGTGAATTTTAATTGTAATTGTTGTATTTTTGTATTAAATTTTATGTATTTTTATAAATTTTTGTATTATCTGTCTCGATTTTTGTACTATATTAAAATATTTTTTTTAATTTCTGTGATATTATTTATTAATTTTTGTGCTTAAAAAATGTGAAAATTAAATCGTTTTCAAACGACCCTTTTTTTATTTATATTTATATATATTTTCATTCATTTTTGTATATTTTCTATTTTTAATTTTCTATTGTATTTATACATTATTCTCGTTTTCACTACTTTTTTAATTTTTTGTATTTTAAAAAATAAAAATAAAAAATAAAAATCAGATTTATAAGTTTAAGTTTTAACACGTGGTATTGTCACGCTTCAAAGTTCAAAGCCTAGTAGACTGCCAGTCAACTTGGGAAACTTAGGGCCCAATGTAATAAATTATATACTCTAATAAATTAGGTATCACATATAAAAGTAATTGAGATAATGTTATTTATAATAATTATAAAAATTAACTCAAATAATAATATTGAATTTTTTCATTAATTCAAATAATCTTTTATGAATTCAAACTAAAAGGTCATGGAAAATTCTTTTTTACAAAAACATTTCTTGTTCAAAAACATTCTCAATATCTTATATTACTACCGCCATAAGATCCCAATAAAATATATATTCACAATCAGAAGTCTTTGTCCTTGTCATTGTCCAGACGTCTAATTCAAATATTGAAAGCAAATAAATGTACAATTAATTTTAGACCATTAATGTTAAATTAATTAATCAAAATTTAAAACATTTTTATTAAAATATATTTTTAAATACATGGACATAGAATTTTTCAATTATAACAACCTGTTTGTGATTAAATTTTTTATTTAAAATTTTTTAAAGTATATCATTTAATTAAAAAATTGAGTCATATTTTTTAAAAATTCAAGTGAAAGCATTTTAAATATATATATATCATTTAATTTAATGCTCAAGCCCATTAAAATTTTTAAGACCTGGTTTAGTTGGGCATATTTATTATTAGTTTGATTTTCATTTTTTTAAAATACAGAAATTTAAAAAAATAATATAAAAATTAAAAAATAATATATTAATATAATATAAAATTTTTAAAAATATTAAAAATTAATACACATATAAAAAATAAAAATAAGAAGTGATATCAAATATTTTTTATATTTTAATTTTTAATTTTTTAAATATATAAATAAAAAAATTAATACAATAAAAAATATAATATCTAATATAATAATATAATAATCACAACGTACATCATAACTAAACATTCCTTATCTTATAAGTAATAATTATTTCTTAATTACTGAAAATTTAAAAACGGAAGGTGTGATGACAAATTTTCAACTTTCAAGAAAAAGTTTTTTGTTTTTTTCAATAAAAAATGAAGGGTCACGTGGCTAAAGCTTGAACTTTACCTTACCAGTTCCTACTTGTCTTCTTATAAAGAAATACGTCCACTTTCCTTCTCCAGACATCTCAAACGAACACCACTGCTTTATTCTAACATTCTCTTCCACAAAGCCGGTCTCTGTCTGTACCCACTGTTTCAACCCTTGTAATGGCCGCCGACGATCTCTCCTCTCCCCTTCTCATAGCCGATGAACCCCAGATTGTCCTCACCGTTCACGACGATAACTCTTATAGACGATCATCGTCAATCCAGTCCAACGGTACCCGTCTCGACAATCATGATTGTCAAGTAAAATATAGCTTTGATGCAAACGATTCCAGCAACCCCTTTGAGTTTATCGGGTCGGAAGGGCTTTCCGTACCTCCGTCGTGCACGGTGGATCCGTTTCGCAATGGGACGCCGTATATTAATGGTGTTTATGAGGTGATTAAGATTGTTGTGTGTTTGCCGATTGCGGCTGCGAGGTTGGTGCTCTTTGGACTTTGTTTGTTGTTGGGATATCTTGCAACCAAATTTGCTCTTGAGGGTTGGAAGGATAAGCATAATCCAATGCCCAAATGGCGTTCGAGGCTTATGTGGGTCACTAGGTTATGTGCTCGTTGTATTCTCTTCTCATTTGGGTAAAGCTTCTTTCTTTTCGAAGTTTTCTCTGCTATGCCTGATTCTGCAATAAATTTGCATAGGAATTGGAGAAAGAAAGCAAAATTTCCCGGTTCTTTGATTCTCTTTCCTTTTATATTGTCGCAGTTACCAATGGATAAAAAGAAAAGGGAAGCCTGCTCCCCGGGAGATTGCTCCAATCGTTGTATCAAATCATATATCTTATATCGAGCCTATTTTCTACTTTTACGAATTATTCCCTACTATTGTTGCGGCCGAGTCTCATGATTCAATTCCTTTTGTTGGAACTATTATAAGAGCGATGCAGGTATTTTTTTTTCTTAACAAGAGCTGTCTAGTGTTCTTTCCTCGTGATTTCTTGGTGATAAAAATGGTTATACTTTTTCCCTGTGTGTCAGGTTATATATGTCGATCGATTTTCTCCTTCATCAAGGAAGAATGCTGTAAATGAAATAAAGGTAGAAAGTTTCTGTAATTTTTACTTTTATGCTTTATTATTGTATATTTCTTGTACCTGGGTAATATCTTGTTCTACCTGCTATCTGAAAGTGTTGTCTATTTTATGCATTCTGCATTTTCAATCATTCCAAACTGTTTCACTATTAATTGAATTTTCTCAATATCAAATGCATCTCCACTTTATTGTTCTGTTATATTTTTTTTATATAAATTTATAAGCTATTTGATACAGAAATGTGCTTTCGAGGATCTGAATACAGAGAAAGGCTTCATGCGACAGATTTCCTCGGGTGCTACTCTTTCCTGAGGGAACAACAACAAATGGAAGGGTCCTTACCTCATTCCAACTTGGTGCATTCATCCCAGGCTATCCAATCCAACCAGTTGTTGTTCGGTATCCACATATTCACTTTGATCAATCGTGGTAAAGTTTTTCTTGTCATATGAAATGGCATTTAGGTTGTTTTCTTTACTTTTTACCTTGGTGTCATTTACTTTCAGTTACCATTTTGTCAGGGGCAATATTTCTTTGGCAAAGCTCATGTTTAGAATGTTCACACAGTTCCACAATTTTATGGAGGTATGCTCTCGTGACCAATAAATTTGATTTTTAGTTCCCTTATAAGCAGATACTGCAAATCCTAGTTGATGCAGAATGTGTATATATATATAGGAGTTGTTAGTTTAATTTTCCTTATTAGAAAATGAAAATATTCCTCATCTATTTTGTCCTTACTAGTTTAGGGTTTAAGTCTAGTAAAGAATAGTGAGAATCCTTTCAGTATAGCACGTCTGGAATTTTCATACAAACCTTTTTAACTAGAAGGTGTGACTGTTTCTTAGTGATTCTTAGACCTGTCAGCGATTCCTAATTTCCTGTCCTAGGAGTGATTCTTAAGGCTATCCATTGTTTTTCCCCCCTTCACCAAGATTCCAGCAATTTTCCAGCCTAAGTTTCCAACAATCTAATTCTGAAGTTTCATCAACTTGTGCTAAAATTTCAGACTTGAGCTCTTAATTTCTAATTGCCTAACAGCACCCAGCAGGCCTGATTTCTAATTTCCATGAGTTTTATCTGCCAGTTTGATATCTTTTCTATTGGTACTGATCCACAGTCATTTAAATCTTATTATGCTTTGATCAGGTTGAGTACCTACCCATTGTCTCTCCTCTTGATAACTGCAAGGATGATCCTGCCCGTACTGCTCAAAGGGTGGGTAATTAATTTGAGTTCATTTGTGGATTGAATATTTCATTTCTTCATTGCACTTCCTTGACGTCCAAGTTCAAAACTCCATGGAATAGTCCTTTCTACCATGGTTCACTATTTCACATTCGTTATGATGGGTTGCCCTCAGCACATTTCTTTATTCCACTGGCGATATTTGCTTGGTAGCTTGATACAATATTACTCTATGCAGACTGGCCGTGCTATTGCTAGTGCACTTAATGTTGTTCAAACTTCTCATTCCTATGGAGACATATTGCTTCTCATGAAAGCATTAGACTGTGGAAAGGTAAGATTGCATCATCCAAATCTAACTCTTTTCAAGCTATCTTGATTTTTTAACCAGTCTTTGTCTATCACTGGATGTGTTTGCTTGTGGCAAAATCATGCTATCATGCTATTGTATTACAGGCTATTTCAATTTACAAATTCTTGATTGATGACTTCATGTTTTGTTTGAACTGCAAAGCCTTCTCAACTACTAATTATGGCCCCCAAGGGATGAAATATCTTCAGTAGAATATCATCTTTGTTAACTTTTATGATATTGGTACATAGCCGTGAGGACTACCTCAATTTGATTCAGTCTTAGCCATATATTACTACCTTGACTTCCAATCAATTTATACTTCATAAGTGTATTATAAGCAAATAATTTCAAACACTCTGCAAGGATGGTTGCAATTGGTCTATGCTGAAGGAAATAAGGGATTGACTGTACTGATTCTATTAAAGTCCCTGGGCATACTTGCTAATATATCTTAGGTTCAGTTCACTTAAGTGGAATTGGACCTTGAAATGGTTGTTAGAGCAATGAATCACATTCATTTTCTTTAATATCTAACTCTCCTTAATGAAAACAACTTCTGCAGGAGAATCCCTCAAGTTTTATGGTTGAAATGGCTAAGGTGGAAGAGGTATGTTTCTAAATTGAAATGCTGTGTAGACGCACAGGTGTGTTTGCCTCTGTGCGTGCGTGTGTGCTCGTGTGTGTGTGTGTGTGAGAGAGAGAGAGAGAGTGCTGTGTGATAGTGATATATGACAAGGAGGAGAAGTTTCTAACTTATAGCTTACTATGTTTTTATCTATGATAATGATCTGGTTGTTTTTCATATCAGTTATTCCACATCAACAGCTTGGAAGCACTGGACTTTTTGGACAGGTTTCTCTCTATGAATCCGGACTCCAGGTACTTAAAATAAAGGAATTTCGCGCTTTTGCATTGAACTCTGGAGCTTTTAGCAATTTGTGCTTATCATGTTTATCCCTCTAGTGAAACGCTAGTGGCAAATCCTATAAGAATCTGTTACTTTAGGTGTGAAAATTGATCACTAATTTGCTTGGTTTCAGTTTGTGACTTTAAAATAGTTATAATGAAAGGATTGAATTTATACTTTTTCTTTATCCAAGCACGAAAAGTAGTTGTTGTGACTCATTTCTTCTATACAGTGGTCGAGTTAGATACGGCAACTTCTTAAAGGCTCTGAAACTGAGGCCTTGCCGCCTTTCAGAGGAGGTTAGTTAGTTCACTAAATCTTGATCTTCTGCTTTGATCTTCTCTTCCATTTTTACCTTTTTGGTTTTGCTGTCCCTTACCATATCTTGTTACTTCCTTTGGAATAGGATGGAAAACAGTCCAAATTTGCTCTTTTACTTCTTGTGTTTTGCAGGTTTTCAGATTCATTGATGCTGAGAGGAGTGGAACTATCACATTTAAGCAAGTAATCATCTTTTTTCCCTTTGAATCTAGATCCACACATACCTGTGTAAAACTTATGTGGGCTTGCTTCCATGTGATTATTTCGGCCGATCGTTATTCTGTTAGTATGATGTACAAGGAGTTCATGCTTTTATAGATTTTGGTCTTGTACTTTCACCATGGACATTGAAAAGCTCAAGACCTCGTTTATTGCTTGCAGTTCCTATACGGATCGGCTCATGTCATGAACCTGCCGCTATTCTTCCAAGCTTGTGAACTTGCATTTTGTAAATGCAGTACTGGGGAGCACTATCAAATTTCAGAACAAGAAGTATGTTCTCACCCCTTTTCATAATTAATTATGGTTTAATGTTTGTTTAGGAATTTTGACTTCTATTCTTGTTTGCTATTTTCTCTTACATCAGCTTGGTGATGCTCTTAGACTAGCAATGCCAGACTTGGACAAGAATGAGGTAATCGATTTTTGCCCTCATTTTATATCCTTCATGGCCGTCACATCGGCCGGTGGAGAAACATATTTTCAATTCATGTATAACATAAGCAAATTTGTCTAACAGAGTTCAACCTGTTGTTTGATAATAGGCCAAGAATTACTAGTAATTTAGATGGTGATTATGTCATTGATTATGTAAGATTTTTGGCCTGATCACAGAAATGGACATATGAACAGAAAATCAGAATCACATTTGTTTACACTTTCAGGTCCACGAGCTCTTCGATTTGTTTAACGGGGACGGTGGCAGAAGCGGCAAGGATAATTTTGTATATGGTCTTAGAAAGAACCCTTTGTTGATAGCACTCTTTTCACCATTGTTGCAGAAAGACCCTTCATAAGACCAAAACTGGTGAGGTGCATACGCCCCTGATGAAGGAGACTGTTGATTGTGAGTGGTTTTTGTGCCTACTACAGGGATTATCAGTGTTGATGTTCTTCCGCAAGTTGGTTTTCTTTCTAATCCATAGAGAGATAGATAGATTGATGGGGAGCGGTAAAAGGGTTATTTTTTGAGTTTGCCGCTTTGATATGTGCTTGTGAGCTAATTTTGATCTTGATGTATTTTATTTTCGTTGAATTTTTAACAATGGCTACCATTGTTTGATTTTCATATTAATCTAATTATAGGAAATGAGTTCCTTAAATACAAGTTGTTCCAACTCTTTTGATTATTTTTTTTTTGGAAAAACAGAATTTTTACTATAATTAAAATACTAACCAGTAGTAACAATATATGGTTTGTTATAGCAAAATATTAACAATTTTTATAAAATCAAACAATAAAATTTAAATGAGATGACCAATCGTTCTTAAGTAAAAAAACACTTAAAAGGCAAAATTTTGTTTCAATCCCAAAAAATGAAAAAAGCATCGAAGCCTTTAGACAACTAAAATTAAAGAGTAGGAATTTTTAATTGATCACTTAATTAAATTCATTAAACATGTAATTTTATATCTAAAATTATTTAAATTACATTAAAAATAATAAATACAAAATTTCCATAGACACAAAATACTAATATTGTCAAGTATTTCTTATTCCTATAAATATTTATAATTCGTTGACCTATATTAATTAATGAACCTATGAAAAAGGTTCATGACCATCTAAATTATTAATCAGACCTCTCTCTCTTTTTAATTTTTTTAAAACGACATTTGGTGGTAAAATAATGCAATAACATCATAATAATAAAATATTTTAAAAAATATAATACAAAAATTTTTTAGCAAAAAATCGACACTTTTTGTTCTTGTTGAAATGGGTTGAATTTTTAGTCATCCCTTATTGTGATTTCCAATTATTCCTTTTAATAAAAAGGAATTTTAAATTTAATTAGATTAAATCTTTTGGACATTTGAATTTAACTTTCAACCATTATCTAAAATGTAAATCCTTTTGATTGAGTTTTGATTGTGATTTTTTATTGTAGTTGTTGTATTTTTGTATTAAATTTTGTGTATTTTTATAGATTTTTGTGTTGTCTGTCTCAATTTTTATGTTGTATTACTGTTTCTTTTTCGATTTCTGTAATATTTTTTATTAATTTTTGTATTTAAAAATTCAAAAACTAAATTTAAAAATAAAATCAAAATTAAACAAGCCCTGCCGTTTGATTGAGTTTTATATATTTTTATTGTGATTTTTTATTGTGAATGTTATATTTTTGTATTGAATTTTGTATATTTTTATAAATATTTGTATTGTCTGTCTTGAACTCTTGATTTCTGTGCTATACTAAAACCTTTTTTTTTATTTCTGTAATGTTCTTTATTAATTTTTGTGTTTAAAAAATTCGAAAACTAAATTAAAAAAAAATTTCATTTTAAAACAAAGTTACACGATGCATTAAAAATTAATTATATTTATTCATTTAATATTACAATCTAGTCTCGTTGCAGGAGGAAGGGTTTATTTGGTGTTCTCTCTGATTGAAATCAGTAGTCCCAAATTCAATCAATCATGGCCAAGCGGACCGATCCGTTGGCGAAGGGCATATAGGGGCACGACCCTCAGAACTTGGTGGAAGAGATTGTGAGGTCGAAAATTTACCAGAGTGCCTGTGGAAGGAGCAACGCTTCGGCTTGACGGCGGAGACTCTCGTCGACAAGTCCGCGGAGCTCATCCATCTTGGCGGTACTTACGGCCGTAACCGCAAACCCACCCCTTTCATGTGCTTGATCATGAAGATGCTCCAGATCCAGCCCGAAAAGGACATCGTCATCGAGTTCATTAAGAACGAGGATTGCAAGTATGTTCGTATCCTTAGTGCACTTTATTTACGTCTCACGGCGACTGATGTTGATGTGTACCGGTACCTTGAGCCTTTGTACAATGACCATCGAAAATTGAGGCAGAAATCTGCTGACTCATGTGGATGAGGTTATTGATGAGCTCCTAACAAAAGATTATTCATGTGATATTGCTCTGCCTCGACTTAAAAAAAAGATGGAATCTTGAATCAATTGGGACACTTGAACCTAGAAAGAGCGTGTTGGAAGATGATTTTGAAGAGAAGGAGGAAGAGAGAGAGGATAATGAGCAAATTGATGAGATTGAGAAGAGAATGGTGTTGATGATAAGGATTGTCGATGTAAGGGAAAGGGAAAGGGATAGGGATAGATACCGCTTAAGAGAAGAAAAGGCTTATGATCGTGAAAGGGATAGAGAAAAAGAGAGGGAAGGTAGGGATAGGAACGGCAAAAGGAGTCATTCAAGGAGCCGAAGTAGGAGCAGGGATCCCAAGCGATATGGATGACGGAGCAGAACAGCCAAGGAAGTAGAAGAAAGAAAAGGACGATGGGTAACATCAGGAGTTACTGCAATTTATGCTATTTCTTAAGGTCCTCATTCCAAGCTGAAGAACAAGCAAGTATTTTTTGTTTCCATCAATTCCTTTTCGCAGTTGACTTTGCAATTGATCTAATTCCAGTTTTCGGGTTCTTATAAGTCAATGATTTTAGAATCTTTTATATCACAAGTTACATATTTTCTACCACAAGTTACCAGAAGTTAATGTTTATGGTTATAAGATGGGCATGAAAATTAAGGAGATTAGAGAGAGACTTGATGATCCTGCAGCTGATAGTCAAAATTTTCACCTTGTTAGGCGTCTTGTTACTCAGACATCATTACTGACCTGACCTCAAACTCATTCCTTTGTTGGTGAAGGAGAAGTTACATCATCATCATATAATGATAAAAATGCAATCTTGGATCTTTTGTTGGATTGCAACACCTCAGAAAGTGTTTTGATCATTCCCATTGTTGGGAGTGGAGGATTAGGGACGACCACACTTGCCCAATTTTTGTACAGTGTTGAAAGAGTCAAAAGTCATTTTGAGCTTAAAATATGGGTTTGCGTCTCTGATCCCTTTGAGGTCAAACTTGTTGTAGAGAAGATTCTGAAATCAATAACACATAGGAACCTTGAAAACTTGGAATTAGATAAATTGCAAATTCAATGCGAAAAGGAATTGATGAAAAAAAAAAACTTGTTTGTTCTACTTGATGTTTGGAATGAGGACCTTAAAAAATAGCATGAATTGCAGCTGAGTCTTGATGTGAGGCCTTTCAGAACATATGGAGACAATCTGCTCATAACCATTTTGTAAATGCAGTCCTGGGGAGCATTATCAAATTTCAGAGCAAGAAGTGTGCTCTCTCCCCTTTTGATAATTATTGACTTTCATTCTTGTTTGCTGTTTGCTCGTACATCAGTTTGGAGACTCCCTGAGACTAGCAATGCCAGACTTGGACAAGAATGAGGTAACCGATCATTACCCTCGTTTTATATCCTTTATGGTCGTCACATTGACCGGTGAAGAAACATACTTTCAATTCGTGTATAACATAAGCTAATTTGTCTAATAAAGTTCAACCTGCTTTATGATGAGAATAGGCCAAGAAGTACTAGCAAGTTAGATGGTGATTATATCTTTGATTAAGTGAGCTTTTTGGCCTAATCACAAAAGTGGACATCTGAACAGCAAATATGAATCACATTGGTTTAGTTTCAGTCCACGAGCTCTTCGATTTTGTTTGATGGGGACGGTGATGGAAGCGTCAGTAAGGATAATTTTGTATATTGTCTTAGAAAGAACCCTTTGTTGATATCACTCTTTTCACCATTGTTGCAGAAAAAATCTTCATAAGACCAAAAGTGGTGAGGTACATACGTACCTGTTGTGAGTGGTTCTTCCGCAGGTTGGTTTTCAAATTCATAGAGAGATGGATTGTTAGGAAGCTGTAAAGGTTATGGCTATGCTTGGAATTGTTTTGCGATTTTTAGTTGTGATTTTACTGAACACAGAAATCAATGCCTAAAATACGCTTGGTTGTATTTCTCTATTAACCATTGATCACGTTTCCAAAAACTCTTTTTTGTTTTCACAAAAAAACGTCCTAAAACAGAATCCATCCCCAACTTTGTGGATCTGGTCTGTCTCGCTCCTGGGATTGGATCTGGTTCGCTTCCACCGCTAGCTTCTGGGTTTGGTGGTCACACCTCCATTCCTAGCGTCTGAATCTAGTTGCGTCTCCATCAACTGTCGCCATTGCCACCGCCAGCTCACCATCACCATCGCCACCGTGCACCCCTACTCGCATCACTGCTGGCATCTGGAATTAGTCACATCTCCACTGCTGGTGTTTGGATCCGGTCGTGTCTCCGCCGTGTAACCAGATCTGATTGAGGACAAGCATTTAACAATAAATTAATTTTATTTATTATTAATATTTTATTAATAATAATTATTATTGAAATTATATTTATATAATCTTTTTAA